>CM053038.1:82473990-83028126 GCA_028564925.1 Lithobates sylvaticus | reverse complement strand
TTTCCTTCCTGATTAGCCAGAAAATAGTTAGCTACACTGCAATGCTTTGCCTGGAAAGACTGGGGAGTGGTAGTGCTCATGTCACTTTGTTTCCCACCCCACAGAGCTGTGATAATATTTGACTACTTTGCAGAGAGCTCAGACCAAAGGAATGTCAGCCAACAGGTACAGAGAAAAACTGACCCAACTAGTTTCCTCTTAATATGGTAATCTCTGCAGACTGTGACTTAAGGACATTATTTTTATCCTATTCTACGTAGAGAATTTGCTGTGGATATGACGATATTGCAATGTATTTCCTAGATAAGAAAACCAGCGGCGTACCAAGGGCGGAGTGCAATTAACCCTGGGTGCCAGCAATAAGAGGTGCTTGGTGTGCAGGCCTAACTCCTGAACTTTTAACCATGTAGAGGGAGCCAAAACGTCATATATAATAGCTGTAATTACTTTTAAAAGCTATTATATTTATTTGTAGAACACTCTACCGATAGGTAGGTGATAGATTTTACTAGGGACAGTCAGCACAGGCAAATTTAGGCAGGCCTATGCTGCTAGCTAGGCCTGTCTGTTTTGATCTGGGGGCTGGAAGTGGTCAGATTAGCAGTGGGTGTGACCGCCTATGCTCTAGTTTTGGGAGCACCTCCCCTGCTTCCAGGGAGAAGATTCTGGAAGAGGGGCTGGGCGGGCCTGGAACTGCAGTGGCAGGCAGCTCATGTGGGAGCCCTGACAAATCCCCAATTGGTATTGGCAGGGGGCGGGCCTCCTACAGTGGTGTGAAAAAGTGTTTGCCCCCTTCCTCATTTCCTGTTCCTTTGCATGTTTGTCACACTTAAGTGTTTCGGAACATCAAACCAATTTAAACATTAGTCAAGGACAACACAAGTAAACACAAAATGCAATTTGTAAATGAAGGTGTTTATTATTAAAGGTGAAAAAAAATCCAAACCATCATATGGCCCTGTGTGAAAAAGTGATTGCCCCCCTTGTTAAAACATACTATAACTGTGGTTGTCCACACCTGAGTTCAATTTCTCTAGCCACACCCAGGCCTGATTATTGCCACACCTGTTCACAATCAAGGCATCACTTAAATAGGAGCTGCTTGACACAGTAAGGTCCACCAGAAGATCCTTAAAAGCTACACATCATGCCGAGACCCAAAGAAATTCAGGAACAATTGAGAAAGAAAGTAATTGAGATGTATCAGTCTGGAAAGGGTTATAAAGCCATTTCCAAAGCTTTGGGAATCCAGCGAACCACAGTGAGAGCCATTATCCACAAATGGCGAAGACATGGAACAGTAGTGAACCTTCCCAGGAGTGGCCGGCCGCCCAAAATTACCCCAAGAGCGCAGCGACGACTCATCCAAGAGGTCACAAAAGACCCCACAACAACGTCCAAGGAACTGCAGGCCTCACTTGCCTCAGTTAAGGTCAGCGTTCATGCCTCCACCATCAGGAAAAGACTGGGCAAAAATGGCCTGCATGGCAGAGTTCCAAGGAGCAAACCAGCTTGTCTCAATTTCTCCACAACACATCTTGATGATCCCCAAGACTTTTGGGACAACATTCTGTGGACCGATGAGACAAAAGTGGAACTCTTTGGAAGGTGTGTGTCCAAGTATATCTAGCGTAGAAGGAACACTGCATTTCAGAAAAAGAACATTATACCAACAGTAAAATATGGTGGTGGTAGTGTGATGGTCTGGGGCTGTTTTGCTGCTTCAGGACCTGGAAGACTTGCCGTGATAAAAGGAACTATGAATTCTGTTGTCTACCAAGAGATCCTGAAGGAGAATGTCCGACCATCTGTTCGTGTACCCAAGCTGAAACGAACTTGGGTTCTGTAGCAGGACAATGATCCTAAACACACCAGCAAGTCCACCACCGAATGGCTGAAGAAAAACAAAATGAAGACTTTGGAGTGGCCTAGCCAAAGTCCTGACCTGAATCCTATTGAGATGTTGTGGTATGACCTTTAAAAAGGCCGTTCATGCTCGAAAACCCTCTAATGTAACTGAATTAGGACAATTCTGCAAAGATGAGTGGGCCAAAATTCCTCCAGGACGCTGTAAAAGCCTCATTGCACGTTATCGCAAACGCTTGGTTGCAGTTGTTGCTGCTAAGGGTGGCCCAACCAGTTATTAGGTTTAGGGGGCAATCACTTTTTCACACAGGGCCATGATGGTTTGGATTTTTTTTCACCTTTAATAATAAACACCTTAATTTACAAATTGCATTTTGTGTTTACTTGTGTTGTCTTTGACTATTGTTTAAATTGGTTTGATGTTCCGAAACACTTAAGTGTGACAAACATGCAAAGGAACAGGAAATGAGGCAGGGGGCAAACACTTTTTCACACCACTGTATATAAGCCGAGGTGATATGTCACTGGGGGGAGGTTGTCGGCTGAGTGAAGTGAGGAATGGAATACTAGGCAGCAGCAGGAGGACACCCCCATCTGGGGGGGGGGGGGTGTACCGATCACAGGAGAAGGCCCAGGGAGAGCTGTGAGGGAACTTTGCCTCTACACGGTCATTGGCATTGTCTTTGTCATCACGCGTCGGTGGTAAGGAACTCCTGGAGCAGAGGGACAGGTGAAGCTGTCGTAACTTATGGTCCGATCAAGTTCCTCATCAAGGACTCAGGGCAGTGAAAGGTCGGTGAATGTTACCACAGTGGAGGGCTGGATGTGCCAGGAAGTCTGTGAAGGAACTTGGCTTCTACACGGTCATTAGTAGAGTCTTCCTCAAACACACAGTGAATTATGAGGAGTCCTGGATCAGAGAAGAGACTGTGGGGATTTGTGTCAAATCGACGTGGCCTGAGGGCACAGGATTTGCAAGTTGGGCTGGCTGGGAACAGTAGTCCACCATCTAAAGACATGTTTTTAAACTACTAGTCCACCAGGGAGAGGTACTGCAGGCCTCAGGCCTAGTAGCAGTGAGCAAACAGAGCCTGATTAGGGGCTTATTCAGAATGGGTCCTTATCTCTCAAAAGAAGAAGATGTGACATGACTTTAACTCAGTAACATTAAGTTTGTGCAGGAGGGAACAAGTCTATGCAGGAGAAAACAAGTTTGTGCAGGAGGAGAAGGAGTTCTAAGACCATAATTTTTACACGGTCAAAAGTGATGTCTTCATCCCTCACACGGTGACGGATGGGGAATTCTTAGGAGGAATAGTCTGCGGAGGTTAAGCAGAAGAGGAGCAAGAGTCTGCATGGAGATGCAGGAAGAGATTCCTACTCATTTTAAATGCACATCAAATCTTCTGGCTCTAACCAAATGCTGTTGTGCTTAAATGTTTAAATATGATGGCACTTTAACTGACAATTGCGCAGTCGTGCGACGCTGTACCCAAACAAAATTGATGTCCTTTTTTTCCCACAAATAGAGCTTTCTTCTGCTGGTATTTGATCACCTCTGCGTTTTTTATTTTTTGTGGTATAAACAAAAAAAGAGCGACAATTTTGAAAAAAATGCAATATTTTTTTCTATAATAAATATTTCCTCCCCAAAAAACATAAAAAATCGAATTTCTTCCTCAGTTTAGGCCGATATGTCTTCTTCTACATATTTTTGGTAAAAAAAAAAAAAATATCGCAATAAGCGTATATTGATTGGTTTGCACAAAAGTTATACCATCTACAAAGTAGGGGATAAATATATGGCATTTTTATTATAATTTTTTTTTTTTTTTTTACTAGTAATGGCGGTGATCTGCAGATTTTAGCAGAACTGCGACATTGTGGCGGACAGATCGGATACTTTTGACACTTTTTTGGGACCAATGACATTTATACAGCGATCAGAGCTAAAAATAGCCACGATTACTGTATAAATGTCATTGGCAGGGAATGGGTTAACACTATGGGGCGATCAAGGGGGTAAATATGTGTCCTAGGCAGTGATTCTAACGGTGGGGGGGTATGACTGCCTGGAGGAGGAGACCGATCACTGTTCATACTTAGTATGAACAGCAGATCTGTCTCTACTCTCCTGACAGAATGGAGATCTGCCTGTTTACATTGACAGATCTCTGTTCTGTCTCTCAGGAGCGATCACGGGTGCCCGGCGGACATGACGGCCACGGGGCACGTGCATCGGCTCTGTCGTCGCGCTGCGGGCGCACGTGCGCGTTCCCTAGTGGTCTTAAAGTGGCCAAATTACAGCTACAGCCAACCTGCAGCAGTATAACTGTGGCGGCTGGTCATCAAGTGGCTAAAGGGGTTGTAAACCCTCAAGGTTTTTCACCTTAATGCATTCAATGCATTAAGGTGAAAAACCTCCTGTGATGCAGCAGCCCCCCCCCCCCCCCAGAGCCCCCCTTTTTACTTACCTGAGCCCGGTCTTTCCAGCGACGGGGATGAGCACACCAGCTCCTGCTGGTGTCTCGGTCCTGATTGGATAGGTCCTGCTGTCTGTGTCAATGCATGCAGCAGCAGGACATGGGAGCGCGCCCGCTCGGGTGCCCCAAGGGAGAGCGGCTCTCCAACGGGGCACTCGAGAAGAGGAGGAGCCAGGAGCACTGCTGAGGGACCCAAGGAGAGGAGGATCTGGGCCACTCTGTGCAAAACCAACTGCACAGAGAAGGAGACCGAAAGTGATGTCAGAACCGGTAACGTCCTGTGGGATGGCGAAATGCATTGACGTGACACACTTCCGGTTCTGACATCACTTCCGATCTCGTTTGCTGCAGTTTTATACCATTTCCAATGCCTACTTTTAACTTATGTTTGGAAGTATGCCCTTGTACATGCAATAAATCCCTTTTTCTTAGCATACTTCACTATTGGTCCCTTTCTTTCCTCTATGGGTTGCTGTTTTTCTCATATGATTGAGAATTAATGTGGAAGGATCGTTTGTTTCCTAATTTTCATCAGCCATTCCTGCTATCCAGCAATTCCCGGTGGATATTGTTACAAGTCTAATCTGACTCCCAGACTGCAAAGCTGGGTGTCATCGTGATCCGGTGAGTGGGGACACATGTGGGGGTGTTTTGTCACGCCTGAACTTGTCTGCGATTTTCTGCCTTGCATCTTTGATTATTAGTGGAATATATATATATATATATATATATATATATATATATATATATATATATATATATATATATATATATATATATATATATATCTATGTGAAATATCCCCTGCAACTTTACACTTTGGATGTGAAGCACCTATTTAGTTGTTTATTATTTCCACGGTTCACATGGACTTTTGTTACATATTATATATCATTGTTTATTTGTTTTCACTTATATGGACATGCTGTATCATTTCTTTTATTATGTTCAAGTGTGTAGCACTTTGTGTATAGCAGCTGCATTCACGTCTGATTTTGTTTTTTCCTCAGCGCGAGTTATATATTTAGATATATATATTTTTTTCCACACTAATTTAAACATAGCCACGGATATTACCATACCAGAGTAAAAATATGTTTGCCAATCTGAAAAACTGATGTATAACATTATAGAGAACACATTAAAGTGATTGTAAAGGCAGAAGTTATTTTTAATTTTAATGCATTCTATGCATTAATTTAAAAAGCCTTCTGTATGCAGCAGCCCCCCTCAGCTCCCCTTATACTTACCTGAGCTCCATCTCGACCCATTGATGTTGCACAAGAGACTCGACTGTCCGGGACTCTCCCTCCTCATTGGCTAAGACACCAGCGAAACGCCATTGGCTCACGCTGCTGTCAAAGTCAGTGAGCCAAAGAGGAGAGAGTGTCTGAATGGACACACGGAGCTGCAGCTCGGCTGCTTGCTGTGGGGGCACTCAACAGGAGAAAAGGGCCAGGAGCCAGAGGTGGCTTTCTAATTAGGCAAAGTAGGCAGTGGCCTAAGGCCTTGCACTCACAGGGGCCTCGCACCCGCCTACTTTGCCTAACGTGTGTGAGAGGGAATGTCCCTGGTCGGTTTCCCAAGGCTGGTGGGGTAAGTGGGTAAAGCCATGCAGGTTCCAGTCGGCTGTAATATCCCCCTCACACAGAGGACAGCTCATGATCACTACCGTCCTAGCCTTCTCCGAAAGCCAGCACCAGAGCTGGAAGGAGGGGGTGGAAGGAGGGGGTGCCGGATTGCGAGCTGCACTATGCTCATTATGTGCGGGAGAAATGGCCTGAGCAGAGGTTGTGTCTGCACACTGCGTGCCTCCTCTCTGTAGCCATACCAGTGCCCATACAGAAGAACGATCCTCCTAGGTTTGCCTGGCTGGATCGGAGCTTGCACAATCTTAGCAGCAGTAGAGGTGGGCAGAGCAGGCTGAGAAAGTTCATCACACTGCACATTCTGCAGCCCAGCGGTCACCAGAGCTCTCCCCAGACCAGCTCAATAACTCTTCATTCAATCCATGGAAGTTGCTAGTAAGGTGAGGTGCTAATGTATTTGCAGAACAAGCTGGATTCGTGTCCGAAATACCAGATTTGTGAAACGTCCTGTCTGTGTCACCCTGCAATCAGTGCTTGCAGATTACTGTTAAATTATCTGTATCCTGCAACTCTGATGAGATCACAGACCAGGACAACTACACTACTTCCCAGGCTCACAAAACTTCACTGGACATTTACTAAAGGCTATGTGTTTTGCTTGCAAAAGAGGTGAGGGTCTGCTAGAATTAAGTCCCAAGCCTGTGATCAGTGACATATTCAGTTATAAATGTAACAAAAACCTCTCTGCAGTGACTCAATCATTTTGGGATATCAGTATGTAGCTGCTAATATATAACAAGAACTCTGAATTTTAGGCTGGCAATAGAACACAAGATTTAGCACCAGAGCTGCCCTCTCCCTCTGATTGCGCCACTTTTCCTTCAGAGCCCCTTAAACTGGGGGCACACAGACCAAAAATTGGCCAGTTCAGTAGGGACCAGACACATTTCAGTCTGTGTGTGGCCTCCCCCCTTTCTGTTCAACAGAAATCAATCAACTTCTGACGAACGGCCATGCTCAGGGCTGGGTGCACGGACTTTTGACACCATAGGTGAAACCTAATTTTGCCGCCCCCCCATTGGCTCCACCCCTGACTCCATCCCCTTTGCTCTGCCCATGTGACAGGAAGCGGCGCTATAAGGGAAGCATCGGCTCTGCTTCCTCTAGTGCTGGCTCCAGTGCTGCCCCTCTAATTACACTACTGGCCAGACGGAGCAGCTGCCTGAGAGTTAGTTACATGCTGCAGCCTACAGAGCATGCAGACACGGAGGGAAATCAGCAGCCGGGCACCCCTAGGCAGCAGTGCGCCCTAGGCGGCTGCCTAGTTTGCCTAGTGGTAGCACCGGCCCTGCACATTCTAGAAAACTTTCCTTCAATCAGTGGCCAAAGCCAAATTGTTGCAGACTGATCAGTGTATTTTGACATTGGGGGCAGTCCTACTGTCAGAATACAATGGCACAGAAGTGGAGGATTCCTCCACCTGTCTCATTTGTGTGGACGGGGTAAATCCATTCATTTATCCGCCAGCAAAAGTCCGATGATAGCTTTTGGTCGGAAAATGCAACCATGTGTATGCTCCATCTGACTTTTGCTGGCGGAATTCCAGCTAGCAAAAGATTGAGAGCAGGTTCTCAATTTTTTGGTCGACAATTCCGATCGTCTGTACCAATTCCGACACGCAAAATTCCTCGCATGCTTGGAAACAATTTGACGATTGCACTGTAAGGGGGAATCCTGCAGACTCTGATGTAGGGGGGGAACTCTGTGTTGGGGTTATATTAACCTGACCTTCATGTAAATGGAGAAATATGTTTTTTGACTTTTGTTATAATTGAAACACATTGCTAATAGCAGCTGCATAAATTGTATCTATATTTGTGTGGGAGTAATAAAAAAAATAAAGATAATATATATATGTATATACACATACCCTATGTTTAATGATATTTGATTAAGAGTAATTGGTTAGAGAAAATTTTAAAAACTGTGAATTCATAGTTCATAATATTTAAGGCTCTTAATATAGGCGATTTATACAGTTAATTTTTTATCGCTTGAACTATTTTTCTCATTATGGGAGTGATTGGGGCCTCATGTCTAAGTTTTGCCTAAGGACTCACAAAGCCTAGAGCCGCCTCTGCCAGAAGTGTCGAAGAAGGACCCCAGAAGAGGAGGATCTGGGTTGCTCTGTGCAAATACACTACACGGAGCAGGTAAGTATAACATGTTTGTTATTTTTAACAAAAATAAAAACGAGACTTTAGTATTACTTTAAGTCCAACCACAACACAATACAAAAAACAGATCGGGTAAACGAAATCCGGACTATGTCATGTCGTGCTGATCCCTGGCCAGAGGGCCCTATAAATTCCAATGCAAACAAAAAACAGTCAAAGTGTTTTTATTACCATTTGGTTAAAAGGCATGTGTTGTTGCTAAAGCTACCTGAAAAAATACTTTTTTTTTTTTCAAACTAAATTAAAGCAGATTGTGTGCTATTGCTACGCACTGCCAGTGTATTCAGCCAACATCACTTTATCCTAATGCCCACAGGGCAAGGTGGATATGACATTAGTTCCACAGAGATGATGTCCAAATCCAAACATGACACGTTTCAGAGCAATCACACAAAGCATGTAAAATGCATTTTTTTATCTGCGACATATCTGTGGAACTGATGTCATGTTGTTGTGAAGATCTTCATACACAGTCAGTTACTCATGTGAGCTTTTCCTTGTGAAGTTTTGTTACTCTATCCAGATAGTTAGAGGTTGTGTAAACTAGCCAACAGCAATATCATCAACAGAAGTCTTTTATTAGCATATTTGCATTGAAGTGCATCCTTCAAAATTACAGATACATATGTGTATTCTTGGCCACATCCAAAATTGACCTTTAGTCAGTCAAGAAGTCCTAAATGCTCTGCTGATACTCTTGGATGCTCCTGTCTTTTCTAATGTTTGAATTACCTTCTGACCCTTTTGTGGAATTTGATACAGTGGCTGCTTGGAGGTTTTTGAGGATCACAACCCCCGGGCTGAATCACTATGCTCCCCATGTAACATTAGGGGGCTTGAATGTATGGACTTGGTTACGTTCATAAATTCGACATTAAATATATGTTGGACAAATGCCATAAGGGTCTATTCACATTGGTGGTCCAATCAGATCCACCTGCACTGCTGGATTTATAGGGGGGCAAAAGGGGCAACTAAATGTGGCCCCCTGACAGAAGGGCCCCACCTCTATACAAAAATAATATACAGTATCTCACAAAAGTGAGTACGCCCCTCACATTTTTGTAAACATTTTATTATATCTTTTCATGTGACAACACTGAAGAAATTACCCTTTGCTACAATGTAAAGTAGTGAGTGTACAGCTTGTATAACAGTGTAAATTTGCTGTTCCCTCAAAATAACGCAACACACGGGCCATTAATGTCTAAATCGCTGGCAACAAAAGTGAGTACACCCCTAATGCCCCGTACACACGGTCGGATTTTCCGACGAAAAATGTCCGATCGGACCATGTGTGTGGGCTCCATCGGACTTTTTCCGTCCGTTTGAGATCCTGCTCCCAAATTTTCCGACAACAAAGTCCTATCGGACTTTTTCCGATCATGTGTAGCGAATTCTGACGGACAAAGTGCCACGCATGCTCAGATCACATTACAAGACCAAAGCTATTGGCTACTAGCCTCTACGTAGTCCCGTCGTACGCAACGAATGTCACCACGTTCAAGATGATCGGATTTTCCGACAACTTTGCCCGGCCGTGTGTATGCAACACCAGTGTCGGACAAAATCCGTCGGAAAAAATCCGACGGATTTTGTGGTCGGAATTTCCGACCGTGTGTACGGGGCATAAGTGAAAATGTCCAAATTGGGCCCAATTATCCATATTTCCTCCCCCCGATGTCATGTGACTAGTTAGTGTTATAAGGTCTCAGGTGTGAATGGGGAGCAGGTGTGTTAAATCTGGTGTTATCACTCTCGCTCTCTCATACTGGTCACTGGAAGTTCAACATGCCACCTCATGGCAAAGAACTCTCTGAGGATCTGAAAAAAAAAGAATTGTTGCTCTACATAAAGATGGCCTAGGCTATAAGAAGATTGTCAAGACCCTGAAACTGAGCTGCAGCACGGTGGCCAAGACCATACTTAACAGGACAGGTTCCACTCAGAACAGGCCTCGCCATGGTCGACCAAAGAAGTTGAGTGCACGTGCTCAGCGTCATATCCAGAGTTTGTCTTTGGGAAATAGACGTATGAGCAGGGGCGGACTGACAACTCCTGGGGTCCCCGGGTAATAGGAGATTATGGGGCCCCCAGACAATCAGAGATTATGGGGCCACACAGTATACACACACACAGTATACAATCACACAGTATACACATACAGTATACACATGTTTCTACTGGCTGAGAAGGTACTGGAGAGGTGGGGCAGCTATAATCTCTGGATTTTTAGACCAAAAGGATGTCGGTAAGGGATATTTCAGAAACAGATGTAAAAAAAACACAGATTTTTACATACCGTCCCTGGTTTTACTGAGGCTGGCAACCCTGATGGGGCCCCCTAGTGGCCCGGGGCCCTCGGGAAGTGCCCGAGTGGCCGAATGGTCAGTCCGCCCCTGCGTATGAGTGCTGCCAGCATTGCTGCAGAGGTTAAAGGGCTTTATACACAGGAGGTGAGTATATGTGTAGCATCATGATGTCCAAAAATGGGGTGGGGGCTGCAGAGAGTCTGAGGGAGGGCAAAGCTCAATTATAAACTGCACCAGAGATAGTAAAGGCCTTGGCCATATAATGATATAGCCATGCCTACTCCTTGACGATTTGTGTTGGCACCAGGATGGAACATCTTTAGGCAGGATATATGGTCAACGCCTTTACTCCACTACTTCTGATGCAATTTATGAATTGTCATTCTTAAATGCTGGTCTTTTAATGCACTTTATGTTGAGATAATATATTGTCAGGGCTGGGCTCAGCCCTTCCTTCTCAGAGCTCTGTGCTCAGCTGTCGGTTAATTGCCAGTACTCTTCATTCCACAGTGACTCACCTGGTCTTCATTTCCTGCTCATCAGCTAGCCCTATTGGCTATTTAAACTTTGAAAAACAAAGTGTAGCGCTAAACATGAAAAATTATAACAGTGATTACTGTAAATAATAATGTATACAACATATATACGTGTGATGTAAACATCAAAAATTATCCAATGTTCACATATCCAAAGACCAAATCTGTGAAACTGAAATTCAAAAATCCATCAAATGAATACGTTTCAAAAAAAGGTGTGTCCATCAAATGAACGGTGAATCCTCTATCGGGGATAGTGATATTACAACAAAATGAATATAGCTGTGAGACAAGTAAATGCTCTGGGATGAAGATATAGATGGGTACTCTTACCAGACAAGCTGCCAGTGGCAGTGAGTCAATCGAGCTCATATAGGTCGAACACCTCAGGATCTAGAAGTGTGCCAGCTCTTATGTAGTGGAAACCTGGGAGATAGTTCCTCCAAATAAGGTAGGTCCACCTGTCGGCAATATGGATTCAGCAAAGGACCCAGGGTTTGGCTATCTCTCCAGGCAGGAATATGAACACCACCCAGGGCCGTTTTTTCCACTGGGCATGCTGGGCAGTTGCGCCCCACTTGTCTGGTCCTCAGCACTGCAATCTGCTGCTTAAATTGACTGACTGCACTGGTTGCTCACTTCGCCGGCCGGCATCTAGCTAGCAACCAGTGACATCAATCAGAGGCCACGGCCGCCCCAGCACTCAGAGCGCACTGTGGCTGCCCTAGTGGCTAGTGAACAGGCTCCACCCACCTCTGCCATGTTCTTCAGACAGCATGGAGAGGGAGCATAAAGACGCCCTTGATAGCTGGCGCTGCCTTGCTGCTGGGAGTGACACACTGTACTGCACCAGGCCGGCGGCCTCAAGTAAGTCTAACAATGTCTACTTAAGTAAGTTCAAGTTGTGCCTCAAACACAGCCACTGTCTGTGCCCCTCAAAAGCTGCCACTGTGCCCATGAAACGGCCACTGTGCCCATCAAACGCAGCCACTGTGCCCAAACACAGCCACTGTGCCCATCAAACGCAGCCACTGTGCCCATCAAACGCAGCCACTGTGCCCATCAAAAGCAGCCACTGTGCCCATCAAAAGCAGCCACTGTGCCCATCAAAAGCTGCCGCTGTGCCCATCAAAAGCTGCCGCTGTGCCCATCAAATGCTGCCGCTGTGCCCATCAAATGCTGCCACTGTGCCCATTAAATGCTGCCACTGTGCCCATCAAACTTGTGTTATATTGTCCAAACGTTGTGTTAATGTTTAAACACTGATTTTGTTGGAAGTATCAATAAATATAGCCTTATTGATCATTTGCATTTTTATTCTCGTGCATGATCGTGTAGACAGGGCCCCAGTGCACTGTATTGCCCGGGGGCCTATAATGCTCTTAAGATGGCCCTGACACCACCCAATGGAAAGGTCCTCTAGACCGGTGGTGAGTGAAGGAATGGACTCGGCCAAACCGGAATGTAAGAAAAATAAAAAGGCTCCATATAGTTCAGGTCAAAAAAATAAGGAGATTTATTTTAAAAGTACAAACCATCAATGATAGATGTGTACAAAAAATGCAGCTTTCTATGTGATCACAAGATAAAAGGTTAAAAAAGCAATGTGGGAAGCAAGTAACGCAAGTCCAACGCGTTTGGTCCCATCGGACTTCAATTGGGGCATTCACATATATATGTTGTATACATTATTATTTACAGTAATCACTCTTATAAATTTTCATGTTTAGCGCTACACTTTGTTTTTCACATTTGGTTAGGACTTTGTTTGTTTTAGTGCTAACAGCTTTTCTTTTTATTTATTTAGCGCAGTATTCTCCCCCACTACCTTTACACTGGTTATTTAAACTGCCTGGATCAGATCTTCTGTGCCTTCGCCTGGTCAACATATCCGGATACTCTCTGCTGTTTTCCTGTTAAAGACTTTTGCCTGGTTGACTTTCCTTCTGGTTCCTGATCTTGTTTACTGCCTCTACTACACTGATCTCTGGATTCCTGTTTCACTGGCTTGATCCGACTGCCCGCTCTGGTTACAAAACCCTGGCTATGTTTTGACAATGTTTGCTCGGTTTGTACTAAAAAGTGTGTTTTCTAAAAAGTGTGATTTTTACTGCCCTTCCGTATCAGTCTGATTCATGGTTCCTGACATATATACACTATAATTGTCAAATTAGATTCTAGTGTATAGTGTCCTAACTTTGACCCTGTGCAGCTCCCTCCATTTTTCAGACATCAGGGTTGCTGCAAGCATGACTGCTGACATAGATTTGATTACATACGCTTCTCTCCTGATCTGCGCTTCTGCACATATACATACCTTCTGCATTCTCCTGATGAAGTGGACCACTGCTCTGAGAAATGCGTAGAGAATATACTGCCCCATCATTTACTTTTATTTTACAGATATTGTTAATCTTACTGTAAGTAATGTATTGTCCCGATTGTACGATTCTGTTCTATATATGTCTGTATATGGTGGGGGCAGATGAAAAGGAGTTCTTCTGTAAATCTTAATTTGTTTTAGAGCATCTTGTGTTTTTAACACTCATTTGTAATAAAATCTGAACATACACATTATTACAAAAAGTATTGGGACACCTGCCTCTACATGCATGTGAATTTTAATGGCATCCCAGTCTTAGTCTATAGGATTCAATATGGAGTTGGCGCACCCTTTACAGCTTTAACAGCTTCAACTCTTCTGGGAAGGTTGTCCACAAGATTTAGGAGTGTGTCTATGGGAATGTTTGACCATTCTTCCAAAGCGTATTTGTGAGGTCAGGTGCTAAAGGTGTTCTATCGGGTTGAGGTCAGGACTCTGTGCACGCCAGTCAAGTTCCTCCACCCCAAACTCGCTCATCCATGTCGTTATGACCTTGCTTTATGCACTGACCCAAATCATTCGGGGGAGGGGGTATTATGGTGTCGGGTTGTTTTTCAGGAGTTGGGCTTGGCCTCTTAGTTCCAGTGAGGGGAGTTCTTAAGACATCAGCATACCAAGACATTTTGGACAATTTCATGCTCCCAACTTTGTGTGAACAGTTTGGGGATGGCCCCTTCCTGTTCCAAAATGATTGCGCACCAGTGCACAAAGCAAGGTCCATAAAGATATGGATGAGCGAGTTTGGGGTGGAGGAACTTGACTGGAGTCCTGACCTCAATCCCGATAGGAGCACCTTTGGGAAGAATTAAAGCACAGACTGCAAGCCAGGCCTCCTCGTCCAACCAGCGCCTAACTTTACAAATGTGCTTCTGAAAGAATGATCAAACATTCCCATGGACACACTCCTAAACCTTGTGGACAGCCTTCCCAGAAGAGTTGAAGCTGTTATAGCTGCAAAGGGTGGGCCAACTCAATATTGAACCCTACGAACTAAGACTGGGATGCCATTAAAGTTCTTGTATGTGTAAAGGCAGACATCCCAATACTTTTGGTAATATATTGTATGTAACTATGTATGTAACCCTTCACTGGTACTGTAAATTCCAATTTTTTTTTCCTTTTTTATGCATGTTTTGGTATGTAGGTATATCCTAAATTTGTATTTAAATTTGAAATTACAATCCATACCTGTAAATAGACGTGTGCAATTAGTTTAGTTTTTTTTTTTTTTTTCGTTTTATTTCGTTATATTCGTTCATTCGTTATCGTACGAATGAACGAACAATTCGCTAAAAATTTTAACGAATAGCGAATCGTTCGAATCGAATGAATCCGAAAACAACGAAAATCCGAAAAAAACTAATTAGAAATAACGAATCTACGAAAGAAGAAAATCCGAAAAACGAAAACAGGAACAACGAAAATCAAAATGAACAAAAAAATTCGTACATTCGTAAAAAAATTTTTTGTTGTTGAATTGGTAATTTTCCGTGTCCCTTACAATGGCGCTGCTTAACGTGCCTCGAATGGATTGAACGAAAAAATTCGTACATTCGTAACTTTTTTTTTCGATTCGTAATTTTCCGTGTCTCTTAAAATGTAATAATAGCATACACATTACATAAAATTATGAATTATGCTCCGATTACGAATCTACGAATGTTACGAATGTTACGAAAGTACGAATAAATACGAATGCGTCTGAATTTCGAATAAACGAATAAACGAAAATTAAACTAACGGAAAAAACGAATCAACGAAAAAATAGCTCTTACGAAAATACGAATCGTTACGAATACGAACACCGATGACTTACGAATTTACGAATCGTTACGAATCAACGGAAACGAAACGAAAATAAACAAATTTTTCTGTTGTGCACATGTCTACCTGTAAATAATCTTTTAGTAATTTTAGCATGACAGTCCCAGGCATGGTAGTTGGCGCTATTCTTTATTAACATTTAAACTGTTCTCCCTGGTGGACATCTCTGTTGTTCCCAGTCAGTGACTTAGAAAATACTCAGGTCAACAAGCCATTAAACCTCTCCTCATGAAAGTTGGGCTGAGTCTCTTGCTGAACCCAATCCCCTATAACACTTGGTTTCTCACCTTGTGTTCTCACATTTTATATAGACTTTCTAAGAACCCAGTTGATGATCATAAAACAAAAATATCTGTTCATCTGCTTTCACGGTGTTTGTTTTGCTGCTGTCAGTAAGGTCATGGCTTAGTTCCTATCCATCTGTGAAAGTGTTTTATTGTTTTATTCCAATGCCAATATGTATTGAAGAGAAAAAAAAAAACCACCCCTGAGCTCTGCTTTGAAGAGGAACCTTTGCTCTGCTCAGCTATATTCTTTCAGTCCTATTGAATGGTCAGTTACCGTAGCAACAGCCCAACCATCCAAATAGTATGACTTGCTATCACACATCATCTAGCAACCAATTGCCTCAGGGAAGCCGGCCTCTCTGTCATAGCACGGCAGGCGGCTTGTTGCTAAGGTCTTGACAAAATGTATTTTTTCCCCAGTTGGTGGTTGATTACTGTTCACTATGTATTTACTTATTTCTTTGTATTATTATCATTGCTTTTAAAGATACCATATGCTCACTGTGAGTATTTCATATACAGGCATACCCAACTTTTAAGTACACAATGGGGTTTATTTACTAAAGCTGGAAAGTGCAAAATCAGGCACATTCTGCAAAGAAACCAATGAGCTTCCAGGTTTTATCACCAAAGCTTAAAGTGGAGGGCCACCCTGAAAAAAAAACTTGATAAAAATGTTAGTAACAATTTAAAAAGAAAAAAAAATTATATATTTTTTTTTTTACTTACCAGAAATGGCTGTTGCTAGGCAGATCGTCCTAATCTGCCTCTTCCTGTTCCGCGGAGCTGTTCTGTCTTCGGCTCCTAGCGCCGTCTTCTAGTGAATGGGGCGTGGTGTGTTATGGGAACTGTGTGTCCCACAACACATCGCGTTCCCCATTCACAAAGCGCCGCGCGACGACTCGCGCATGCGCAGTAGGCCGTGCGACGACTCGCGCATGCGCAGTAGGAAACGGCCAGCGATCGCTGCCCGTTTCCCTTACTGAGGATGGCAGCGCTGGGACCAGAGCGCAGAGGGACATCTTGGCCTCCACGACCGACATCGCGGGCGCCCTGGGAGGGTAGGTGTACTTATTAAAAGTCAGCAGCTACTTTTTTTTTAGCTGCTGACTTTGAAAAAATTTTTTTTTAGCTGAAACACCACTTTAATTGAACAAGCTGGGGTTAGAAGCTAATTGGCTTCTATGCAGAATGAGCCTGATTTTGCACTTTCCAGCTTTAGTAAATAAACCCCATTGTGTACTTAAAACTAGGGTATGCCTGTAATTGATGATAAGTAGTAAATTATAACAAATATGCAGCATTGATTGATAAGTAGCAATAACCCCCTAATAACCCCCTAAGGGGCTGCTGAATTTTTGTGGGTGCTCCTGCTTTCCCTACTGGTGTCAGTGCTCAGACCATACGCCGCACACTGCATCAAAACCTCTTCTAAAGATGATGCACAAGAAAGCCCGCAAACAGTTTGCTGAAGACAAGCAGACTAGGTACATAGATTACAGGAACCATGTCCTGTGGTCTGATGAGACCAAGATAAACTTATTAGGTTCAGATGGTGTCAAGCGTGTGTGGCGGCAAACAGGTGAGGAGTACAAAGACAAGTGTGTCTTGCCTACAGCCAAGCATGGTGGTGGGAGTGTCATGGTCTGGGGCTGCATGAGTGCTACCGGCACTGGGGAGCTACAGTTCATTGAGGGGGATCACGAATGCCAACATGTACTGTGACATACTGAAGCAGAACATGATTCCCCCCCCCCTTCAGAGACTGGGCCACAGGGCAGTATTCCAACATAACGACCACAAACACACCTCCAAGATGGCCACTGCCTTGCTAAAGAAGCTGAGGGTAAAGGTGATGGACTGGTCAAGCATGTCTCGAGACCTAAACCCTATTGAGCAACTCAACGGAAGGTGGAGGAGCGCAAGGTCTCCAACATCCACCAGCTCTGTGATGTCATCATGGAGGAGTGGAAGAGGACTCCAGTGGCAACCTGTGAAGCTCTGGTTAACTCCATGCCCAAGAGGGATAAGGCAGTGCTGGAAAACATGGGTAGCTACGCAAAATTTTGACACTTTGGGGGCAATTTGGACATTTTCACTTAGGGGTGTACTCACTTTTGTTGCCAACGGTTTAGACATTAATGGTTGTGTGTTGAGTTATTTTGAGGGGACAGCAAAAATACACTGTTAGACAAGCTGTACGCTCAGTACTTTACATTGTAGCAAAGTGTAATTTCTTCAGTGTTGTCACATTAAAAGATATAATAAAATATTTATGTAGCACCCTGATGTTTAGGCATGGTTGCTGTTAAATTTACCTGCCAGGTATAGTTGCCTTGGCTAATTGATAGGAGATCAATTGATTCCAACCCAATTCTGGAATTGCTGCACTTCTCTCTTCTGTCACTAGATGGCTGGGTATCTGCTGGCATTAGATAAAATAATGGCAATGCAAGTACAGATTAGGAATAGATGGGGTATCTCAGCCAATGGGCAGGGATCTTCTTGGGTCTCTTGGCCTGCTGGGAGAGCCTATTCATTTGGGTGAGGTCAGGTGATCGGGGTTCTGTGCCACCTGGATGGCTGTCTGGGTGGACATGTGTTTTGCTGCCCCAGGCTGCTAGGCCAGAGTTTGAGGCCTATCCCAGGGACATCTGGCTGTTAGGCTGTCTGAGGGCCTATACAGAAGCAAGAGAGCAGCGTAGGGTTGAGATTGCGGCTTGCAGTCCAACCAGAAATGACGGTTCTGCCAGCCGGAAAACCTGTCGTGGTCGGAGTTAGAGGGGAACCTGTCGCCACTAAGGGACCAACCACCTTATTTTTTTTTTAAATTTTTTCCTCAGTTTAAGCCTATACGTATTCTTCTACATATTTTTGGTAAAAAAGAATCACAATAAGCGTAATATTGATTGGTTTGCACAAAAGTTATAGCGTCTACAAAATAGGGGATAGATTTATAGCATTTTTATTTTTATATATTTATATATTTTTTTTACTAGTAATGGCAGCGATCTGCGATTTTTATCGTGACTGCAATATTGCGGTTGGAATATCGGACACTTTTGACACATTTTTGGGGCCATTCACATTTATACAGCGATCCATGCTTTAAAAATGCATTGATTACTGTATGAATGTGAATGGCAATGAAGGGGTTAACACTAGGGGGCGATCGAGGGGTTAATTATGTTACCTAGGGAGTGATTCTAACTGTAGGGGGAGGGTACTCACAAGGGGAGGAGACTGATCGGTATTCCTCTGTACAAGTAACACACCATCGGTCTCCTCTCACCTGACAGGATGTGGATCTGTGTGTTTACACACACAGATCCACGGTCCTGCTCTGTTACTGGGCAATCGCGGGTGCCCAGTGGCCACGATGTCCACCGGGCATAGAAACAGGGTAGAGACAAAATTAAAGCAAAAAAACATAATCTTTATTATACAAAGTTAAAAATACAGTTACCAACCCCAGACATCTAGGGAGTATTGTGATACTAGCTATGAATTGTATATAGTTTGCAAGTTATCATTACAAACATATATGTACATGCAGATGAATGCAATTACAGATGATGTGCATGGTGAACTGCTGTGTGTAATTTACGGTCAAGGTTTCGCCAACCATTTGGCTTCCTCAGGACCCATACAAGAAGATAGCAGATTGCCTACAATAACATAATATTAGTACCACGATATATAGTGAAATAAGCAAAACAATATAATATAGAATAGATAACAGTTGTGTATACCAACAGTGCATGTTCCTACCGTTGATTACAGTTAGCCGAACATCTGTCCATTACCTAACTGACCATAACCTATGCCTGCCCGGGGAGGTAATGGGCAGATGTTGGAGATATATATATATATATATTTTTGTATTGATCACAATATTCAATTCATAGATAGTATCACAATACTCCCCAGAGGTCTGGGGTTGGTATCTTTATTTTAATGTATTTTGAACTTATATAAAGATTATCTTCTTTCACTTACTCTTGTCTCCACCATGTTACTGTTATAGCCCGTGATTGTATGTTATAGGAGTTTAGTCTCCGGTTTATGCCTATGCTTTTGCTTATCTGTTCTGTTTTGGACGAGGGGCCATAAAAGTCACCCTTAGGCACCTTTCACACTGGGGCAGGAGCCGCGGCTTTACCGTCGTTTTAGCCGCGGTATTCGGCCACTCGCGGGGCGGTTTTAACCCCCACGAGTGGCCGAAAAAGGGTTAAAATCCCCCACAAAGCGCCACCATAGCGGTGCTTTGCGGCGGTATTGCCGCGGTGTCCCATTGAAATCAATGGGTAGGAGCGGTATAGGAGCGGTGAATACACCGCTCCTATACCGCTCCAAAGATGCTGCTAGCAGGACTTTTTTTACCGTCCTGCTAGCGCACCGCTCCAATGTGAAAGCCCGCCGGCTTTCACACTGGAGTGAATGGGGCCGTTTTCTTCAGGCGGTGTACAGGCGCTATTTTTAGCGCTGTACCGCCTGAAAAACGCCCCAGTGTGAAAGGGGCCTTACTTACTATAATCTTTTCTTTTTGGCACTAGTTCTGGTGACAACCAGGGATTCCCTCTTACTTTAGTGGTGGAAGTCCCTCTCACGTCCTGTTTTGGCTATGAGATAAGAAGTGAGAGTAATTCTCTCCAATAGGATACAGATGGCAACCAAAATGCAAGGGGTTATAACGCTCCCGTGCGCTATACAGAAAGAGAAAAAAAAAAATTCTGCTTTCATTTCTTCTCCTTTTTGGGAAAGTTTAGTACAAGACACCTAGGGAATTGAATCACTTAGCTAAAAGTCAGGCTGTAGGATGACTGTGCCATCTAGTGATGTACTACAAGAACTGCAGTGTCAGTCTTTCACTCCTTTGGTTTAGCAGCTGAGCGATTTACTGCGCAACCAATGATTTTTCGCTCATACATAGCACCACCTGTTCACCTTCTGTGTGGGAGATTTCAATGCAGTCTTGGCAGAGATAATCTGCCATAATTATTCACGTCCTTAGCACCTATAATTGTGTTTCATCATCCTTTTATCATCTGTACAATGCCAACTGCCACGTTGCTATTTTAGCTGGGAGGCTTTGTTGTTGCTATGGAGATGGTGCTGGAGGAAAGTAGCCAGGCAAATAAAAGCGTAGAACAACAGAGTATTTGCAATTAAACCACAACAATTATATACTCGTCAATGCTTTTAATTTGGTGCCATTTGAAAGTTGTGATTTGTTGCTCGGAGCGGTATAAACTCTTTGAAGGGGTTGTGCCTAGAGATGGGCCGAACGGACCCCTGTTCGGTTCGCACCAGAACTTTCGAACACCGCAAAAGTTCAGACCCAAATATCGAACCCCATTAAAATGGGACCTGAACGTCAAAAATCAAAAGTGACCATTTTGAATGCTTATATGCAAGTAATTGGGCATACAATGGTTATAGGGGTCCGGGTCCGGCCCCGGACCTGGGGGACAAAAAAAAAAGTTTGTGAAAAACGTCATTTTTAAATGAGCAGTGATTTTATTTTTAACCATTTCAATACAGTGAATTTTCACCCCCTTCCTGCCCAAGTCATTTTTCAGCGCTGTCACACTTTGAATGACAATTGCGCGGTCATACAACACTATACCCAGATGAAATTGTTATCATCTTGTCCCCAGAAATAGAGATTACTTTTGGTGGTATTTGACCACCTCTGCGGTTTTTATTTTTTGCGCTATAAACAAAAGAAGAGGAACAAGTTTGAAAAAAACAATATTTTTAACTTTTTGCTATAATAAATATCCAATTTTTTTTTTTAAATAAATCATTTTTTCCTCAGTTTAGGCCAATATGTATTACTATTATTCTACATATTTTTGGTAAAAAAAAAAAAAAATCGCAATAAGCGTATATTGATTGGTTTGCACAAAAGTTATAGCGCCTACAAAATAGAGGATAGATTTATAGCATTTTTATTATTATATTTTTTTTTTTTAACTAGTAATAGCGGCGATCTGTGATTTTTATCATGACTGTGATATTGCGGCGGACATTTTGGACACTTTTGACAAATTTTTGGGACCCTTCACATTTATACAGCGATCAGTGCTATAAAAATGAATTGATTACTGTATAAATGTGACTGGCAGGGGAGGGATTAACACTAGGGGGCGCTGAAGGGGTTAATATGTTCCCTGGGAGTGATTCTAACTGTAGGGGGAGGGGATTCACAAGGGGAGGAGACCGATCAGTGTTTCTCTGTACTGAGAACACACCATTGGTCTCCTCTCCTCTGACAGGACCGTGGATTTGTGTGTTTACATACACAGATCCACGGTCCTGCTGTGTTACTGGGCAATCGCAGGTGCCTGGCGGACATCACGGCCGCCGGGCATGCGCATCGAGTCCCCAGTAACATGGCGTGCGCCCCCTGGTGGGCCGGGAAGGGGAGGATGTCCTCCAGCCACGAGAGCCGCGCCGCCTGACCGTCAATTGACAGCCGGCGGTCGGCAATGAGTTAAAGTGAAAGCATAAAGATGAAAACATTCCTTCCAATATAGTGCCTGGGGGAATCCCCCTAGTCTACCTGTAAAGTGGCAGATCTGTACCATGTCTAGAATCTGCTGCAGCAATAATTGCATTTATAAGGCCCAAAAAAATGATTTTTTCCCTGCAAGCTGCCTTTATTTTTCTCAGCAACAGCTGGGGAGCCAGTGTGTATGATGAGGCCACAATGTAGTGCACTGGGAACAAGAGTAGAGATTTTTTGGATACATTCTGGTGTCACTTTGACTTTAGATGGAAGTAACGAGTGCGTAAAAATTGGTCTTTGGGTGTCGGTGGCGCCTTCCTACCGTAACCCTATAGAGGTACTCTTGATGAAAGCAAGAATTGGCCTGGCTGTAAAAAATTGCAATGATATGCACCTGTCAAACAGGTGCAGAAAAATTGGTCTTTGGGTGTTAATTGTGCCCATGAAACCTATACCAAAAACATTCTTCCAGATGAAATGATTGAACACCATCAAATCTAGGCAGCCCCGAAGTCCTGCAGAAATTCCACATCCCAAAAAGACTTACTGTATATACTCGAATATAAGCCGAGTTTTTCAGCACATTTTTTTGTGCTGAAAGTGCCCCCCTCGGCTTACTGGAGTCAAGCACTTTTCTGCAGCAAAAAATGACATTTTCCCACCCGACTTTGCCGCCACGTATCTAGGGGCCACTTGGTGCTAGGATCCCCAAATATTGGATATGTTGTAATGTTGGTTCCACTGAGATACGGGGCCGCAAACTCGGGTTGGAAAATGTAATTTTTGCTGCAGAAAAGTGGTTGACATTTTCCGACCTGACTTTGGGGCCTCGTATCTCGGGCCACTTGGTGCTGGGAACCCCAAATTTGGTGTGCAAACCCAGTGGAACCAACATTACAACATATCCAATTTGGGGTTCCTAGCACCAAGTGGCCCCAAGATACAGGGCCCCCAAAGTCAGTCAACTGTGTCCATCTGCAGCAATGTCATTTCGGGACCGACCCCAAATTTTGGCTGCATCTAGGAACCCTTAACTACCAAGTTTGAAGTTCAGGGGACCTATGGCTGCAAATGGGCACAGTGAAGCATGCAAATGGGCACAGTGAAGCATGCAAATGGGCACAGTGAGGCTGCAAATAGGCATTGTTGACCCTCTTTTCCACTTACAGTAGCTGCACATTTCTCACCCTAGGCTTATACTCGAGTTAATACGTTTTCCCAGTTTTTTGTGGTAAAATTAGGTGCCTCGGCTTATATTCGGGTTGGCTTATACTCGAGTATATACGGTAATCAGTAGACATGTGCACACTGAAATATTTAGTTTTTCGGAATTTCGTTTTGGTCCGAAAAATACATTTATTTAGTTACTCCCGAAATTCGTTTTTGTTTCGTTAAAAAATGCATTCGTCCGAAAATCCGAAATAATTAAGTTGGAATCTGTCATTGAAGGCTTATGGTATCTGTCGAATGTTCTAATGCGGCGTACACACGGTCGGAATTTCCAATGGAAACAGTCCGATGGGAGCTTTTCATCGGATTTTCCGACCGTGTGTATGCCCAACAGTCTTTTTCTGTCGGAATTTCCGACGGACTTTGAATTGAGAACCTGTTCTCAATTTTTCCGACGGAAAACCTTTCTATCGGATTTTCCGATCGCGTGTATGCAATTCCGACACGCAAAATTCCGACGCATGCTCAGAAACAATTTGACGCATGCTCGGAAGCATTAAACTTCCCTTTTATAGTGCTGTCGAACGTGTTTTATGCCGCTGTGTTAAAGACCGTCGGAATTTGGTGTGACCGTGTGTAGGCAAGACAGTTTGAGCGAAATTCTGTCCGAGCTTTTTCCGACGAGAATTCCGACCGTGTGTACGCGGCATAAGAAGATTCGATGGAGCAGCTAAACTGATTTGACATAGAGAGAAAAGATTCGACATCATAGAGACAATAGCAAAAAAGGTCAAATGTGCCTAACCTAACTCTATTAGTCCAAGATTATTCGACATAGAGAGAAAAGATTTGACATGAAGATTTGACAAAGCAGTCGCCGCAATCGTACATTTCCGGTCGAATGTTCCGCCTACAAGCTATAGTAGAATTCTAATGTTGTATGACACTAGTAATAATTATATTTATTAATTATTATTACTAGTCAACCAACATTAGAATTCTTCTATAGCCTATGGACGGAGCATTTGACCATAAATGTCCGCTCGCGCCGACTGCTTCGTCGATGGACACAGATCGCTATTGTCATCATCATGTCGAATCTCCTATCTATATCGAACTGTTGCCACAACGAAAACGAAAATAAAGCATTTGTTTATGTCGGATCTTTCGGTTTTCGGATTCTGCACGTTTCGGAAATACCCGAAATTCGGACGAAAATGCATTCGGATGAAAACGAATGCACATGTCTATTAGTCAGTGACATCGGCATCAGGGGCTTCATAGCTGATAATCCAGGACTGATTTATTTTTATAAAAGTCAAATGGTCCACGAAGTCTGTGGACAGTAACGAAACCTCCTGCAGCACTGAATACCCGTTCTGAAAGCACACTGGATGCAGGGCAGCCCAACAACTCAGTAGAATTCTAGGCAAGTTCTGGCCAGTGGTCTATTCTCATGACCCAGAAAGTCAGTGAATCGTCAGCTGGAAAGCTCTCCATCTCTGTTTTGGCCCTGATGTAATTGTCCACTATGTGATGCTGCCGATTGGATGTGGAAGCTGACAGCCCTGAGCGGCGAGGGCTAAAAAAATTCCAAAATGCCTCACTTAGGCGGATGGCTTCTCCAACGCTCCTCTCTTGACCAACAGAAGACTCAAAACTACTTTTTCCACAACACTGTAACCTACTGGAGTCAGGAAAAAACGTTCAATAAAATCCTCTTTAACGTGTCCTCAAGAGTTTTTATCTTTTGCACTCACTGTGGGGACGGTATGAGTTCTGAGACCTTCCCCTTATAACGGTGGTCAAGGAGGGTTGCCAACCAGTAATCATCCTTCTCCTTTATGCCACATATTCTTGGGTCCTTTTGCAGGCTTTGAAGCATGAGGTTGCCCATGTGCCTCAAATTTGCAGAGGCTTGAGAAGCAGACTCCTCGGATCAATCAGGATGACATCGTCTGGAACTTCCTCCTCCCAGCCACGTACTATTCCCAAGGGTCCTGGGGTTGAAAAGCCACCGCTTACAGATTGACGCATGTCTTCCTTATCTTCGGCGCATCACGAATCGCAGTAAATGCCCGCTGGTAGCGGCCGTTTACCACGTGATCGCTCCGTCAAATGATGGAACGATCACTTGTAAACAAACCCGCGTCATGACATGATGCCAGTTCCTCCCTCCCCTCTCTGTACCGACCTGTACAGTGCGAGGGGAGAGATCGTTTGCAGCAGTGCTGTGGGCTGGATCTGTAGTGCCCAGCGCTGCTCAATTCCCATACTCTGCAATACTCTGCCAATAATCTGCAGTACTCTGCCAATACTTTGCAATACTCTGCCAACAATACATTTTAACAGAAACAAAGAATTATTTATTTATTTTTTTACCAAATTTTAGGTCTTTTTTGATTTATAGCGCAAAAAATTAAAAACCCAGCGGTGATTAAATACCACCAAAACAAAGCTCTATTTGTGTGAAAAAAAAGGACAAACATTTCATATGGGTACAGTAATTGTCATTCAAAGTGTGAGCGCACCAAAAGCTGAAAATTGGTCTGGTTAGGAAGGGGGTTTAAGTGTCCAGTGGTCACGTGGTCAGTGGCCCAAGTGAAAAGACCACAGATGATTTGTTGGTAGAAAAAAAAACATTTTAGGCAACAGACAGCATGGATTCATGAAACACAGAAGTTGTCAGACAAATATGATTTCTTTTCATGAGAAGGTAAGAAAAACCTTAGGTGGCGGTGGACGTGGTATCCTTGGATTTTGCAAAAGCGTTTGACACAGTTCCCCACACAAGGCTAAGACCCCTTTCATACTGAGGCGTTTTAGCACTAGAAATGGTGCCTGTAAAGCCCCTGAAAACTGCCTCCCATGCCTCTCGATCGTGAAAGCCCGAGTGCTTTCACACTGGGGAGGTGCGCTTGCGGGATGTTAGAAAAAGTCCTGCAAGCAGCATCTTTGGGGTGGTTTGAGAATCGTCAGCGCTGTCTGCTGGGACACGTGTGTGTCCCGGCAGACAGCGCGCTGGGACAGGAAGTTGCGTAAACTCCCGTGGGAGTTTATGCCCGGAAGTGGACAGGTATCTGCACCCCCCTCCCCCCTGAAAGGTGCCAAATGTGACACCGGAGGGGGGGAGGGTTCCGAAAAGCGGAAGTTCCACTTTAGGGTGGAATCCCACTTTAAATAGCACTGATTTCTGTATAAATGACAATGGTCCCAAAAATGTGTCAAAAATGTCCGATGTGTCCGCCATAATGTCGCAGTCACAATAAAAATCGCTGATCGCCGCCATTACTAGTAAAAAATATATATATTACTAAAAAAGCTATAAAACTATCCCCAATTTTGTAAACGCTATAACTTTTGCGCAAACCAATCAATAATCGCTAATTGCGATTTTTTTATCAGCCGTGGCCACCCTGCCTGGCCGCTCGTTCCGCCGCAGTTCCGCTCTCCCCATGAGGAAAGGCATCCCTGGAGGCATTCAACCAAGTGACTGTCTGACGATTAAGAGGCAGAGGTGGTAGTGGGAGAGGATGACACCACCACCGCTGCCCCCCCCCCCCCCCCCCAAGTACCACCGCTGACTGCCACCCCCCCAGTACACCACCCACCACTGCCACACCCCCCAGTACACCACCACTGCCACCCCTCCCAGTACCACCGCTGCCACCCCCCCCCCCCCAAGTACTGTACACCACCACCACTACCACCCCCCCAAGTACACCACCACCCCAAGTACCACCGCTGCCACCCCTCAAGTACCACCGCTGCCACCCCCTCAAGTACCACCGCTGCCACCCCTGTCACAGTTACTTTGCTGAGTAACTAATTACTTTTCCAATTACTAACACAATTACTTTTTGGGAGAAGTAATTTGTAACTTAACTAATTACTTTTTTAAAGTAAGATGATCAACACTGGCAGAGATGTGCCAAAGGACTCTGCTGGGTCTTGAACGTCGAGCAGAGCCTTCAACACATCTGCACACACATAGAATCCAGCAGCATGCACGTGCTTTGGGGCACCAGAAGCGCAATGTAATTCCCATCTAGGCTGCAGCACAAAAGAGTCAAGAACACCTAAATTAAAGTGTGTCTAATTGTGGGAGCAGGAGGGGGCGGGAGACAGGCACAAATAACTTGTTTTTTGGGGTACATGTCTACTTTAGCCCCGTTTACCCACCTTTCGGGCCAGGCCATTTTTTGGGATACAGTAATTTAACTGACAATTGCGCGGTCATGCGACGCTGTACCCAAATAAAATTGATGTCCTTTTGTTCCCACAAATAGAGATTTCTTTTGGTGGTATTTGATCACCTTTTATTTTTTGCGCTATAAACAAAAAAAAGACCCGACAATTTTGAAAAAAAAATGCTATAAAACATACCCAATTAAAAATGTAAAAAAAATTAAATCTAATGTATTCATAAATTTAGGCCACTATATATTCTGCTACATGTTTTTGGTAAAAAAAATATCCAATAAGCATATATTAATTGGTTTGCGCAAAAGTTATAGCGTCTACAAACTATGGGATATATTTATGGAATTTTTATTTATTTATTTTACTAGTAATGTCAGCAATCAGTGATTTTTTAGCGGAACTGCGACTTTGCAGCAGACAAATCAGACACCTGACACTTTTGACACTTTGTTGGGGACCAGTGACACTAATACAGTGATCAGTGCTAAAGAAAATGCACTGTCACTGTACAAATGACACTGGCAGGGGTGATAAAAGGGTTAACTGTGTTCCTAGGGAGTGCTTTTTAACTGTGGGGGGGGGGGGGGGGGGAGTACTTTAACTGGGGGAAGACAGAGATCCGTGTTTCTGCTTAGCAGAAACACAAGAGCTCCATCTTCCCCTCTCACAGGACGGCAGTCTGCCTTGTTTACATAGGCAACCCTCCAGGGCATCACAGAGTTGATTCGTGAGTATATAAAGGGATAGTTGTCTCTCCTTTCCCCCATGAATTACTTTTCCCAATATATGGGTATCATTAGACCACATTTGCTTATTTACAGTATCTCACAAAAGTGAGTACACCCCTCACATTTTTGTAAATATTTTATTATCTTTTCATGTGACAACACTCAAGAAATTACACTTTGCTACAATGTAAAGTAGTGAGAGTACAGCTTGTATAACAGAGTACATTTGATGTCCCTTCAAAATAACCCAACACACAGCTATTAATGTCTAAACTGCTGGCAAAAAAAGTGAGTACACCCCTAAGTGAAAATGTCCAAATTGGGCCCAATTAGTAATTTTCCCTCCCCGGTGTCATGTGACCCATTAGTGTTACAAGGGCTGAGGTGTGAATGGGGAGCAGGTATGTTAAATTTGGTGTTATAACTCTCACTCTTTCATACTGGTCACTAGAAGTTCAACATGGCACCTCATGCACTCTGCAGTGTAGTGGAGCATCATGGGAAATGTAGTTCCAAAACATCTGGGGTGCCAAGGTTTCGCCATCACTGGCCTAGGCTATACGGAGATTGCCAAGACCCTGAAACTGAGCTGCAGCACAGTGGCCAAGACCATACAGAGGTTTAACAGGACAGGTTCCACTCAGAAAAGGCCTCGCTATGGTCGACCAAAGTAGTTCAGTGCACGTGCTCAGCGTCATATCCAGAGGTTATCTTTGGGAAATAGACGTATGAGTGCTGCCAGCATTACTTCAGAGGTTGAAGAGGTGGGGGGTCAGCCTGTCAGTGCTCAGCCATACGCCGCACATTGCATCAAATTGGTCTGCATGTCTGTCGTCCGAGAAGGAAGCCCCTTCTAAAGATGATGGACAAGAAAGCCTGCAAACAGTTTGAAGACAAGCAGACTAAGGACATGGATTACTGGAACCATGTCCTGTGGTCTGATCAGGGGAGCATCCGGGGGGAGGGCAACGGGGCAACTCCCCCCCCCCCCCCCCCAGAAATTAGTTGCCGGCTGCTCGGTGGGTGAGCCGGCAGGGGGCTCATGGGTGAGCGGTCGGCTGGCCAATCAGTGGGCCAGTCAGCAGGGGAGTAGAGAGAAGACATCATCTCTCACCGCCCAGTGCCCGCCTTGCTTTCCTGCAGTTCTGCCCTCACTGTGCAGCAGAGAGATTACATCATCTCTCTGCTGCCCTGGGACACAGCAAGTGACAATCCCCACCTTAGCAGGAAAGTGACAATTGTAGCAGACAAGTGACAATCCGCAACTTGTTGCAGGTGTCGTGGCAAGTGACAATCTTCAACATGTGGCAGGTGACGTGGCAAGTGACAATCCGCAATGTGTGGCAGGTGACGTGGCAAGTGACAATCCGCATCTGGTGGCAGGCGACGGCGGCAAGTGACACACTCAGGGCTCCCACTGATTCTGCATTATGGCGAGTTGAATTATTTTATTTTATATAACAATGTAATTATAGAAATAATGCGCTTCAATGATCCTGACACCATATCAACCATGGTGCCAGGATGATTGAAGCGCCAACACCAGCCATTTCCCCGATAAATTGCCTGCAAAAAAACATTTTCTGCCAGTGCCCCTCCCGAGACTAGACTCTGGATCCGCCCCTGGATAAACTTATTTGGTTCAGATGGTGTCAAGCGTGCGTGGCGGCAACCAGGTGAGGAGTACAAAGACAAGTGTGTCTTGGCTACAGTCAAGCATGGTGGTGGGAGTGTCATGGTCTGGGGCTGCAGGAGTGTTGCTGACACTGGGGAGCTACAGTTCATTAAGGGAACCATGAATGCCAATATGTACTGTGACATACTGAAGCAGAGCATGATCCCTTCAAAGGGCAGTATTCCATCATGATAACGACCCCAAACTAACCTCCAAGAAGACCACTGCCTTGCCAAAGAAGCTGAGGGTAAAAGGTGATGGACTCGCCAAGCATGTCTCCAGACCTAAACCCTATTGAGCATCTGTGAGGCATCCTCAAATGGAAGGCGGAGGAGCACAAGGTCTCTAACATCCACCAGCACTGTGATATCATCGTGGAGGAGTGGAAGAGGACTCCAGTGGCAACCTGTGAACTCCATGCCCAAAAGGGTTAATGCAGTGCTGTAAATGCCTCATATAAAGTCCCAACCTTTTCTCTTTTGTATGTTTGCTCTGCCTCTCCTGAGAACGATTGGCAGGTCCCGGCGGACATCGGGTCCGCTGAACCCGTTGATTGGCTCCTGCTGTGACCAATCACAGCGGGAGCCGGTCGCCGGCGGCGTGCGCATGTACCCCAGACCCAGTGCATGAAATCACATACATGCACAGGAGGGGCTGCCCTGCCGCAGTAAATCTGCGTGGGGCTGTCCAGAAGGGGTTAATTTGGGGCACAAAAACGTTCATTAAAATATATTGCTCAATAGCCATAATAGATATACTGTAAATCCAATTTTTCTGCACCAACACAATTGCAAACACAGATATCATATAAAAGTATTAGTGACATTATCACAGTGCTGTGCATAGCCTGTGCAGAGAGCAGAGCTGTGGGAGGGACCTGACAGGCCCCACCCACTACAGGCTACCTGCAGAAAGCCACAGAAAGGGGCGGAGACAAGACCAGCCACCCTGCAGAAGGAGAGTGAGCAGCAGTGACCGGTCTTTATTACAGGAAGCTCCTGCACAGAGGCAAAGTTTCACACTGAATTACTATACAGATCTGGAAGAAATAAACAAAGTATACCAAGATTCAAGTAAGAATAGATGATTCTTGTATATAGACAATGGGGTTGATTTACTAAAACCGAAGCATGCAAAATCTGGTGCAGCTCTGCATAGAAACCAATCAGCTTCAAGGTTTTATTGTCAAAGCTTAATTGATCCAGCTGAAGTTAGAAGCTGATTGGCTACCACGCACAGCTGCACCAAATTCTGAGTGCTCCAGTTTTAGTAAATTTCCCCAAATATTTGCTTATCGTGAATTTCCGATTTAAGAGAAAAATGCACGTGGGGTCCCTGATAAACACCAAAAAAAAATCAATGTATGAGGCTGGCATCCCATTGGCTCTAATTGGTAAATGCTGCAAGAAATGAACCGGATGTGCTGGGTGGCAGCTGGTTGTGTTTTCTCTGAATAAATCCCCGATATTGTGTTCTCCTAAGCAGCAGGTTTGCTTCTAGTGGAAAGCTACAACATTGGCACTCAGAAATTGCAAAACTTCCCAGGCCTCGGGTTAACTGACGCTACAAACATCACAGCCCATTATCAAGCAGCGAGGAGAAGCGAGGAGAAGTCTCCAGGGCTCGTCCAATAAACTCATTAAAACGCCTTGCTGAGCACTCCATCTTACATTACAATTACAGCCCATGGCCGGGGCTCCTGGAGCGAAGAGAGGAGACACATTAGGTAATGGAGATTATTTTCTTAACAATAACGGTAACATTACACAGCAAAAATTGTATATGAACCCCTTCATGCCTGAAGGTAAAACAAATTATAACACCTGAAACAAGTTTTACTACCTTGGCATGTGCTAGAAACTACTCAGGGCTCGTTCACATGTGCGTTAGCCCTTGCTGCCCTTCTGAAAAGCGATCTGTGGTGGATCATTTTTCAGAAGGCACTTGACTGGCAGTGAGGATGCAATATGTTGATATGCTGCCATCACTTACAATTCATGCAGCCCCTTAGAGTTGCATTCAGCCAAATGTGACATACACTATATTGTCAAAAGTATTGTGACACCTGCCTTTACACGCACATGAACTTTAATGGCATCCCAGTCTTAGGCTCTTTCACACGGACGGTCCGTATGTCCGTTTTTTCATCCTTCCGTTTTCGGATGAAATACAGACATACGTGTATCCCTATGGGATAGCGGGTGTCAGCGGATGTGCATCCACTGACACCCGATCTCGTCCGTGTCCGCTATGGTCCGTTTCTGCAGACAGAGGAAAACCCTATTTTTCCATCCGTCTGCAGAGCGGATCGGGTGACGATGGACTCTACGGTCCGTCGTCACCCGATCTGCCATAGGGGAGAGCGGCGCTCTGACAGGTCCGTTCCTGCACAGAGTGCAGAGATGGACCTGTCATCTTCCTGCTCAGCGGAGATCGCTCTGGCGATCCCCGCTGAGTAAGCGGATATCCACGGGGCGGATCAGCACTGATCCGTCCTGTGTGAAAGAGCCCTTAGTCCGTATGGTTTAATATTGAGTTGACCCACCCTTTGCCGCTATAACAGCTTCAGCTCTTCTGGGAAGGCTGTCCACAAGGTTTAGGAGTGTGTCTATGGGAATGTTTAACTATTCTTCATGTGCAGGCCAGTCAAGTTCCTCCACCCCAAACTTGCGCAACCATGTCTTTATGGACCTTGCTTTGTGCACTGGTCCAAATAATTTGGTGGAGGGAGGATTATGGTGTGGGGTTGTTTTTCAGGGGTTAGGCTCCAGTGGAAGGAACTCTTAAGGCGTCAGCATACCAAGACTTTTTGGACAATTTCATGCTCCCAACTTTGTGGGAACAGTTTGGGGGTGGCCCCTTCCTGTTCCAACATGACTGCACACCAGTGCACAAAGCAAGGTCCATAAAGACATGGATGAGCGAGTTTGGGGTGGAGGAACTTGACTGGCCTGCACAAAGTCCTGACCTCAACCTGATAGAACACCTGTGGGATGAATATGAGCAGAGACTGCGAGCCAGGCCTTCTCTCCATCAGTGCCTGACCTCACAAATGTGCTTCTGGAAAAATGGTCAAACAATCCCATAGACACACCTTGTGGACGGCCTTCCTAGAGGGAGTTGAAGCTGTTATAGCTGCAATAGGTTGGGCCAACTCAATATTGAACCCTACAGACTAAGACTGGAATGCCATTAAAGTTCATGTGTGTGTAAAGACAGGTCTCCTAATACTTTTGGCAATATAGTGTTAACCCACCAGCATGTCTTTGGAGTGTGGGAGGAAACTGGGGTACCCAGAGGAAACCTCCACAGGTACGGGGAGAACATGCTAACTTCATGCAGGTATTATACCAATGGACAAATCTATGTGGACATCCCACCAAATGTTTGAGTTCAAGTGTTACCTAGTAAAGAGGCCTGTTAATACTTCAGCATACAAAGACATTTTGGAAAACCTTGCGAGCACAGGTTGGAGATGACCCTTTTCTGTTCCAGAATGACTGTGCCCCTGTGGTGATCTCCGATTTGATGGGGCCAGGGACTCCTCCTGTTCTCAGGAGAACATCTGCTTAGGGCTTAAAGGACCTGCATTATGGGCATTCATCCCTGAGCACAAAGGGTCCTAAATGCAGGCACTACTCAGCACCAGGTTCAGCCCTGTCCACCCGCAGCCTACTATAGACTTTGACAGGTTGCAGGCTGCCGGGCTGGAAGCCTCACCTGTTCCTCCTACTATAGTTCATGAAGCACTTATGAGCTCTATGGATCAAGTAGCAAAAATGAGCTACAGTATCTCACAAAAGTGAGTACACCCCTCACATTTTTGTAAATATTTTATTATATCTTTTCATGTGACAACACTGAAGAAATTGAACTTTGGCACAATGTAAAGTAGTGAGTGTACAGCTTGTATAACAGTGTAAATTTGCTGTCCCTCAAAATAACTCACACAGCCATTAATGTCTAAACTGCTGGCAACAAAAGTGAGTACACCCCTACGTGAAAATGTCCAAATTGGGCCCAATAAGCCTTTTCCCCACCCCGGTGTCACGTGACTTGTTTGTGTTTCAGGTGTAAATGGGGAGCAGGTGTGTTAAATTTGATGTCATTGCTCTCACTCTCTCATACTGGTCACTAGAAGTTCAACATGGCACCTCATGGCAAAGAACTCTGAGGATCTGAAAAAAAATATTGTTGCTCTACATAAAGATGGGCTTGGCCAGTGATGGTGAACCTTGGCACTCCAGATGTTTTGGAACTACATTTCCCATGATGCTCACGCACTCTGCAGTGTAGTGGAGCATCATGGAAAATGTAGTTCCAAAACATCTGGGGTGCCAAGGTACACCATCACTGGCCTAGGCTATAAGAAGTTTGCCAAGACCCTGAAACTGAGCTGCAGCACGGTGGCCAAGACCATAGAGCGGTTTAACAGGACAGATTCCACTCAGAACAGGCCTCGCCATGGTTGACCAAAGTAGTTCAGTGCACGTGCTCAGCGTCATATCCAGAGGTTGTCTTTGGGAAATAGACATATGAGTGCTGCCAGCATTACTTCAGAAGTTTAAGGGGTGGGGGGGTCCGCCTGTCAGTGCTCAGCCATATGCCACACACCATCAAATTGGTCTGCATGGCTGTCATCCCAAAAGGAAGCCTCTTCTAAAGATAATGCACAAGAAAGCCTGCAAACAGTTTGCTGAAGACAAGCAGACTAAGAATATGGATTACTGGAACCATGTCCTGTGGTCTGATGAGACCAAGATAAATTTATTTGGTTCAGATGGTATCAAGCGTGTGTGGGGGCAACCAGGTGGGGAGTACAAAGACAAGTGTGTCTTCCCTACAGTCAAGCATGGTGGTGGGAGTGTCGTGCTGGCACTGGGGAGCTACAGTTTATTGAAGGAACCATGAATGCCGACATGTACTGTGACATACTGAAGCAGAGCATGATCCCCTCCCTTCGGATACTGGGCCGCAGGGCAGTATTCCAGCATGATAACGACCCCAAACACACCTCCAAGACCACCACTGCCTTGCTAAAGAAGCTGAGGGTAAAGGTGATGGACTGGCCAAGCATGTCTCCAGACCTAATCCCTATTGAGCATCTGTGGGGCATCCTCAAACAGAAGGTGGAGGAGCACAAGGTCTCGAACATCCACCAGCTCTGTGATGTCATCATGGAGGAGTGGAAGAGGACTCCAGTGGCAACCTGTGACGCTCTGGTGAACTCCATGCCCAAGAGGGTTAAGGCAGAGCTGGAAAATAATGGTGGCAACACAAAATATTGACACTTTGAGCCCAATTTGGACATTTTCATTTAGGGGTGTACTCACTTTTGTTGCCAGCAGTTTAGACATTAATGGCTGCGTGTTGAGTTATTTTGAGGGGACAGCAAATTGACACTGTTATACAAGCTGTACACTCACTACTTTACATTGTAGCAAAGTGTCATTTCTTCAGTGTTGTCACATGAAAAGATAGAATAAAATATTTACAAAAACGGGAGGGGTGTACTCACTTCTGTGAGATACTGTACATAAATCATTAATAAAGATATTGCCGAGGGTTCAGTGATGTGCCGGAGTTATTTTCCTGTTTGAGTATATTTTGTGATTCTAATAAAAGACCAGAGAGGATGAAGCAAATTTATGAAGACACCTGAAGAACATACAATTCTTTGCTGGATCTCTAGGGAAAGCCAAACTCCTAATCACAGCACTGCTAGACCAGACTGATAACCTCTAAACCAATCCCTGAAATATCTTTTTTACAATTTGACAAGGTTTAAATTCCCCAGTGCAAAGGTTTCCCCTTACTTCCTGTCCCAGCGACACAAGAATTGAAAGGAAGCCTTCTCTAATGCCCCGTACACACAGTCAGAAATTCGACGGAAAATGTCCGATCGGACCATGTTGTCGGAAAATCCCCCTGTGTGTGGGCTCCATCAGACTTTTTCCGTCGGAATTTCTGACTGAAAAAATTTGAGATCCTGCTCTCAAATTTTCCGACAACAAAATCCGATCAGACTTTTTCCGATCGTGTGTAGAGAATTCCGACGGACAAAGTGCCACGCATGCTCAGATCAAATTATGAGACCAAAGCTATTGGCTACTGGCCTCTACGTAGTTCCGTCGTACGCAACGAACGTCACCACGTTCAGAATGATCAGATTTTCCGACAACTTTGTCCGACCGCGTGTATGCAACACCAGTTTCGGACAAAATCCGTCTGCAAAAATCCGACAGATTTTGTGGTGGGAATTTCCGACCGTGTGTACGGGGGCTAACCGAGGGGAAATTCCAATGTAAATGGTTGTCAGTGGGAAAGGGATTTTTTTTTTTTTTTTTTTATATTAACCTCCCCTAAGTGTACAAAATTAATTTACAGGCAGCAACTTCTAATATCCCTTTTTGAGTTTATTCTTTTATATCAGTTGCAATTTCATTGTTTAGCAAAAAACAGGTTATCCGCAACAGACATAGGGAGTTATTTACGAAAGGCAAATCCGCTTTGCACTACAAATGCAAACTACAAGTGCAAAGTGCACTGTTAATTGCACTGAAAGTGCACTTGGAAGTGCAGTCGCTGTAGATCCAAGGGGGACATGCAAGGAAAATAAAAAACAGCATTTTAGCTTGCACATGATTGGATAATAAAATCAGCAGAGCTTCTCCTCATTTCAGATCTACCCCTCAGATTTACAGCGACTGCACTTGTATTGCAAAGTGGATTTGCCTTTCGTAAATAACCCCAATAGATGATATAACAGATTACAACATATAATATGCAATGGGGGTTATTTACGAAAGACAAATCCACTTTGCACTACAAGTGCAAACTACAAGTGCAAAGTGCACTTGAAATTGCACTTGGAAGTGCAGTCACTCTAATGCTGGCCATACACTAGTCGAAAAATCCGCCGAACCCAATTTCGAAAAACGAACGTTCGGCCGCGAGCGCAAACGATGGTGCCATCATATAATGGCCAATAAATCGTTCAGTGAACATAAATTAAAAAAAATTTATGTTCGTTTTTTTACATATACCTAGTGCAGACAGGTCGGACGGAAAACACATTAACCTTTCAATCTATCGTTCGTTAGGCAGAAAATTTCCAAACTTGTCCTTCGTTTTTTCGGGTCAAAAACGTCCAAACGATTATCGATTTTGTTTCCATTAACTGGCCGAAAAATCTAACGAATGGTCTAATGACCGATTTTTCGACTAGTGTATGGCCAGCATAAATCTAAGAGGTAGATCTGAAATGAGTGGAAGCTCTGCTGAATTATCATCCAATCATGTGCAAGCTAAAATGCTGTTTTTATTTTCCTTGCATGCCCCCCTCGGATCTACAGCGACTTTACATCCAAGTGCACTTTCAGTGCAATTTCAAGTGCACTTTGCACTTGTAGTGTAAAGTGGATTTGCCTTTCGTAAATAACCCCCAATGCATCAATTTTTTAAAGGAACATAAATTCCTTTTGCAAATAATAATTACAAAAGTCATATAGCAGCAACAGTGAGCATCTTCTACAATATATAAAAAAAAAAAAAAAGAGAGTATCTTCACTGACAGTGTTGCAAAAAGTAAAGGATAAAATAAAAATTTATAAAAGCACACTCATTACCGCTTCCCGACCGCCTCACGCCGATATACGTCGGCAGAATGGCACGGCTAGGCAAAACCACGTACAGGTACGCGGCCCTTTAAAAGCCTAGCCGTCGGGAGCTCCGTGACCCCGGCCGCGGGACCAGCGGACCCGATCACCGCTGGTGTCCCGCGATCGGGTCACAGAGCTAAAGAACGGGGAGAGGTCTGTGTAAACAAACCTCTCCCCGCGCTTCCTATTCTGCCTGTCATTAATTGTTCCCTGTTAATTGTTCCCTGTCATGAAAGCCGATCAATGACGTCAGACGTCAGCCCCGCCCCCTATTGTAAAAAAAAAAAAAATACACGTCACAGCCCATAACCCCTCCCCGCCCCCTTGTGGTTAACGCTTTCACTGCCAGTGTCATTTATACAGGAATCAATGCATTTAAATAGCACTGATTGCTGTATAAATGACAACGGTCCCAAAAATGTGTCAAAAATGTCCGATGTGTCCGCCATAATGTCGCAGTCACAATTAAAAAAAATCACTGATCGCCGCCATTACTAGTAAAAAAAAAATATTAATAAAAATGCTATAAAACTATCCCCTATTTTGTAAACTATATAACTTTTGCGCAAACCAATCAATAATCGCTAATTGCGATTTTTTTACCAAAAATATGTAGAAGAATAAGTATCGGCCTAAACTGAGGAAAAAATATGTTTTTTTATATATTTTTTGGGGAAATTTATTATAGCAAAAAGTAAAAAATATTGCATTTTTTTCAAAATTGTCGTTCTATTTTTGTTTATAGCGCAAAAAATAAAAACCGCAGGGACGATCAAATACCACCAAAAGAAAGCTCTATTTGTGGGAAAAAAAGGACGCCAATTTTGTTTGGGAGCCACGTCGCTCGACCGCGCAATTGTCAGTTAAAGCGACGCAGTGCCGAATCGCAAAAAGGGGCCTGGTCCTTTGGCTGAAAATTAGTCCGGGGCTGAAGTGGTTAAGAATTAAAATAAAACGCATGTGCAGCTTTGCATACTGAAAATAGTTTTCGTTTGTAAAGCCCCATGACACTCAAAGCCCATAGACAGCAGCCCTGTATGCCTATTACGTAGTCTACCTAACACGCTTACATATCTAGCACCCAATAAATTAGCCCTTCCTCTGCCAGAGCCGTCTTTGCATTTTTTTTTGCACGTGAAAAATCGTTTTACACCTGAAGATTAGGTAAAATCCCCAAAACATTATACATTTTCTAAAAGCAGATGCCCTGGAGAATAAAATAGAGGTAGTTCCATTTTTTTAAGTTACACAATATGAGCACAATATAAGCACAAACACGCTACAGTTAGTTTTAGGACGTGCACACAATGTATTGCCCAATTTAAATAGATATCCAAGAAGCTTTTTAAATGCGTACGCTCGTGAAATGGTGACAAACTTTGGTATCCTAAATTTTCCACAGGCAATGCTTTGAAGGCCCCTAAAATGTATGAGTTTGGAGTTAACCATAAATAATGGGCCTAGAATTATATCTCACTCCGACATGCATGGAGATATGTAACTTGTGTAGCACAAGCAACTTTTTTTTTTGCAGGGCAGGCTCAACATTTTGGAGTTTTTATTTGTGCTTTTTTAAAGCCTGGTACACACTAAGTTTTTTTTTTTTTTTTTTTTTTCCATTCAGCTTGCTGGGCTGAATGAAAAAAAGCTGAGGAGCTCACAAGGAGTTCCTGTATTAACATCCTGTATGTGATGTTAGTACAGTGATTTCCCTGCTGAGCTATTGTGTTCAGACAGAACACAGCAGTCAGCACTCATTGGCTAAGAGCGCTAATTGGATGCTGATTGGCTGGTGGTTTTCCAGCATGCTCGTCCGACAGAGGCCAGTCATGATAACGGCTTCTGTCAAACAAGGCCAAATATTGGTCGGTATCTATTGTACTGGTTGATTTCGGTCAATATTTGGCCCTTGTATATGGGGCTTTAGGCTTAGGTTAAACTACTGCGATGCAACTTTGATGCGATTTACAGTGCAAAAATGTGGTGCGACCTTGATGCAACATTTCATATTCTATGGGGCCATGTCGCACTATAAATCGCACCAAAATACTGCAGGGACCTTTTCCAAAGTCACACCATTGAAAACAATGAGATTCGAGTCGCATCAAAAGTGTTTTTTTTTTTTTATTTTTTTATTAAATCTTTATATCACATAAAGGAACAAAAGTTCCACTATATGATGTTGTTGTGACAGGTTCTCTTTAATTAAATATTAGGGTCAGTGAAGCTAATAGAGTGCAGACTGAACTCTACTGGCTTCTTCCCTGGCTACAGTGACAGGGAAAGTGACAGCAGCAACAGGATGATATACAAGTTGCTTCTGGGATTTTACTAGGTTAATGAACAGACTTTCACTGGACTCCCTCCACTTAGGGTCCCCTCTACCTAGTGGTACTCATCATGTAGGTCCTAGGCCCACAGGGAAGTTTTGTGGGGGGTTGAACTTATAACCCTAACCCCTTTAACCTAGAGGAACCATTGAAATAATTTTCAGGTCTCAGAGAACCCTTGCGAAAACCTATTCATTGGTGGTCAGAATTGGCAGAAGAATGTCCCGTACATTGATGGATAGTGGAAAGAATGTCCTGTACATTAATGGCTACTGGGAAGAATGTCCCATACATTGATGACTAGTGGGAAGAAGGTCCCGTACATCGATGGTTAGTGGGAAGAATGTCCTGTACATCGATGGCTAGTGGGAAGAATGTCCCGTACATTGATAGCTAGTGGGAGGCTCCCGCTGTGTGAGACTTCGCTGGGTCTGACAGGTCTTTCATAACCCCATGACGTCCCTGTGCGTGAGAGGGGGGCGGGGTCACCAGGTGGCCCCGCCCTCCGTTATAAAAGACCTGTCAGACGCAGCGAAGCCTCACACAGCGGGAGCCTCCCATTGCGAAGAGCGGCCCAAGAAGAGATGCCATGGAAGAAGATGCCGGACAAGAAGACCAGAGCAAGAAGAAGCGGATCGGAGGAAGAAGAAGATGGAAGAAGATGCCGGAAGGAGAAGATGAAGAAACCGAAGGATGAAGAAAGGAAGAAGGAAGACCAGAAGAAAGAAGATGAAAGAAGATTTTAATAAAGGAATTGTCAAAGACCGTCTCCTGTCATTTTTACCATTTTTGTTACTTTTTTGGTGAAATGTTAGGGGTACTTTTGTACCCCCTTACCATTTCACACAGGGGGGGCGGGATCTGGGGGTCCCCTTGTTAAAGGGGGCTTCCAGATTCCGATAAGCTCCCCGCCCCCAGACCCCCACAACCAATGGCCAGGGTTGTGGGGATGAGGCCCTTGTCCTCATCAACATGGGGACAAGGTGCTTTGGGGGGGACCCCAAAGCACCCTCCCAATGTTGAGGGCATGTGGCCTGGTACGGTTCAGGAGGGGGGGGCGCTCTCGTCCCCCGTCTTTTCCTGCGGCCTGCCAGGTTGCGTGCTCGGATAAAGGGTCTGGTATGGATTTTGAGGGGGGCCCCACCCCACCTGAAGGGCCTGGTTATTGAATTTGGGGGGACCCCCACGCTTTTTTTTTTATCAATGACTTTCAATGAATGACTGTTCTCTGTGTTACGGGAGCCGACAATTCATTAGCCGCGAGTGATTTTAAATAGCTTTTTTTCCTGCAAAAATTACACTGTCATTCGAATCATTCAAATTCATTCAAATCATTCGTTATATCTGCTATAATAATTTCTGTCGTATTAGTTGAAATTCGATATTTGGTAGTTGGATTCGAATAATTCGGAGCCGAAATTCGTAAACGGAATTTCGTATTCCGTACAGAATTCGTATTCGAAAAAATTTGTACTACGGATTCGTACGAATGTACAAATTTCGAAGAATTCGTACGAAACTAATCGCACATGTCTAGTTTTAACCACTTGCTGACCAGCCGCCGTCAATATACAGCGGCAGGTTGGCTCTATTACGCGAATCGCCATAGCTGTACGTTGGTTCGTGTAATAGATACAATGGGTACGCGCATGGCGCTGGAGACGTGCGCGCGTCCATGGCGAGGCACCAGGGCCGATGCGCGTGACCAGCGGACGCGATGTCCACCAGCCACCCGCGATCGCTCCACAGAAAGCCTGAATGGGGATCTGTCAATGTAAACAAACAGATCCCTATTCTGCCAGGGGAATAGAGATGGATAGTCTGTTCCTAGTGATCAAGAACAGGGATCTCTCTCCTCCTCCAGTCAGTACACTCCTCCCCACAGTTAGATACACATTTAACCCCTTGATCACACCCTAGTGTCAACCCCTTCCCTGCCAGTTTTATACAGTAATCAGTGCATCTTTATAACACTGATCGCTGTATAAATGTCACTGGTCCCAAAAAAAGTGTCCGACCTGTCCGCTGCAATGTTGCAGTCCTGCTAAAAAAAAAAAAAAAAAACAAATCGCTGATCACCATCATTACTAGTAAAAAAAAAAAAATAATAATAATAAAAATGGCATAAATCTATCCCCTATTTTGTAGACGCTATAACTTTTGTGCAAACCAATCAATATACGCTTATTGCGTTTTTTTTTTTTTTATCAAAAATATGTAGAAGAATACATATTGGCCTAAACTGAGGAAGAAATTAGTTTTTTTATATATTTTTTTGGGGGTATTTATTATACCAAAAAGTAAAAGAAAATAGCTTTTTTTTCGAAATTGTCGCTCTTTTTTTGTTTATAGCGCAAAAAATAAAAACCGCAGAGGTGATCAAATACCACCAAAAGAAAGCTCTATTTGTGGGGGGAAAAGAGGACATAACAGCATCACATGAACGTGTAATTGTCAGTTAAAGCAATGCAATGCCGAAGCGCAAAAAATGGCATGGCCATTAAGGGGGTAAATCCTTCCGGTCCTTAAGTGGTTAACCCTTTTTCTCTGTTTTAAACTAAAAAACATTTGGCTTTAGACATACTTTAAATAATCCCCAAACCTTTTATCCTAGTTCTGCATGTACCCATAGGGCCAGAGAAATAAGAAATATCAATATCCCAATGAGGTGGGAATGGTGGAGTCCCAGCGAGCCTAAAGATCCAATTAGTAATTTGCTCTTTGAAAAAGCATTGAAGACAGCATGGAACATATAAGAGCCTTTATTCCTATTATTACTCTCATGGGATTTATGTGCTTTTGCACATTTGCCTGGTGTGTGATGTCCATTTACAGTATGAATTTAAAGTGGTTCTAAAGGCTTAAGTTTTTTTTTTACCTTAATGCATTAAGGTAAAAAAACTTCTGTCATTAGGATGCTGCTGTCAATCAAATCCTGTAAGCAGGGGGCAGGGCTGAGCTGCGCTATGTCTGTCTATGGATGCACATGGCCCAGTTCAGGAGTGCACTGGCACATGTGCCCCCATAGCCCACAGCCTGCTATGGGGGCACACTCAGGGAAGGAGGAGCAGAGAGCACTGGTGGCGGACCCCAGATAAGTGGGCTGGCTTTTGGGAGGAGTTATGTAAACACACAGCTCCACGCCCTGTTAGCGGAGAGGAGACTGATCATGTGATCCCAGTACGGAGGAACACATGATCGGTCTCCTCCCCTTGAGTCCCCTCCCCCCACAGTTAGAATCACACATATAGGGAATACATTAACCCCTGCAGCGCCCCCTAGTGTTAACCCCTTCCCTGCCAGTCACATTTACACAGTAATCATTGCAATTTTATAGCAACGATCGCTGTGTAAATGTGAATGGTTCCAAAAATGTGTCAAAAGTGTCCGAAGTGTCCGCCACAATGTCGCAGTCACGAAAAAAAAAAAATCGCAGATCGCCGCCGTTACTAGTAAAAAAAATAAATAAAAAAAATTCAATAAATCTATCCCCTATTTTGTAGACGCTATAACTTTTGCGCAAACCGATCAATATACGCTTATTGCGATTTTTTTTACCAAAAATATGTAGAAGAATACGTATCGGCCTAAACTGAGGAAAAAAATAGTTTTTTTTAAAAAAAAAATGGGATATTTATTATAGCAAAAAGTTAAAAATATTGTGTTTTTTTTAAAAATTGTCGCTCTTCTTTTGTTTATAGCGCAAAAAAATAAAAAACGCAGAGGTGATCAAATACCACCAAAAGAAAGCTCTATTTGTGGGAAAAAAAGGAGGTCAATTTTGTTTGGGTGTAACGTCGCACGACCGCGCAATTGTTAGTTAAAGCAACGCAGTGCCGAATCGTAAAAAGTGCTCTGGTAAGGAAGGGTGTTTAAAAGCCCTGTATTGAAGTGGTTAAAGCAGGATATACAGCATAGTGCTTGTGTGGTGTCATTTGTCCCTCTATGCTGTAAAATATCTGGTTGATCTGCCTGTTCCTGTCTCCCCCTTAGTGTGCTGACCACAGTAACCATGGCTGCTGATCCATGATACTGTGGTCAAGTTTACGTGCCTCCGTCAGCCCGTAGTTACTGCCTCTCCCCCTCCCTGCCTGTCAGCTCGGGAGTCTGTGTGTCAGCCTCCTCCTCCCTGCGCCTCCCCTCCCGTCGCTTTGGACGTAAAGTCACGCACCCCAAATCCTGGAAGCTCCTCTGTTACAGAAAGATATATTGTGCAGTATCTGTGTTTTCAAAATTATGCCACAAAATACCTTATTTCAAAGCTGTGCGCTCATGTGACCTCCCGCTGCTCTCCTCCTGGCTGACCTTAATGGGGAATCTCAGCCCCTCCCACTGTAGTCCTAAGATCGAGCAAGCTTAGTGCTGGGAGGTCACATGAGCGCACAGCGGAGCTCTGAAATAAGGTATTTGGCAGCATTTTTTTTTTTTTTAAACAGATACTGCACAAAATATCTTTCTGTAAAAGAGGGGCTTCCAGGATTTGGGATTCGTGACTTTACAACCACTTGAATGTCCTTTCAACATGTTTGTCTTCATTCTTTTTAAATCTGCAGCTTTCATTAAAGCAGATGCTAACCCAATCACTAAAACACCATATAAGCTTCCACATGTTCATGTCATTTCAAAAGTTATTTGGAATCTTTTTAAATCTGCAGCTTTCATACCTGGAGATCCAGCCAGGAAGTCCTTTTTTCAGGCACTTCCTATTATGGGATAACTGTGCTGTCCCCCTGTCACATGGATCCCTGGGGGAAGCTACAAGCTGACACATTTTGTGCAGACATTGTTCATCATTGTCCTTCTCTGGTAGCCAGTCATTAGCATACCTCCCAACATTTTTAGATGGGAGTGAGGGACACCTACTAGCAAATGTATGTAGGCATCGGACACGCCCCCTGCCACACCCCCTTAAAAGGAAAATTAACCAAAGAAAAGTTTAATTAATTCTTCAATTTTTTTTTTTTTTTTTACCACTACTTTTCCTTTATATTGGCTTTTAAAATTTACAAATGCAGCAATTTTGAATTTGGATGAAAGGTTTAGCACTGGGAAACACTTTTTGAAAGATAAAAAGTGCATTTTATATACAACTATATAGATCAGACCAAAATGAGGGACAAATGAGGAGGAAAGAGGGACATTGCTCCAAATCAGGGACAGTTGGGAGCTATGCATTAGCAATGATGAGCAGCTGACATACAGTTCATGCAGGTGGACAGGAAGTGTCTGAAAGAGTCTGAAGGAGATCAGCAGCTTTGAGATGAAAAAAAAAAAAAAAAAAAAAAGAGGCAAAAAAGCATTTTAAGACACACAGCGCTTTAGCAAACTAAATGCCATCCAGTTTGGATTTTCTCTTGCTGGAGGGTCCAGAATAGAGCATCTGAAAAAGGGAAGCTTAAGTTCTGCTGTGTGGATGGGGACATGGAACAAATATAAAGAAGGTGCGAAAGTGGAATTACACTTTAAGTGCTGTGTGCAAGGGCCCCTAAAGAACAATAGAACTGCAAAAGAATAAATAAAAACAAGATTTTACTTCCAGCCGTGTTCATGAGCCCTTAACATGAGATTTTATTGATCGAGCTCGCAACCCTGTCCTCAAGTACCCCCAACGGGTCATGTTTTGGTAATTTCTCTTAGATTGAAATAGCTGTCCAAAATACCAAGCCATTGACTCTGATTTAAAGCACCTGTGCAAGATCAAGGAAAACCTGCAAACATGGCCTGTTGGGGGTACTTAACCACTTCCCACCCGGCCAATGTAGATATACGGCCGGGTGGGAGCCATCTACTTCTGAGTGGACGTTCAGGAACGTCCTTCAGAAGTAGCGGGCTCGGTGATTGGCCCTCCTGATCACATGACGGCCGTGTCGAATCACGGCCGTCATGTGATGTAAACAAACAGCCGGTTGCTAGGCAATCGCCCCTCCTCTCCTCACACGGAAGTCGTCGGTGAGGAGAGGAGAGCGGATCGCTGCAGCCGGCTGGTGATCAGTGAGTATTGGCTGTTTTTTTACTCACTGATCACCAGTCTAGGGTCCCCATAGTAAAACACACATGTCCCCAAATAATAAAAACACATGTCCCTCACATATGTCCCAGTAAAATAACATGTGCCAATGATTATCTGCACATATATGTCCGTGATCACCTGCACACCCCTTTTACATGATCATTTGCGTACATATGTCCGTGATCACGCGAACCAATTATTATACACTTAACAGAATTTTTTTTACAAAAAACATGTAGCAGAATACATTTTGGCTTAAATTTATGACAAAATTAGATTTTATTGGATTTCTTTTCAAAAAGAAAGGAGAAAATATTGTTTTTTTTCAAAATTTCCGCTATGTTTTCGCTTATATCGCAAAAAATAAAAAACGGAGTCGCGAATAAATACCACCAAACTAAAGCTCTATTTGTGCGAACAAAATGATAAAAAATTCATTTGGTTACAGCATTGCATGACCGCGCAATTGTCACTGCAAGTGCGAGAGCACTGAAAGCTGAAAATTGGTCTGGGCAGGAAGGGTGTTTAAGTGCACAGTAGGCAAGTGGTTAAAGGCAAACCTCCCAACATTTTGACATGGGAATGAGGCACACCTACTAACAAACGTATGTAGGCATAGGACACACCCCCTGCAAAGAGAATTAACCCCCAAAAAAAAGGTCAATCAAATCCACCAGTGCTTTTTTTTTACCACTACTATTCCTTTATATTGGCTTTTAAAATTGACAAATGCAGCAATTTAGAAATTGGATGAAATGTTTAGCGCTGGGAAACACTTTTTGAAAGCTAAAAAGTGCATTTTATATACAACACTATTAGGAATGCACCGATACCATTTTACGAGTACCGATACTTTTTTTGTTTAGTACTCGATGATACCAATTACCGATACCTACCGCAACTGTTTTGTTTTCATTTCAGCTGTCAGCAATGGTACAAAGCATTGAAAAGTTATTTACAAATTAAATAAATCGTTTTTTTTTTTGCGATTTTTTTTCTGCGCTTTTTCAATGTGAAATATATGTTAATATATATGTGTAAAATGATCCACTAACAAAGCAAACAAAAAAAAGTTTTAATTGTTTATCGTTGATAAAATAGATGTAAACAAAAAACAAAGCAGGAAAATAATTAAATGGAGGGGAATAGGGAGTTAATTAAGGCTTATTAGAGTAAATTAAGGGTTTATAAGGGTTTAAACCGAGGAACATTTGTTCAACTCTTTGATCTGCGGATGAAATTGGTATTGCTAAAATTACGAGTCCCCCTGGCTCGGTCTTTTAAAAACGGGGGTGGTGGCAGTTAAAGGGTTAATTGTGTAATTAGCCCAGTGACAATTGCTCTCAGGCTGCTCGCACATAGATTGTGGTCCCGCAAGCTGGAAAATCTTTGTGCTGGGCGCTGCTGAGTGTGGTATTGTTACGTAAGTGACAGCGTGGTGTAAGGTTGGCTGGTCCTTCATCGCAAGTTAGCGAGGAGGGCAGGGATCTGACACCCGCGTTCGTCACATATTGGTACAATCAGTACTGCTTAGACCTTGAAGAAGGGGACACACCCCGGAAGCTCGTCCATGAAAAATGATATGTTAGTGCAAATAAAAAAAGTATCACGGACAGTACTCAATTTTATCTGCAGATGAAGAAACAGAAAGATTCGAAAAGAAACAATGTTTCTTTTTATTTTAGGCTGAGCAATGTTGTTAATAAACATTGCCAGCTGCTTTTTTTTTTGACAGCTCCAATTACCGGACTTCTTTAACACTTCAGCTGTCAACAGGGGAGACCCACTGACAGCTCAAAGAACCGAGCCTGAAAGTATCGGTTTCAGGTATCGGTGCATGTACCGATACTTGTGCAAATACTCTGTACCAGCACCGATACTAGTATCAATGCAACCCTAAACACTATAGATCAGACCAAAATGAGGGGGAAAGAGGGACAGAGGGACATTGCTCCAAATCAGGGACAGTCCCTCGAAATCGGGGACAGTTAGGGAGCTATGCTTGAGAAAAGGGTTGAGGACCACTGCTCTTTAACATACCAGCCTCTACCTGGATCTGAAATATTGCTGTAAGGTGACGTGACCCTTGAAGAGCTCAGTGATGTAACAGGCAGCAGTCAGGCAGAGATAACAGTCTACACATCTCCAGGATCAAATTCCTCTGCATTACAATGTACACTGCAGCCTGGAGCCATCACAAAGCATAGTACAACATACACAATACAATGGATGATACAATTCTAGGAATAATGCATATACATCCTCTCCATGGGAAATAACAGATTTGGGAATCTGCATAGAGATCTATTAATATGAGCCCTCTATTACATAAGCACAAGTAGGAAATAAGCATAGACATCACATAATTCTGCATGCATCCTATATGACATGATTTAATGACACCCTATAGAGTACAGGATGCAGAACTGCAGCATCCAGCACAGCATACACAATGTCTAACCTGCCTCCTATTATAGCTCAGCCAGAAGGGGCTGGAATCTGCTGAGAGGTAAACAAAATGACTGCACCATCCCTTCCCTTGGCTGTCATCCATCCCCTGTGCTACTTACTGTCTGTGGCCATGGTGCTAGCAGAGGCAGTGGCGGGGTCGGTGGTCCTCCTACCCCTACAGCTTGCAGGGAGGAGGATGGAGGATGCTGCCAGGCTTCATAGTCCTCTGGCAGGCTGCTGATGATGAGGGTGCAGCTGCTAGATGGTTCTCATCACTGACAGCTGCAGTCCTGGAGCTCAGACAGATCTCACTGCTTCTTCACAGCTGAGCAGCACAAATCCCAGGGCAGGGAGATCACTGAGGGATCAATAAAGCGCCTGGTAATAATATATACAGCCAGCACTTCTTACTCAGCCCATTACACAACAATAGGCTCAAGTTTGACACTTTAGGTACCTACGGATATGATGATGGCAGGTTTTTAGCTTGTCCCTTTAACCGCTTCAGCCCCGGAAGATTTTACCCCCTTCCTGACCAGAGCACTTTTTGCGATTCGGCACTGTCAATTAAACTGACAATTGCGCGGTCTTGCGATGTCGCACCCAAACAAAATTGACATCCTTTTTTCCCCACAAATAGAGCTTTCTTTTGGTTGTATTTGATCACCTCTGCGGTTTTTATTTTTTGAGCTATAAACAAAAAAAAAAGCAACAATTAAAAAAAAAGCTATTATTTTTTTACTTTTTGATATAATAAATATCCCCCAAAAATATATAAAAAATAAAAATGTGTCATCAGTTTAGGCCGATATATATTCTTCTACATATTTTTGGTAAAAAAAAATCGCAATAAGCGTATATTGATTGGTTTGCGCAAAAGTTATAGCATCTACAAAATAGGGGATAGTTTAACCACTTCAGCCCCGGACCAATTGGCAGCCAAAGGACCAGGCCCCTTTTTGCGATTCGGCACTGCGTCGATTTAACTGACAATTGCGCGGTCGTGCGACGTGGCTCCAAAAACAAAATTGGCGTCCTTTTTTTCCCACAAATAGAGCTTTCTTTTGGTGGTATTTGATCGCCCCTGCGGTTTTTTTTTTTTGCGCTATAAACAAAAATAGAGCGACAATTTTGAAAAAAATGCAATATTTTTTACTTTTTGCTATAATAAATATCCCCAAAAAATATATAAAAAAAATATTTTTTTTCTCAGTTTAGGCCGATACGTATTCTTCGACATATTTTTGGTAAAAAAAAATCGCAATTAGCGATTATTGATTGGTTTGCGCAAAAGTTATAGCGTTTACAAAATAGGGGATAGTTTTATAGCATTTTTATTAATATTTTTTTTTTACTAGTAATGGCGGCGATCAGCGATTTTTATTGTGACTGCGACATTATGGCGGACACATCGGACATTTTTGACACATTTTTGTGAACATTGTCATTTATACAGCAATCAATGCTATTTAAATGCATTGATTCCTGTATAAATGACAGTTGTAGTGAAGGGGTTAACCACTAGGGGGAGGGGAGGGGTTATGGGCTGTGACGTGTGTGTTTTTTTTTTACATTAGGGGGCGGGGCTGACGTCTGACGTCATTGATCGGCTTTCCCGATGACAGGGAACAGCCGATCAATGACAGGCAGAGTAGGAAGCGCGGGGAGAGGTTTGTTTACACAGACCTCTCCCCGTTCTTCAGCTCCGTAACCCGATCGTGGGACACCAGCGGCGATCGGGTCCACTGGTCCCGCGGCTGGGGTCACGGAGCTCCCGACCGGGAGCCGACCGGGCCGCGACCCACAGGCAGGCACATGCATGATCACGTACAGGTACGTGATTTTGCCTGCCCGTGCCATTTTGCCGACGTATATCGGCGTTAGGCGGTCGGGAAGCGGTTAATGGCATTTTTATTATTATTTTGTTTTTATTAGTAATGGCGGCGATCTGCGATTTTTATCGTGACTGCAACATTATGGCGGACACATCGGACACTTTTTTGGGAGCAGTCTCATTTATACAGCAGTCAGCAGTGTTGGTCATCTTACTTTAAAAAAGTAATTTAGTTAAGTTACAAATTACTTCTCCCAAAAAGTAATTGCGTTAGTAACTCAGTTACTACATTGGAAAAGTAATTAGTTACTCAGCAAAGTAACTGACTTTTTTTTTTTAATATTCTATACGTGTAACTAAGGGGCGGGTCTAGTATTACTGTAACCAAGGGGCGCATTTATTATTGTTATATATCGTGTAACCAAGGAGCTGCTCTATTATTACTCTAACCAAGGGGCAGATCTGTTATAGCGTGTAAGCAAGGGGCGGGTCTATTATTATTATATCGTGTAAGGGGCGGATTTCTACAGAAGAGGGTGAATGTTAAATTAATGGGCAGAGCTCGATATATAACAATAATAATAAATGCACCCCTTGGTTACAGTAATACTAGACTCGCCCCTTAGTTACACGATAGACGCCCCTTGCAGAGTAGCACGAGCATCGGGCGCGCGCGGCATCGCCTCGTACAATTACATGTTAACTGCGCCTGCGCGGGGTAGAGTTCACTCAGAGCTGTTTAGGTTCGGCAATTTTCGGAAGCTCCGTAGTCCTTCGTACTGCGCCTGCGCAGTACAGGGGGGTCCTTATCCGGCGGGGGGAACTTTTTTGGCAGGACACCGGAAGTACACTACTGCCATCTAGTGATGGTAGATGTAATTGGGGTAACTAAGCCAAAGTAATGGGAACTGAGTTACCATGAGGGGAAAAGTAATCAGTTAGATTACTAGTTACCCTCTAAAGTAACTGAGTTACGTAACTCAGTTTATTTTAACTCAGTGACTTACATCACTGGCAGTCAGTGCTATAAAAATGCACTGATTACTGTGTGTTACTGTGTAAATGACACTGACAGGGAAGGGGTTAAACACTAGGGGGAGATTAAGGGGTTAAGTGTGTCCTAGGGAGCGATTCTAACTGTGGGGGGATGGGCTTCCACTCACATGACAACGATCACTGCTCCCAGTGATCTCTGTCATGACACAAGGCAGAACGGGGAAATGCCTTGTTTACATAGGCAATTCCCCGTTCTGCGGCTCCGTGACACGATCGCCGGGAGCCCGGCAGACTTTGAGTCTGCCGGTCCCAAGGGCATGATCGTGCTGTACATGGCGGGCGCACGCCCTCTAGCCCCGCCAATTACAGGGGACCTACAGGTATGCCCATTTGCCCACCGCTGCCATTGTGCCGACATATATCGGCGTGCTGCGGTCGGCAAGTGGTTAAAGTAGAAATAGTGCAAGGTTTTTTTTTTTTTTGGATAGAGTAACGGGAGGGGGGTTATAACCCCTGCCAGGTATTTTCTCAATCTGTGTCCTGTTTGGGAGATTTCACTTCCGCCCAATAGCTGCAACAGGAAAATAGATCCCTCCAAATGTGAGGGAATCCCTGGTTGCTAGCACAACTAGTGTCTCCATTGGAAGATTCTCCTATATTCCTCTTCTGGTGACCACTTAAAATTTAGGATTTTCTTTCACTTTTGGTGTTAATGGTCACCAGGACAAATAGAGAGGGTGGCTATCCGTAATGGTGCGATAAAACTGAACGATCAAACAACAAGATCATTGAAACGGAAATCGAGTGAGCAAGACAAAAATGGTATGATCGAGCAATGGGAGACAGTTAGTGATGGTTTAAATTGACCCAAGTTGATCAGCTGTGGCGAGAAAAAATTTCTTTCGAGCCCTTGTGAATCAGTTACAATCGATCTAAATGTATAGGTGTGACAATTTTTTCTGCTACAACGAATAAACTTGGGTCAATTGAAACCATCTGTCACTCATCGCTTGGCTTTCTTTTTTTTGTCTGGCTCGATTAGTGTCTGATTTGATCATTTTGTTGAGTTTGATGTTGATCGTTCAGTTGCGCCATGTATGACCACCATGGGGACACAGACAGAAATACGAACCTGACAAGGTGTTGCAATCCCTCTCCTCTCCATCCAGAACAAAAAATGTTTTGCCTTATACTTTATCCTTTTGCCGCCTATGTAACACATATGTGTGGTGGCATAGAGGGTGGGCTTTAACACTCACACCTATGGGTCCATTGGAGGCAGAGCTTTCTGTGCTGGGAGCATGTTCACTGCACCCTCTTAACACAGTGACTGCGCTGTCAAAGACAGCTCTTGGTCCATACTAACGATCAGGAGTTGGCAGGATCGACTTCCGACCATGTGTCCACCATGACAGCCAATCACAGTGGTCATGTGATCAGCCGATCCTTTGTGCCCCTGGCCGTACAGATCCTTTGCTGCTGCAGCTGGGTGGGAAGGAGTTAAAGGAGATGTACAGTCAAAGCTTGATTGGCTGTACTTCTCCTGTGGATCACAGGAGTGCAGTTTCTTTCTGCCCTCCTGTGACCTGTTTTCAGCAGACAGCGGGCTTCAGCCCGCTGTCGGCTGATGTCATGTCAGGGCTGGGCTCAGCCCTTTCTTCTCTGAGCTGGCCGCTCAGCTGTCGGCTAATTGCCAGCTCCCATCTCTCTCCACGGTTACTCAGCTGTTGTTGATCCTGCTCGTCAGTCCTGCCTACTTAAGCCGTCCACACACAAACGCACTGCGTTTAGCGTGGCCTAAACATCTAAAAATGCAGCAAGTTTGCCATGCAGGAACTGCAGGTAAGTCACATGTACAAGTGCAAAAGCAGAATGGACAAAGTGCTGTATTTCATTGCTTGATGGGCATAGGGGTGCGCAGCCTATTAAATGATGCAAGCACCTTTTTTTTGCAGGAAACTCAGGCATGGCAGCCCATTCAAATGAATAGGCTGCTGTGCCTGCGCAAATGTGGGCCACCAAAACACATACCGTATATACTCGAGTATAAGCCAAGTTTTTCAGCACATTTGAAAGTGCCCCCCTCGGCTTATACTCGAGTCAAGCACTTTTCTGCAGCAAAAAATTTAATTTTCCGACCCGACTTTGCGGCCCCTTATCTCTGGGCCACTTGGTGCTAGGAACTCCAAATTTGGTGTGCAAACCCAGTGGAACACTACAACATATCCAAATTTGGGGTTCCTAGCATTAAGTAGCCCCCGAGATATGGGGCCCCAAAGTCGGCTCAGAAAATGTCATTCTCTGCTGCAGAAAAGTGCTTGACATTTTCCGACCCGACTTTGGGGCCTCGTATCTCGGGGCCCCTTGGTGCTAGGAACTCCAAATTTGGTGTGCAAACCCAGTGGAATCAACACTACAATATAGTTCCTAGTACCAAGTGGCCCCGAGATACAGGGCCCCAAAGTCGGTCAACTGTGTCCATCTGCAGCAATGTCATTTCGGGACCCTTTGGGTCCAGAGACCCCAAATTTTGGCTGCAGGTAGGGGGCATCTAGGAACCTTTAACTACCAAGTTTGAAGTTCACAGTGAGGCATGCAAATGGGCATTGTTGATCCTCTTTTCCACTTACAGTAGCTGCGCATTTCTCACCCTAGTCTTATACTTGAGACAATACGTTTTCCCAGTTTTTTGTGGTAAAATTAGGTGCCTCGGCTTATATTCGGGTCGGCTTATACTCGAGTATATACAGTACATGTGAACTAGCCAGGCCCAAAATAAGCCCATCAATCAGTTAAGACCTCTTTCACACTGAGGCGCTTTGCAGGCGCTATAGCGCTAAAAATAGCGCCTGCAAAGCACTGGAGCGGTGCGCTGGCAGGGCGTCAGTAAAAGTCCTGCCAGCAGCTTCTTTGGAGCGCATTAGGAGCAGTGAACTCACCGCTCCTAAAGCGCCCCTGCCCATTGAAATTAATGGGCAGCGCTGGCAAAGCGCCGCTTTTAACCCTGCTTTTAAGCAGTTTAGGGTACCGAAAAATGCAGTGTTAGCGGGATCAGCCCAGATACCTGCAAGCACCTGCGTTTTGCCCCTCCACCACCCAAGTGCAGTATTGATCGATCACTGTCACTTACAAAACACTAAACACACATAACTGCAGCGTTCGCAGAGTCAGGCCTGATCCCTGCAATCTCTAACAGTTTTTTTGGTAGCGTTTGTTACATTTGCTGACAGTCAGAAGCTTTTTTTTTTTTACCTGCGAGTCTCACTACTGTACCACTAAATTTAGAGCCCAAAATGGCAAATCGAAGGTACAGTAGTGAAGAGTAGAGTTGAGCGGACACCTGGATGTTCGGGTTCGGCCGAACTTCGGAAAAAAGTCCGGGTTCGGGACCGAACCTGACCCCGAACTCCGAACCCCATTGAAGTCAATGGGACCCGGACTTTTGAACACTAAAATGGCTGTAAAAAGGTAATGGAAAGGGCAAGAGGGCTGCAAATGGCAAGAAAATGTTGTTAAGAGCATGGCAAGTGATCTGCAAACAAATGTGGATAGGGAAATAACTTAAAATAACATTAAAAAAAATAAAAAATACTGGAGGCCCCCTTCTCAGCAGAAGAGGTACAGGAAGTCATTAAGAACCTCAGAAACTCAACGGCACGATGCCGCACATATGGTGGGAATACGCACTTTCTGGAAAAAATTATTAACTTTCATCAGGAGACTGGGTGGGAGACAATGTGAAGGAACCGGAGGCACTGTCAGCAACCCAATCTACTATCGCCTGTACTTGTCCTGGCCTCAACATTCGTACAGCCTCATTAGGCGCGCCAAAATACCGCTGCAGGCTCTGTCGCCTACTTCCACCTGAGGAAGGTGTTTCACTAGTGCGTGTAGCTGGCACAGATCGACCACGTCCTCTCCCTGCAACAGGAGCGCCACCAGCAGCACCACGACCCGGGCCACGTCCCCTTTTTGATGATCTCATATTTTCAAAATTTATGATCTCGCCCTAAATGGGTGTTTTTGTCAATAGAAGAATACACATACAGTGTCTAAAGCGTTTATGAACATGCAGAAAATGCTATTGGGAAGAAAAAAAAAACGCAAAATTAAATTTTTTTGCAATGTTTTTCCAATATCAGAATACACGGACAGTATGTAAAGCGTTTATGAAAACGCAGAAAATGCTATTGGGAAAAAAAAAAACACTGCAAAATTTTATTTTTTTGCAATGTCTTTGCAATATCAGAATACACGGATAGTGTCTAAAGCGTTTATGAAAACGCAGAAAATGCTATTGGGAAGAAAAAAAAAAACTGCAAAATTAAATTTTTTTGCAATGTTTTTCCAATATCAGAATACACGGACAGTATGTAAAGCGTTTATGAAAACGCAGAAAATGCTATTGGGAAAAAAAAAAACACTGCAAAATTTTATTTTTTTGCAATGTCTTTGCAATATCAGAATACACGGATAGTGTCTACAGCGTGTATGTATGAACACGCAGAAAATGCTATTGGGGAAAAAAAAAAAAAAAAAAGCAAAATTAAATTTTTATGCAATGTTTTTCCAATAGCAGAATACACACAGACTTTGGTGTATCTCTTAGTATATGCAGTGTTGGTCCTAATGGTGCACTGAGCTTGCAGGTAAAACTTTTATATTTTGTCTGGCACTGGCCTCCTGGCACTGTTAAAAGACTGTGCACTGCACCCCAGCCAGGGTACAATTGATTTAGGAATCTCTTCAATAATTCTCTCTGCCTCTTTCTCTTCCTTACTAAAGAAACTCCCTACTCTACTCTAGCTATGTAGATCGCTCACTGATCTAACTAATTAGAAGCAAAGTTAAGGAATGCTGACTGCCTGACTGACTGAATCACACTAACTCCTAAAATCCTCTCAGCAGCACAGGAACCTGTCTATAGCCCTGTCTATAGCAGAATGACGCTGTGTGCTGTGTGTCTGGACTATATATAGAGGCTGGGTCACATGCTGCACTGCCCAATCACAGCCATGCCATTAGTAGGCATGGCTGTGAAGGCTTCTAAGGGCACACTAGTGAAACGATCGTCGATTGGCTGTCCTGCAGCTGTTAAAAAGGCGCCAATACAGCGCCGAACACCGGACCCGAACCCGAACTTACAGCCAATAGTTCGGGTCCGGGTCCCGAACACCCAAAAGTCCGGTACGGACCCAAACTTTACAGTTCGGGTTCGCTCAACCCTAGTGAAGAGCCCTACACGTTTCTGAGCATGACAGATGTTGAAGAGGAAGTCACTCATCTGTCAGATTCGGGCTCAGAATACGATCCTGTAGATGACAGCGGCTCCATGACGGATAGCTCTGACGATGGAGTTGTGGTCCCTGCTAGGGGTGAGCCGAACACCCCCCGGTTCGCACAAGAACCTGCGAACGGACCGAAAATTTGCGCGAACTTTAGAACCCCGTTAAAGTCTATGGGACTCGAACGTTTGAAATCAATAGTGCTAACACTGTGCAGATGGCACAATACACCGACTGTATTTGCAACAGCTTCAAATTAAATGAAATCACACTGTCTCTCTGTCCATCTCTCTCCGCCGCAACACACTACACATGTCCCCCATAATTGGCCAAAGCCAAGGGGGGGGATTTGTGCCATCTTGGCATTTTATGGCCTTCAAAACTGTGATAGGTATTTTGGGGTGTAATTCCACATATGCCCATGGCATGTGTGAGCAATATATCATTTAGTGACAACTTTGTGTAAAACAAAAAAAAAAAAAAAAAAAAAAAGTTTGTAATATTCCCGCAACTTGTGGCAAAATATAAAATATTCCATGGACTCAACGTGCCTCTCAGCAAATAGCTTGGGGTGTCTACTTTCCAAAATGGGGTCATTTGGCTGGGTTTTGTGCCATCTTGGCATTTTATGGCCTTCAAAACTGATAGGTAGTGAGGAGTGAAATTAAAAATTTATGCCCTTAGAAATCCTGAGGGCGGTGCTTGGTTTTCGGGGCCCCGTACACGGCTAGGCTCCCAAAGAGGAAATGATCTAGGCAGTCATAAACTAAAAGCTGCGTAAATTCCAGAAAATGTACTCTAGTTTGTAGACGCTATAACTTTTGCGCAAACCAATAAATATACGCTTATTGGCATTTTTTTACCAGACATGTGGCTGAATACATTTTGGCTTAAATGTATGACTTAAATTGAGTTTATTGGATTTTTCTTATAACAAAAAGTAAAAAATATCATTTATTTTCAAAATTTTCGGTCTTTCAATTTATATTGCAAAAAATAAAAAAAAAATCGCAGAGGCAATCAAATACCATCAAAAGCGATATTTGTGGGAAAAATAAAGGACGCAAATTTTGTTTGGGTACAACATTACATGACCACGCAATTACCAGTTAAACCAGTGCAGTGCCAAATTGTAAAAAGTCCTCTGGTCTTTAGGCTGCAAAATGGTCCAGTCTGAAAGTGGCTTGTGGAGGGATTATATTTTAACCCCTTGCCGACCGGCTCATGCCAATATACGTTGGCAGAAGGGCACGTACAGGCATATTAATGTACCTGTATGTTGCCCTTTAAGACGCAGCATTGTGGGCGTGCATGTGCCGCCGCAAGGTCCGTGAGAGTGATCGTGGGTCTCGCGGACTAGATGTTCGCGGGGATACCCGCAATCGTCTCAGAGAGGAAGAATGGGAAATGCTGATGTATACAAGCATTTCTCCATTCTTCCTAGTGACAGGACACTGATCACAGCTCCCTGTGATCGGGAGCAGTGATCAGTGTCATGTCACACATAGCCCCTCCCCCCCACAGTTGGAATAACTCCCTAGGACACACTTAACCACTAGGGGGCACTGCAGGGGTTAACAAATTCACTGCCAGTCACATTTACACAGTAATCAATGCATTTTTAATCGCACTGATCGCTGTATAAATGTGAATAGTCCCAAAATAGCGCCAAAAGTGTCTGATCTGTCCGCCATAATGTTGCAGTGGCGATAAAAAAAACATTGCAGATCGCCATTACTAGTCAAAAAAAAAAAAAAAAAAAAAGCCAAAACTATCCCCTATTTTGTAGACACTATAACTTTTGCGCAAACCAATAAAAAAAAAACGCTTATTGCAATTTGTTTTACCAAAAATATGTAGAAGAATACGTATCGGCCTAAACTGAGGGAAAAAAAATGTTTTTTTTATATTTTTGGGGGATATTTATTACAGCAAAAAAATGTAAACATTTTTTTTTTTTTTTTCAAAATTGTCACTCTTTTTTTGTTTATAGTGCAAAAAATAAAAACCGCAGAGGTGATCAAATACCACCAAAAGAAAGCACTATTTGTGGGGAATAAAGGACATCAGTTTTGTTTGGGAGCCACGTTGCATGACTGCGCAATTGTCAGTTAAAGCGACACAGTGCCAAATTGCAAAAAAACGCTCTGGTCTTTGGCCAGCCAAATGATCCGGGGCTAAGGTGGTTAATGGAAAGGTCACTGCCTGACTCTGCAGAGCATGCCGCAACTGCAAGTACTGAAAGAATAATTTATTAGATGGTGTTTTTCTGCCAGTTTATTAAATGGTTGTAGAGCCTCATTATCAAAAAGGTGGTCCGTTTTCATCCGACCTCCCCATAGAGGACAGCAGGGCTCTGACAGGTCCATCTTAGCACAGTGAGCGGAGACGGACCTGTCACCTGCCTGCTCAACGGATCGATCCCCCGCTAAGAATAGCGGAGTACATCGGGCGGACCGCCTATGTAAAAGAGCCCTAAGATGTTCTTTTTGTACACAATCATGTTACGGACCTGTTGCCAATTAACCTAACTAGTTGCAAAATGTTCTTCCAGCTTTTTCTTGTTAGTACCACTTTGCCAGCTTTTTGTTGCTGTCCCAACTTTTTTGAGACGGGTTGCTGCCATCAATTTCAAAATGACCTTATTTTTTTTTCTTAGAATGGTCCTGTGACAGACCTAGCCAGGAAAGAGGCTTTTGGAGGGGACTGAATGCTAGCCTCTTGCTGACCGATTATTATGGGTCCTGGTATTTGGGGGAACGGTGCTCTTTGTGAGCTGTATGCCTGGGGACCCTTGAGGTGGCGTTACTGTAGATTCGCGTCCATATCCCCCCCAAGAGAGACAGACTCTGGGGACCCTGTATTTGCCTTATTACAAATAGTGACTGATTCATACTGTTGGGACACATACTGTGAGGAGATGCTGATGTCAATTCCAGCCACCTGTCTGTCTGTTGTAATGTAAATTAGTCTAGTATGACTTGTCACAGCTTCTAAAGAGTCTTTTCATCCAGTGTGCTAATTAACCCCACAATTGTATTGAGATGTATGATAATGTGTATTGTATAGTCGATGAGCTAGGAGACATGAAGTCTGTCCAAAAGGTCATGTCCCTGAGTCACCTAGTCTGGCTAAATGATTAGATAATTAGCTCATGTTAATAAGGTTTCTGGTGAGAGGTTGTATGTTCATCCTGCTGTATATATTTGTGTGAGAGCTCAAAATAAAGATTCATTCCTGTTTGACCTTAAAGACAGAGTCTAATTCTTGGGGGGGAGAGTTATTCGTATGGGTTTCTTGTTCAGCTGATCGGAGTGTTCCGTAGACACGTGCATTCGTTTTAGTCCGAATGCATTTTCCTCCGAATTTCGGGTATTTTTGTTATCGTTTTAACAAACAAAAACGAACGTGCAAAATCCGAAAACCCGAAAGATCCGACAAACAAATGCTTTATTTTCGTTTTTGTTGTGACAACAGTTTGATATAGATAGGAGATTAGACATGATGCTGACAATAGTGATCTGTGTCCATCGAACCTGTGGTCGAATGTGCCTAACCTTAGCTCTATTAGTCCAAGATTATTTTACATAGGGGAAAAAAGATTCGACAGAGAAAAGATTTGACATTATAGAGACAATAGCAATAAAAAAAAAAAAAAAAAAAAAAGAAGGTCGACTGTGCTAACCTAACTCTATTAGTCCAAGATTATTCGACATAGAGAGAAAAGATTCAACATAAAGATTCGACGAAGCGACGAGCAGACATTTATGGACAAATGCTCTACCCATAGGCTATAGAAGAATTCTAATGTTGGTTGACTAGTAATATTAATAAATATAATTATTACTAGTGTTATACAACATTAGAATTCTACTATAGCTTGTAGGCGGAACATTCGACCGGAAATTTTGTTTAGCTGCTCTGTCTAATCTTCTTAGAACATTCGACAAACACCCTAAGCCTTCAATGACAGATTCAACCTTAATTATTTAGGATTTTCGGACGAATGCATTTAACGAAATAAACAAACGAATTTCGGGAGTAACTAAATAAAATTATTTTTCGGACAAAAACTAAATTCAGAAACAAAATATTTCAGTGTGCACATATCTAGTGTTCAGTAGCTGCCTTGGTGTTCGGGAAGGGAATGTCCTAAACGACTTTAACCCTTTTCATGCTCGGGGTGTCATTACACTTGGTATACTGAAAATGGTTCCCTCTCCTGTGAGAAGTAGTTGTGTACTGCAATGTAGTTTTAGGCATACTTGCTTTTTTTCTTGTCTCCAGACAATTCACCGCGGGCGAACAGGTCGTGCTGTCTATCCTCCGTAAAGGGGTACACCCTCTTCCCACACTTTACAGTCAAGACTACGCACACTGAAGGGACAGCAGAGAAGAGATGTACAGCAAACACTGTACTCTCAAGTAATGTAGTCCCAAAGTGGACTGTCTACAATCTCTTTTTAGCCCTTTGCACAGAAGAGAACTGCCTAAAGCTCATTCTTTGGGCATGTACAATCTCTTTTTAGCCCTTATATACAGTTAGATATACATTTAGATATACAGATAGATAAATATACAGATATTTTTTATTTTTTTTTTTACTAGTAATAGCGGGGATCTGCGATTTTTTTTCGTGACTGCGACATTGCGGCGGACACTTCGGACACTTTTGACACATTTTTTGGAACCATTCACATTTACACAGCGATCGTTGCTATAAAATTGCAATGATTACTGTGTAAATGTGACGGGCAGGGAAGGGGTTAACACTAGAGGGCGCTGGAGGGTTAATGTGTTCCCTAATAGACGTGATTCTAACTGTAGGGGGGAGGGGACTTAAGGGGAGGAGACCGATCATGTGATCCTCTGTACTGGGATCACATGATCGGTCTCCTCCCCGCTGACAGGACGTGGAGCTGTGTGTTTACACACACAGCTCCACGGTCCGCCCGGTCCCGTTGTTTTTACGGGCAATCGCGGGTGCCCGGCGGACATCGCGGCCGCCGGGCACGCGCACTGGGTCCCGAGCGATGCCGCGGGCGCGCACGCGCCCCCCAGGCGGCCGGGAACCCCGAGGACGTCATATGACGCCCACCCAGGATGGGAGATCCACCTTGTGGACGTCATATGACGGCGGGCGGTGTTGAAGCGGTTAAAAAAATGAAAATACATACAGCACAAGGTGCTGCTGTATATGTGCCGCTGTTAGTGACATTACCTGCGCTTCTTCTCCACACAAAGCCAAAACGAAAGTAACATGCCGCCCGTCCATGGCACCGCCCAGGCATAAGGAGATGCAGGAGAATGAACCAATCAGCATTTAGAGGCGCACTGCATAGCACCACAATGCCTCACAAAAACACTGCAAATGAAGCGTTTTGCCTGCAATCACGGGATTGCATTGGCATGACGCTTCCATAGTGCACTGTGACCGGCGCCCGCCAGAACACAGTGCACTTCAGGAACTTTTTTTTTTTTTTCTTAAAGGGACCATTTTTTTTTTTTTATTATTTATTTTAATTTTTTTTTTGTTTTTATATATTTATTTTAATTTTTTATTTTTGCACAGAAGAGAACTGCCTAAAGCTCATTCTTTGGGCATGTGTCTCTCATTTTCCCTCCAAAGGGAACCTCCTCCTTTCTCAGCACGGACTTGGGACCGACCACGGTGGAGTTACCAAATACTTGGTATACTGTGAAAGCCGTTTAAATTTTAACAAAAAACCCAGGAGGTGAATAAATACCACCAAAGCTCCATTTGTGGGGGGGGGGGGGGGGTGATAAAAAATGTATTTGGGTACTGTGTTGTATGACCGTGCAATTTACAAAGAGCTAAAAGCTGAAAATTGGTCTGGGTAGGAGGGGGGGGGGGGGGGGGGGGGGGGGGGGCTTAGGTGCCCAGTAAGCAAGTGGTTAAAAAAAAAAAAAAAAAAAAACATGCAAATTCTCTTTTCTGCAAATGTAGGTTTTTCTCTTTTTTTGCAAAAGGTAGACAAAGCTACTAAACCAAGCATCCTGCATTCACTATATCTGGTCTCCCTAAATGCTAAATACCTTTACACATTAGCAGTATATAGCAGTCTTGTGACTTCTATCAGTGTCTGGTTAGAGTAATGAAAACCCCTCCTACAAACTTTGACTGTCCTATGACTCCTGACTGGACAGTGCTGATTGGCCCTGTGCCGATCACATGCACCCTCTCTAGTAACAGGAAAGCTTGGTGAAACAGTCATGAAGGATTAGGTCTTCAATTTGTAAACTACAGTGGGCTGATTTTACAAAAAATGTCATGCAAATGCAGTTTGCAGATTCCAAGCAGGGTCCAGCCATTCTTCTAAAATGAAAGCAGCTATTAATTTGGTTGCGGCAGAATCTGTGGGTTAGACAGGGTAGCCAGATTCCTGGAGCACATATGGGAAGCAGTGGGGCTTAGTGGTTTGGCACTTCTCCACTGGGGTCCTTAGTTCAAATACCATCCAGGACACTAAGCATAGAGTTTGCATGTTCTCCTTGTGCAGGATTTCCTCTCAAACTCCAAAGACACGCTGGTAGGTTAATTGGCTCCTGTCTAAATTGGCCCTATTCATATGCGGGTTGGTGGATCTTAGAATGCAAGCTCCTTAACCACTTAAGGACCGAGCCTCTTTTTTAAATGTGGTGTTTACAAGTTAAAAACTTTTTTTGTTGCTAGAAAAGGACTTAGAACCCCCAAACACACATTTTTTTTTTCTAACATCCTAGAGAATAAAATGGAAGTCGTTACTTTGTCACACCGTATTTGCGCAGCGGTCTTAAAAGTGCTTTTTTGAATTAAAAAATAAAACAGTAAAGTTGGCCCAATTTTTTTTCTATATTGTAAAAGATAATGTTACGCCAAGCAAATGGATACCCAACATGTCACGCTTCAAAATTGCGCCCGCTCCTAGAATGGCGACATACTTCTACACATAAAAATCTCCATGGGCGACATTTAAAAAAATTCTACCAGTTGCGTGTTTTGCGTTAGAGGTCTAGGGCTAGAATTATTGCTCTCGCTCTACCAATCGCGGCGATACCTCACATGTGTGGTTTGAACACTGTTTACATAGGCGGGCGCTACGCGGGTATGAGTCCGCTTCTGCACGCAAGCTCGGCGGGACGGGGCACATTTACATTTTTTTTACCTTTTTTTTTAACCCGTGTAAAAATAAAAAAAAAAAAAGTCACTTTTATTCCTATTCCAAGGAATGTAAACATCCCACAATAGAAAAAAAAATCATGACAGGACCTCTTAATTATGACATCTGGGATCAAAAAGACCTCAGGTCTCATATTTACACTATAACGCAATAAAAAATAAATAAAAATAAATTGGCTCTTTAAGAGCTATGGGCGGAAGTGACATTTTGACGTCGCTTCCACCCTGCAGTGTCATGGAGACGGGTGGGGGTCATCTTCCCCTCACTCATCTCCATGTCAGCCCAGGGGACAGACGAGATCGCCTCCGACGACGGCTCCGGTAAGCGCCGGAGGGCAGCAGATCGCAGCGGGCCCTCTCCAGCCACCGCTAAGTGACCTTGCGGCGAATCCGCCGCAGAGACCACTTATCTTGTAGCCAGCCGAACACGGGGATACCAAGGTTATGGCAGCTAGCTGCTGCCATAATAACGATATCTGTCCCCAAAGTAGGGACGTACATCGGCGTGCGGCGGTCGGCAAGTGGTTAAGTGCAGGGATCAATATGAATGGTATGTAGTAAGTGCTATGTAACCATCAGCGCTTTATACTGTAAATGCTCATAATATGTCAAGTCATTTGGAAGGGTAGTGCGGCAATATCTTATTTAGCAAGCGATGGAGGCACAACAAAAAAAAAAAAAAAAATTAAGATTCTCATTCCAATCCCTTCATGATTTAGGTATCATCTTCCTTTGTTTTGTTTTTTTTTTTTTTTAACAAAGTTTTTCCTGGACACAAGCTGGTCGTGTCCTAAGAAGACCTAGACTACTACATTTTGGATGGAAAGAGCCGTACATACCTGGAAGTTTAGAGGGCTTACATTTTCCACACTGCACAACCAAGGGGCTTATTTATAATCCGCTCTTCCACTATAAACCGCTGGGTGACTCAACAAGGGCTCCATTTTGCAGCCCATTCATAAAATGGCATGGTGTGGAGTGCGGTACCTCCAAAGTCTCTGCTGAAAGCTACAGAGAATTGATCGCAAGAGAGGCTGGAAGAGATTTTTTTTTGATCACAGGCAAATCAACTTAATAGCACCACATCCCTTGATAGATTTGTAAATGGAAAGAGGGAATGGGATTTTCAAGGTGCAGATTAAATTTGAATAGCAGCTGTATAAGAAAGTTTATTTTAGGAAAAAAAAATAAAAAAAAAAGTTTGGTAAAAACACACAGCAATTGGCAGGTACAGATCAACAAGTATTTGTGGATACTAGGGCTGTGGAAATTAAAGATCAATGCCTTGATCAAAAAATTATTTTGATCGGTACTTGCCTGTCTGCTTCCGGGAGTTCCGGTGACGTCACTGACATCGATGTCACCGGACTCCTCCCCCCTTCCAAGTGCCTCTGTCGGCGAAGTTCTGATTGAACGTAATGCGTACGGGGGAGGAGCTACGCATGACGTCGCCCGCTGCTGCCCGACGGAACCAACACGGTTGTCCGCTTTACATGCTGTGTTTTTATCATCTTTATGTGGAGTAGTTTGTGTTTTGAACACAAAAATTTAATCTTATACTTAAGCGGTGAGCACTTAGATCTTTTCTGTCTACACATGACCCGGCGTCCTTGCCGAGATCTAAGAAGACGTGAGAGAAGTTTATGGTCTGTGTTAACCCTTTTGATAACCGCTTGCATGACCACCTGTTTGCACAGGGGTCCATGCCATAAGGTGAGTGATTAGTTGGACCGGGGGTGGAGGGATTGTCACGCTACTGTGGAGAAGAAAAAAATAAATAAATAAAAAATTTACTTACGTCAATGCTAGTTTGAATTTCAAACTTATTTGTGTGAACTGTGAAGTTAAGTCATGGATTGTGGAAACTAACTAGTGTCGGGTGATTGTATATAGTGTATACCACATTTAGCACTGACTAATGCAGTTGCATTGCAAGGAGATCAGTTAAAAGTAGTTGGATCTGTATGTGCGTTAGAATTAATCGAAAATTTATCAGTAACAGCCTTAGTGGATTCAGCATAAAATTATAGAATTCAACATTTAAAATTAATCTGCACCTTGAAAATCCCATTCCCTCTTTCCATATGCAAGAGAGGCTGGTAACAAGACTTAAAAAGGTCATGTAGTCTCCTCCTGGCGTTATTTATTTTTAATGCATTTGCAGTCCCAAGGCAAGTGGAGCATAATGTGAATTTATTTTTATTTTTTTAAAGCAGCAGCATGGCCACAGTAAAGCCATTTGCATTTTACTCGTTTTTAGCCATTTGACTGTAGTTCAACCTTAAGGCCAGAGATAATTAGCAAACATACTGTAAAGTACGGCACAAATTGGTGGCACTATATACATCCTGTATATTAATACAATAAAACCTTGGTTTGAGTGTAATTTGGTTTGAGAGAGAGTTTTGCAAAACAAGCAAAATTTCCAAATAAACTTTGACTTGATATACAGTGGGGACGGAAAGTATTCAGACCCCCTTAAGTTTTTCACTCTGTTATATTGCAGCCATTTCCTAAAATCATTTAAAGTGGAGGGCCATCCTGGCCACTTACCAGAAATGGCTGTTGCTAGGCAGATCGTCCTAATCTGCCTGTTCCTCTGAGCTGTTCTCCTAGCGCTGCCTTCTAGTGAATGGGGCGCGGTGTGTTATGGGAACTATGTCCCACAACACATCGCTTTCCCCATTCACAAACGGGCCGCGCACCGACTCGCGCATGCGCATGCTCGCTGCCCGTTTCCTTTACTGAGGATGGCGTCGCTGGAACCGGATCGCAGAGGGACATCTCGGCCTCCACGACCGACATCGCGGGCGCCCTGGGAGGGTAAGTGTACTTATTAAAAGTCAGCAGCTACTTTTTTTTTAGCTGCCGACTATTAAAAAAAAAAAAAATTTATATTAGGTGAAAAACCGCTTTAAGTTCATTTTATTTCCCTCATTAGTGTACACACAGCACCCCATATTGACAGAAAAACACAGAATTGTTGACATTTTTGCAGATTTATTAAAGAAGAAAAACTGACATATCACATGGTCCCAAGTATTCAGACCCTTTGCTCAGTATTTAGTAGAAGCCCCTTTTGATCTAATACAGCCATAGAGTCTTTTTGGGAAAGATGCAACAAGTTTTTCAGACCTGGATTTGGGGATCCTCTGCCATTCCTCCTTACAGATCCTCTCCAGTTCTGTCAGGTTGGATGGTAAACGTTGGTGGACGGCCATTTTTAGGTCTCTCCAGAGATGCTCAATTGTGTTTAAGTCAGGGCTCTGGTTGGGCCATTCAAGAACAGTCAGAGTTGTTGTGAAGCCACTCCTTTGTTATTTTAGCTGTGTGCTTAGGGTCATTGTCTTGTTGGAAGGTAAACCTTCGGCCCAGTCTGAGGTCCTGAGCACTCTGGAGAAAGTTTGTCCAGGATATCACTGTCCTTGGCCACATTAATCTTTCCCTTGATTGCAACCAGTCGTCCTGTCCCTGCAGCTGAAAAACACCCCCATAGCATGAAGCTGCCACCACCATGCTTCACTGTTGGGGACTGTATTAGACAGGTGATGAGCAGTGCATGGTTTTCTCCACACATGCCGCTTAGAATGAAGGCCAAAAAGTTCCATCTTGGTCTCAAGAGAATCTAATTTCCCACCATCTTGGAGTCCTTCAGGTGTTTTTTTTTAGCAAACTCCATGCAGGCTTTCATGTGTCTTGCACTGAGGAGAGGCTTCCATCGGGCCACTCTGCCATAAAGCCCCAAATGGTGGAGGGCTGAAGTAATGGTTGACTTTCTACAACTTTCTCCCGACTGCATCTCTAGGAAGGGTTCTGGTCATCCCAAACGTCTTCCATTTAAGGATTATGAAGGCCACTGTGCTCCTAGGAAACTTAAGTGCAGCAGAATTATTTTTGTAACCTTGGCCAGATCTGTGCCTTGTAACAATTCTGTCGGAGCTCTTCAGGCAGTTCTTGACTTAATGATTTCTCATTTGCTCTGACATGGACTGTGAGCTGTAAAGTCTTATATAGACAGGTGTGTGGCTTTCCTAATCAAGGCCAATCGATATAATCAAACACAACTGGACTCAAATGAAGGTGTAGAACCGTCTCAAGGATGATCAGAAGAAATGGACAGCACCTGAGTTAAATATATATGAGTGTTACAGCAAAGGGTCTGAATACTTAGGACCATGTGATATTTCAGTTTTTTTTTTTTATATAAATCTGCAAAAATGTCAACAATTCTGAGTTTGTCAATATGGGGTGCTGTGTGTACAATGAGGAATTTTTTTTTTACTTAAATGATTTTAGCAAATGGCTGCAATATAACAAAGTGAAAAATTTAAGGGGGTCTGAATACTTTCCGTCCGCACTGTACAAGCGATGTCTTGATATACAAGTAGCGTCATGTCACAGCTGAGTATAGAAGAGAAGAGAGGCACCTCTAAGTGTAGCAATATGGTTACATTTAATGAAGGTACAACATTTAGCAACATATTGCTACAATTAGAGGCGTCTCTTATACTCTGTAGCTCCCTGCTGGATTTTACTTCTAATCCCCTTGTGGATGGACCTTTTATGGTTGCACAACCTGGTCACATTGCTATAATCTTTCCTGCTGAAACATTGTATCCGCTGATTGGGGGGGTTATCCAACATCTGGTTGTTAGATTGGAGCGGGAGTACATGCATCAGTTTTCTTGGTTCCTTATGAAGAGGCCTACTTATGAGCCATCTATGGCCAGCATTAGAGCCCCTTTGTCAGATTTTGTTTTATCATTATCTGCATCTCCATTTGGCATAGTCACTGGGGTTAATTTACTAAACCTGGAGTGCAAAATCTGGTGCAGCTCTGCATACAAGTTAATCAGCTTCCTTTTTTTTCGACAAATTGAAGCCGATTGGTTTCTATGCACAGCTGCCGCAGATTTTGCACTCTCCAGTTATAGTAAAATCACCCCGTGTCCTTGTGACCACAGGCTTGTATGGCTGAGCGAGAACAGCTAACCGAAAAACTGCCAACTGCGGCAGAAATAATATTTTCATTCTGTAAATTTTCCTTCTAGGTGTAAAATTGACAAAAGGAAAAAAAAAAAAAAAAAAAAAAAAAAACACACACCTGTTCACGTTTCAGATCTAGTGCTGCTTTACAGTATTACGACCAGACAAGTTTTTATTTCAAACCGATTTTTTATTTTAGATGGCTGTAAGTCATCACAATTTTTACCAAAGTGGGAAACCATTCACACAGCAGGTCCAGAACATGTAGCAGCGTACATTAGTCACTACAGTCACTGACAATGGAGGTGCTTTGTCTTGAAATCAGTGACAAGGAAATTGATGGAAGTTTAGAACAGCTCAATCATAGAGTCTCGGGACTTTCCAACGCCAACCCATTTCACTGCATAGAGAAGAGAGACATATTACCAACTGCATTCTGCACAACCCTACAGGTACACAATATGAAAATTCTGCACTTGACGATAAAGTCCTGGTAATTGCCAAGTTTCACCCTCACTACCCTGCTAGCGCAATACAAAAAGGGTTTCCAGTATCTTTCCTTTCCATGAATGCCACAGTGATCACTGAGCCATTGGCAATTGTTATGCTTGACTGGTAAAAGATTGTTTGGCGCTCACCTATACTGCCAGTAGAGGGCGCTAGCTCCTTTGTAATTGACAGTACTTGTCAAACTACACAGAAAGGCATACAATTCTTGAATCATGATTAGTTGGGTTCCTTCCCATCACGCACACAAAAATCAATAGTTAGAACTGTACATGAAAAATAATCAAAAACGTATTAACCACTTGCTGACCGCACACTATAGATATATATCTATCTATCTATGTGATGGTGATGTTTTGGAACTACATTTCCCATGATGCTTAATTACACTGCTGAGTGCATGAGCAGCATGGGAAATGTAGTTCCAAAACATTTGGGGTGCCAAGGTTTGCCATCACTGACAGTACACCAGTTAGGCACACATTTAACCCCTTGATTGCCCTAGATATTAACCCCTTCCTGCCTAGTGTCATTAGTACAGTGACAGATTAGCACCGATCACTAATAATGTCAGTGACAGTTAGTCAGTTCCCCCCAGCATCAGTGTCAGATTGCCCGCCTCACTATCGCTGATATTACTTGTATAAAAAAAATTCCAGTATAATAGTGTGAGTGTGTGAGTGAGTGAGTGAGTGTGTGTGTGTGTGTGTGAGTGAGTGTGAGAATATATATATATATTTATATATATATATATATATATATATATATATATATATATATAATATATATATATATATATATATATATATATATATATATATATATATATATATATATATATATATATATATCCCATAGTTTGTAAACGCTATAACTTTCATACAAGCCAATATACACTTATTGGGATTTTTTTTCACCAAAGACATGTAGCAGAATACATTTTAGACAAAATGTATTAAGAGGCTGATTTTAAAACTTTTTACGGGATATGTTTTATAGCAGCAAGTAAATTCTCCAAAAAAAGGATTTTTTTGTTTATATAATAAAAATAAAAAAAAAAAAACACCCAGGGATGATTAACCACCGAAAGAAAGCCATTTGTGTGAAAAAAAAAAACTTAAAAAAAAACTGTTGAAAAAAAAAATCAATTTTGTTTGGATACATAGCTGTGTGTACCCTATTCATGTGCTGTGGGCAGTACAGAGCTGTTAAATATCCGACAGGCTGGTTTCACCCAAGTGGATTGGATTGATCCACTTGGGCACAATCAGTTTGCCCATACATGGTTCAGATCTCAGTCGGTCCTGAAACGACCGATATTCAATCCGCCAATGGCTGGCTTTAGTCACTTGACTGACAGAAAAGTCAGTTTACAGAGCTGAATAGCTCAAGCTCATATTTACCCACAAATGTGGGTGACGTGGCTCATCCTCACCCTGTTCAGAGGGGACCATATAGCTTCTCACACTTTAAACCTTCTTGAACAATCCACTTCCAAACGACTTTATACTCTTTGGTACAATATATGCCAAATGACTCAAGCACTCACCAGGCACTCCGACTTGATTTTCCACAAATCTGATGTAATTTTGAGCATTGGCAGGAAGCTCCTCCAATTTTCTGGCACTTGTGGTGTCACTCTTCCAGCCAGGCATGACCTCATACTCTACTTCTACCTTCTGTAAAATTTCTTGATTTGCTAAAAAAATAAATAAATAAAAAAAAAGTCAAATATTGTGGAAATACCGATTCCTAAATAACCAAAAGAAAAATGGAATAATTTAGAATGGTAGTATGCAATGTGTTCTGAACCGACACCATGCAGATTCAAGGTCATTATATTTTGATGCTCAGGGTAGCAGGAAGGGATTAGAAATGTTAACAGTATTTGAGGTGTCCGGCATTACCATATTTCAGTATTCATAGGCCCCTATAAAGCTTGCAGAGTCTTCAATTCTAAACCTTTTTAAAAAATAAATAAAAAAATAAAAAAACTTAAGTGTTACCCTTACCTGCTATGTGCAATTGTTTTGCACAGCGCAGCCCCAATCCTTTTCTGGGGTCCCCCACCGGTGCTCTAAGCCCTTCCACTTTCCCTGGGGGCACCTGTGCATGCTTGATCCCAAGCTGCGTCTATTGACAGACCGGGGCGACTTAGCCCTGCCCCGGCATTCGATTGGCAGCAGCAGGAGTGATGGCCACCGCTGCCATCAATCTGCTCACTGAGCGAGACCGTGGCGAGCGCTGCTGCTCTCGTGCACGTTGCTGGATTGGATCGGGCTCAGGTAACAAGAAGAGGGCTCCTGCAGCACAAAAGTTTTTTTTTTTACCCCCAATACATAGAATGCAGGCTGTAGAAGCACTTTAAGATGGCCAGCTTGAAAACAATTGCCTTATAAAATCAACTGAGCCAAGTGGAAAATTAAATTGGCCAAACAGTGACTGTGGCCTATCAGATGCAGTCACTGTTCAGGCAGTTGTAGCTGCCTAAAAATAGCCAGCATTGGAAATTTTCTAATGCACACTATTTAGCATGTATGGGGGGGAATTTTTTTTATTTTATTTTTTTAAATCTAGCCATGTGTGACTTTATCTATGCAGAGCAAAGCAACTGGGTCAGTTTAGCACATTTACCTTTCCCCTCTCAGGGGAAATGTAATAAATTAGAAAAAAATAAAAAATAATAAAACAAAAAAAAACAAACACACAATCGACTTTAGAATCACTTTAGTAACCACATTTTCCAACTTTTTTTTTTTTTAATTCAGTGAGGGCTCAGTCTAAAAAAAAAGAACCATTTGTAGGGAAACCTTCTGTAATGCACAAACCTGGAAAGTACGGGATTCTCTTCCCATTGAGTTTGTAGGCAACACCAACTTTAATCTCATCCAGTGAGTCTAAAATGTCCAGTTTCGTTAGAGCCAAGCTGTAAGAGATCAGACAATAAATCCATTAATAATTTGTTGTACAGTGATAGGCCTTAAACCCACGAGACCACAAAGCTCCCAAGACATTTATTCTGCAGGCACTGTGTGCCCATATCTTGTAATGCATCCCAAAACCCAGGGGTACCCTCCCATACAAGTGACTTACTGGTCGCTAGTTTTGGATCACCCCTTTCTACCTTACAAATGTTTAGTAAAGGTGACCTTCACAGTAATAGGCCAATAGTAAACAGGATTAGGCAAGAGAGGAAGGGCCAAAGCCACCAGGTAATTATTTGCATGATAGAGCACCCCTGGTTTTTGGGGCCCCAGGGCTGTTTTACAGAAGATCCATGCTGGCGTGCCTGCAATACAAACTGTCAGTGTAAGTTTCCCACACCTACAGGTACACTTGAGTTTGTAACAGACCAGTCTAGAATAAACTCCGATGTTAAAGTGGTTGTGAACCTCCGACATGAAATATAAACAAAGCATATCCCTCTATACTGTGTACTTGTCTCATTTAACCACTTCAATACCGCTTCATTGTCATATGACGCCCACAAGGTGGACCTACCATCCTGGGTGGGCGTCATGACGTCCTCGCATTCCCGGCCGCCTGGGGGGTGCGCGCGCCGCATCGCTCGGGACCCGGTGCTGCTTTGTTCCTCTATCAGCATGAAACACTTCCGACAGAGAAAAATGGTGACATGGGAGGGACCTCCAGCTGATGGACAGCCTCAGCTCTGTTTCTGTAAACTGTGTGAAGGGGGGCGTGTCTTCCCTCCAATCAGTTGTCAGAGCTCTCTTCACTGAGCTCTGAGAGTGTAACCTCTCTGCCCCTTTTCTGAACTCAGACAAGCTTATAAAATTCAGCCCCTGAACGAACATGAAGAGAAGACTGCAGACAGTTGCAACTTATGTAGGAGGATTTGTTTCATCTCTTTGCATCACCTGAGGATAGTTCCTTCACTTGTCGCTCTTCTTTTGTTTATAGCAAAAAAAATAAAAACCTCATTTTTTAAATGGAACCTGCAAGCAAAGGCATAATGAGCTAGTATGCATAGCATACTAGCTCATTATGAATAACTTACCTGAGAGCGAAGCTCCCAAAGCGACCCTCGTCCATGTCCTCCTCCGCCATCAATCCCGGAGTGACTTCCGGGTTTCGCTGCTGCGGCGCTGTGATTCGCCGCATGCGCACGGGAGCCGCCAAGAGCGGCATATCGCCATGACCTGCGGCTTGCTCAGTGTGCCTGCAGACGACGTAAAGCCACACCCCCCTACTGTAAACCATTTACATAGGAATCAGTGCATTTAAATAGCACTGATTTCTGTATAGAATGACAATGGTCCCAAAAAATGTCTGATGTGTCCGCCATGTCGCAGTCACAATAAAATTCACTGATCGCCACCATTACTAGTTTAAAAAAAAAAATTAAAAAAAAAGCTATAAAACTATCCCCCATTTTGTAAACGCTATAACTTTTGCGCAAACCAATCAATCGCTAATTGCGATTTTTTTTACCAAAAATATGTAGAAGTTTTATATATTTTTTGGGGATATTATAGCAAACAATATTGCATTTTTTTTTCAAATTTGTCTTTTTGTTTATATCGCAAAAAATTAAAACTGCATAGGTGATCGAATACCACCAAAAGAAAGCGCGATTTGTGGGAAAAAAATGGATTTAAACTGCAAACCACTTTGTGGCAGGCTCACTTGGTTCCAAGTTAAGGATGTATCTACACGATAATCCAGAAGCTGTACAGATGACCATGAAGGACAGCCATACACAGTTCGAATCTCGGCCAGTTCAGCAGGAAACGGCCAAGATTCTAACTATTAATAGGCATGCTGAATGTACCAAGTGGAGCAATCAACTTGGTCCAACCAGCGTGCTGGATTATCTTGCGATTCTCGCCAACAGCTGCTATAGCCGCTAGCGATAATCACTGTCTTCTGGTGGGGACGGCTTCCCCCACCAGGAGAAGACAATTGCTCGGCAGGAGGGATTCCCCGTCAGCACGGTTTGTGTCGATGAGGGAATCATGCCAATTTCTGGGTTACAGGGAAGAAATTTGCATTGTGTATGGCCGACCTAAGACCTTAAAAAGGAATGATCTGCTTGTCTCCACCCAAAAGGTGGTTACATTAGAAATGAATACCATGCTGTTAGGTATGTCTTTTTAAAACTCAGACCAATGGTTTGCGATTCCCAAAAAGCATTTTTGAAGGAAAATAGATCTTTAAACTAATGAAATTTGTTTTCATCCTTTAGGTCGGCTAAAACTGAATAGGCAATTCCATTTTGGAACCAATCTTCAGGAATATAATCTCAATGATATGAACACACTTTGCATCTTCCTGAAGCTGAAGACACCAAGTTTACCTTGTAATGCGAACATTGAATACAACATGTAAAAAAGTCTGAATCCATCTTATTGCATTAAAAAAATAAAGCAGTAGAATGCAGAGTAAATCTATTCAATTTCTAATTTTTCTACATTTTCCAATGGGATTAGAGAGACAAGAGTTGGAATACAATAGGGGCTGCTATTGGACAACATGGACAATCCCCCCTTCAAGTAGGCAGTTTATCAACTTAAGGAGATCTGTACAAAATCTTGGCGCTTTGTAGAATTTTAGTGAAAAGCCGTGGACTTACGCAGTGAATCCGTTGATCATATGGGCGTATTTTAAAATGACCAGATCCAGCCAGCCACACCTTCTCTTCCTGCCTGTGGTCACTCCCCATTCATGACCCTTCGTCTGAAGAAGATTGCCTATATCCTGCAAGAAGTAAAAAGCTACGCTTTAGTCAAACATAAAATACTGCACTTTAAAGTGGCCTGGTCACCACTGTACATTTAAGCCAGCTTCATATCAAGTAGGCAATGAACTTGCTAAAGCGCTGGTGCCAAAGGGTCCGATTCATTTTACAGCAATCAGATCTGCATAATGCGATTAATGGTAAATAGCACCACTTTAAAGTCATGTACAGAGTACAGTTTTTTTCATCGTGGAATCCAGCGGGTTGGATTCAGTTTCGGTACTAAAATTTCCATTGGGTGCACCTCTAGTCACAAGGAATGTACACATAACTTGTGACTGCAATAGGCATGTGACAGGTACTCTTTATGGTGAGATCTGGGGTCATGAAGACCCCAGATCCCTCTGTCCTTAAAAGCATTTAATCACACTAAGATCGGTGTGCGCAAATGCTTTTCATTTTCAGAAAATGGCGCCGTTTACTTCCAGGGAAACTGTAAGAAACTGTAAGATGTAAGCTCATCGCTTCCAGGTTGTTGGATCAGAGGTCAAAGCCATTCCGGTATTTAATCAGCCGGCTGGACGATGGGGACTCTTGGTGGGACAGGAGATCCCGGTAAAGCCACAGAATGCTAGTCACTGCTAGTTATCCGCTAGGATTGCTTTTACAAGAGAGCCAACTGTCAGCTCTAAATATGGTCCCATCATCCCAGTATAACCACTTGAAGTCTAGTGATGTACGGGGGTATGTTGCTGGTCGGCAAGTGGTTATTGCTTTACTTTTTTTGTAAGGGGTTAAGGTTTAAAGGTTCTGGTTTAATTTATTTTTACTTATTTTGTTAGTTTAGGGGTTAATATTAGGGTTAGTGTCCGGGGTTATTTTATATTTATACATTGTTTTCATTTATATTTAAATTATTGCATTTGAGTAAAATGCTCAAACACACACAAATCAAGTGCTTCCATGCATTCCTATGGAACAAAAATGTAGAAAAATATACCAATCTGCCAGATTCGAGCTACAAAATGCTGAGGTGTGAATGGGGCCTTAGATTGTAAAGGCAGAAATTTTCATTCTATGCATGAAGATAAAAACATTCAGTGCCTCAGTCCCCCCTCATACTTACCTGAGCCTGATCTGGATCCAGCAATGCGGCACAAGAAACTCGGCTGTCCAGGACTCCCCTCATTGTCTGAGACAGCAGCGTGGTGCCATTGGCTCCCAATGCTGTCAATGATGAGAGAAAGGGCATGGGACCGGGCTGTGACTCCATGTCTGAATGGACACAGGGAACTGCGACGCCGGTGCGCCCAGAGCAAGCTGCTTGCTGTGGGGGCACTACACAGGAGGGAGGGGCCAGGTGCGAAGCAGAGGGACCCGAGAAGGAGGAGGATCTGGGCTGCTCTGTGAAAAAAACATTTCATAGAGAAGGCAAGTATAACATGTCTATAACAAAAATACTGCTGGAAATACTCAGATGGCCATGGCAATCTTACCCGGAAATGGGAGCAGGTACCTGTCAAAACCAGGAACCTGCTCCTCCAAGTTTAATCTGCACCATTTTATGTGCCGTTTGTTTCACATAACAGTTTTCTGGTCTTGGGATAAATGTACAGTACACTTGCAAGGATTGACCTTTGCCCGACCGCCCCAAACAGATACACTGCGGCAGGGCGGCCACTCTGCACCAGAACACGTACTAGGTACGCAATCTGGCACTTCTGGGCATGTCCGCCGATCATTCCGGAGACGGGCAGAATGGCGGTCTGTTTATTTAAACAAGGCAGACTACCATTCTGCGACAAGGGAAGACAGTGATCTAGCGTTTCTGCCAAACAGAAACACAGATCTCTGCCTTCCGAGAACAAACACCCAACACAGAGTTAGAAAGCACTCCCAGGGATCACAGTTCACCCTTTGATTGTCCCTGCCGTTAACCCCTTCCCTGCCAGTGTCAGTACAGGGACAGTGCAATTTTTTTTTTTTAACACTGATCGCTGCATTTGTGCCACTGGTCCCCCAAAAAAGTGTCAGGATTGGATTTGTCCACTGCAATATGGCAGTCTCGCTTTAAGTCACTGATCGCCGCCATTACAAGTAAAAATATCCCAGTTTGTAGACTCTATAACTTTTGAGCAAACCAACATATGCTTATTCAGATTTTAATTTTATTTTATACCAAAAATATGTAGCAGAATATATATTGGCCTTAATTGATGAAGCAATTTTTTTTTTTTATTTGACTTTGTAAAAAAAATATTGGGTTTTCAAAGTTGCTTTTTTTTATGGCGTGAAAAAAAAAAAAACCGCAGAGGTGGTCAAATACCTTCAAAAGAAAGCTCCATTTGTGGGGAAAAAAGGACATACAGTTTATTTGGGTACAGAGCTGCATGTTCGCGCAATTGTCAGTTAAAGTAACGCAGTGCCATATTGTAAAAAATGGCCTGGTCACAAAGGGGGTAAACTTTTGGAGCTGAAATGGTTAAAACTTGTATTTCTAGTTACCAGTGGAGCATGGTCCATGCAACGACATGCCTGGGAAGGAAAGTTATTCCTGGCTGGCCAATCAAGTGTTGAAGACTCCAGATCCAGAGGATCGGATGAAGATGGAAGCAGTGGCCATGGTATGGGGGGGGCATGGACTTGATGGAAGAAGGAACTGTGTAAGGCACGCATGCCATGGTGTGCATATTCACACATTATGGCATGGAGATCTTTTTCCACTTAAGCTCCCCCCTCAACAGTCCACCGGTTTACCTCTTGCTTGGGGTTGGTTTTTGATCACACAGATGCAAGTCCTGCTAAACAGAGGCCCATAAAATAAAAAGCTTAACACCAATACACACACGAGAACACTCACATTGATCTGCTCTGTAGGGAAGGCTCCAACTCCTACTCGAGTGGAGTAAGCCTTTACCACACCATAGACGTCTCCAATATTCTGAGGAGGGATTCCGAGTCCAGTGCACACACCTCCTACTGTACAATTGGAAGACGTCACATAGGGATACGTTCCTGCAGATACAGAAGAGTCATTTTACAATAAGACTTGCTCTCATGACAATAGAAGAATAAAGCACAATCACTATGCAGGATTACTAAGCAGAGTACAAATACCAAATCCACCAGGTACACATAGAATTACAAACTGAAGAAATAAGAAAAAGGGATTCTAAAACATTACCATACAGTGCCTTGCAAAAGTATTCACCCCCCCCCCGCCCCCTGGCTTTTTACCCATTTTGTTACAATACAGCCTTTAGTTAAATGTTTTCTTAATCTGAAATTATATGTGATGCATCAGAACAATAGTCTGGTGACGTAAAATTGGAATACATAAAACTATTTTTCAGAAATAAAAAAAAAAATAATTGTCATGTCCGTATGTATTCACCCTCTTTGTTATGAAGCCCATAAAAAGCTCTGGTGCACCCAATTACCTTCAGAAGTCACAATTCGTGAAATGATGTCCACCTGTGTGCAATCCAAGTGTCACATGATCTGTCATTACATATACACACCTTTTTGAAAGGCCCCAGAGGCTGCAACACCTAAACAAGAGGCACCACTAACCAAACACTGCCATGAAGACCAAGGAACTCTCCAAACACGTAAGGGACAATGTTGTTGAGAAGTACAAGTCAGGGTTAGGTTATAAAATATCCAAATCTTTGATGATCCATAGGAGCACCATGAAATCTATCATAACCAAATGGCAAGAACATGGCAAAAAAGCAAACCTGCCAAGAGACGGCTGCACACCAAAACTCATGGACCGGGCAAGGAGGGCATTAATCAGAGAGGCAACACAGAGACCTAAGGTCACCCTGGAGGAGCTGCAGAGTTCCACAGCAGAGACTGGAGTATCTGTACATAGGACGACAATAAGCCGTACACTCCATAGAGTTGGGCTTTATGGCAGAGTGGCCAGAAGAAAGACATTACTTTCAGCAAAAAAAAAAAATGGCATATATATATATATAATCACATTGAGTTTATGAAAAGGCATGTGGGAGACTCCCAAAATGTATGGTGGAAGGTGCTCTGGTCTGATGAGACTAAAATTGAACTTTTTGGCCAAAGAAAACACTATGTCTGGCGCAAACCCAAACACATCACATCACCCAAAGAACACCAGCCACAAAGTGAAACATGGTGGTGGCAGCATCATGCTGTGGGGATGTTTTTCAGCAGTCGGGACTGGGAAACTGGCCAGGGTTGAGGGAAAGATGGATGGTGCTAAATACAGGGATATTATTGAGCAAAACCTGTACCACTCTGTGCGATTTGAAGCTAGGCTGGAGCTTCATCTTCCAGCAGGACAATGACCCCAAACACACTGCTAAAGCAACACTTGAGTGGTTTAAGGGGAAACATGTAAAAGGTGTTGGAATGGCCTAGTCAAAGCCCAGACTTCAAGCCAATAGAAAGTCAGTGGTCAGAGAAGATTGTTAAAGATTGCTGTTCACGAGCGCAAACCATCCAACTTGAAGGAGCTGGAGCAGTTTTGCAAGGAGGAATGGGCAAAATTCCCAGTGGTAAGATGTGGCAAGCTCATAGAGACTTATCCAAAGCGACTTGGAGTTGTTATAGCTGCAAAAGGTGGCTCTACAAAGTATTGACTTTAGGGGGGTGAATCGTTATACACATTGACTTTGTTATTTTGTCCTATATGTTTGCGTTACAATTTAAAAAAATAAAATAAAACCCCATCTTCAAAGTTGTGGCCATGTTCTGTAAATCCTCAAACAATCCATATTAATTCCAGGTTGTGAGGCAACAAAAACATGAAAAATGCCAAGGGGGTGAATACTTTTGCAAGGCACTGTACACCAATCATATTTGCAAAAAGAAAAATTCACATACACACATAAAACAGACCGTTTAAAAGAGAACTCCAAGAAAAAAAAAAAGTCCATGAACACTATTCTACAATGTTAAACTATTCAGATTTTAGAAATACCCATTTCATATCTGTAGGCCTTTTGTGACTGTATTAAAGCCTGCCCCAAACACTTAATCTCCACAGCTTGGTCCTGTCCTTCCTCCCTCTCTAGGATGGACCAGCCGTTAGGACAATCGCCCCCCCTAGTAGCCTAGGAGGGAACGCCGTCTTTCCGACCTCTGGACATGCTCACTGTGCTTTGCTGAGCTCAGTGGCTGCAAAAATGAGAGCAATGTTGCAGCTGCTGAGGTAAACTGGCGACAAGAAATATTGCTGCACTTGTGCGCAGTTCAGGATGGTGCTTGCTCATATACCACTAGGGGGCACTCAATCCAACGTCTGGTCCGTCCTAAAGAAGAGGACATGTCAGAGCTGTGAAAACCTTCAGAAGTGTGGGGCAGGCTTCACTCCATTCACAAAAGATCTAGAGGTATGGGAAGAGAGTCAATGGATATTTTTAAAGCAGACCTTCACCCTCTTCCACTACGTTTTCGCAGCTCGACCCCTCATTCCATCCGCTATACCAGTGGTCTCCAAACTGCGGCCCTTTGCTTGCATTTATCCAGCCCTTGGGGCACTATCCCTCCCACTGATATGGAACACTAGGCTGCCATCTGAGACAATGGAGCACCATTTCTCCCACTGACACCACTAATGGCGCACTAATCTTCCCTATGATACCAACAATGGAGCACTATTCCGCCCCCAATACCAGGAAAATGTACACTCCCCTCTGGCCAAAGTCCAGGCTTCCTAGAGTCTGAAGGACAGTAAACTACCCCTTGGTTTAGAATGTTTGGAGACCCCTGCTGCATACGTTACTGCACTTTTTTTTTTTTTAAGTAAAAATGGTCTAGCCCTGCCTCCCCATTCACATCATTCTCCTTAGGTGATTGACATGCACACTGTCTGCAGTGCCTCCTGGGATATGCACATCACATATCCCAGAATGCAAAGCCTTCCATTTAGGAAAGGAGATGGGACAGGCCTGTTGGGGCATCATCAGGAGACTCACCCACTGAACCAAGAAGAACTGTTGGCCTCTCGATGACGTCAGAAAAAACATGGCAGTGTGGGACAGATCTGTGGCCAGGCACGAGGGGATCTTAGCAGGACGGGTGGAGATCCACTTCAAAAACGTAACTTAACGTGGTTGTAAACCCTTCCACATACCCAGTGAAGTGACTGGCCTCATGTGATGCGCAGATCATACGCAAGTAGTACCCATCTACAGCCATCTTTCCCCTAAATCCATTCCGTTCGAAGCTCCGAGAGCCCCCCGATCCGCTCGGCTGCGCTGGCATTGCAACTGTGGGCACCCGGCTATGGCTTCACAGCCGGGTACCCACTGCGCATGCGCGAGTCGCGCTGCGCATCTTTATTGGTCCCCGTTGTGTCCTGGGAACTGTGCGTTTCTCAAGACACAACGGGAACCCTCGGATATGGACGGGGGTCCTCGGATATGGGTGGGGCAGATACCTGTATTATACGATAAGCGGAAGTTCCACTTTAGGGTGGAACTCCGCTTTAACGTCGGAGGTTTACCACCACTTTAACATTATAAAATAGTGTTTATGGACTGCATAGAGTAACCGTTTTAAAAAAGGTGAACTAAGCCTTTAAACAAAAATGATATGCAAAAACTGTTCTACCAAACTTAAGCAGGTATAAGGACCTGAAATTACTTGCTCCATTAACTTCCAACAATCCCTGCCACAGGAAAATAATCTCAAAATCACACTGTGCCTTAACAAAGCTTGGATCTTGGCCGAATTCTGCTAAACGGTCTGAAACAAGCTATAGGTGGTTCTTTTTGGAACAACTCTGGTTAACCAAAGTCCATTTCAAAATAGAGTGAGTCAGGTGCCATCAACAGTGACTACATAGGGTCAGATAGCTGGGAGTGGAGATCCCTCCAACCAAGCTGTGTAGCATAGATGGGGGAAACCACTGATTGTTAAAGCAGAGCTCCACCCAAAAGTGAAATTCCAAATCGTACCCCCCCCCCCCCCCCCCCTCCGGTGCCCCATTTGGCACCTTTCAGAGGGGAGGGGGGGGACAGGATACCTGTCTTTCACAGGTATCCTGTTCCCACTTCCAGGAGCCTCAGCTGCAGGTATTGACATCACCGCCCGAACTCGCTATGCGCAGTAGGGTTCCCAGTGTGAAGCCGTAAGGCTTCCCTTACAATGGAGGTGGCATGCACCCGACAGCTGTTGGAATCATCAGCTGCTGGGCTGACATCGCTGGACTCCAGGACAGGCAAGTGTTCGATTATTAAAGTCAACAGCTGCTGGCTTTTAATTTTTGAAGCGGTGAGCAGACCTCAGCTATAAACCCAGGGCTGTAAAAGAGAAGGTCTACATGGCCAGCCTTACTTCTCTTATACAGTGCATGGAAAAACTGTACTGATCTGTATTGGAATATTCAATGCCACATATATGGTTACACGTGGAATGAAGGGACATGTTCATAGCCCATGCAGGGCCTGAAACCTTCTCCCAGGATGCCTAAACACTGCCTGCACACCACTGCTTTTTTAACTTGCCATTTTCAGCATGTATAATGGAAACCGTCCTCAGGGCCCATCACTTCAAGGTAATGAGACCTTGGGATGCCCTGTACAATGATGCCCGTCTAATGTTTGCAGGCACTGGGAGAAGCATGGAGGGTGGCTTTTAGGCAATTAAAGCTAGCCATAGACAAGTCAAAAGCCTAACATTCTGTTCACTGAAAAACAAAAATGGCTCACAAAAAAAATAAATAAAAAATCCAGCATGTTGGATCAGGCACTTTCAAATGCGGCACAAAAACTGTGTTGCAGCTGGCACACAAAGGACGGAGAAACAAAAAAATAATCAAACAACCTGACGATCGATAAGAATTTGTCTATGGCCTGCTTAACAGGAGTATGAAAGCTCACGGACAACGGTGTCAGGATTCAGTAGTGAACAATGAGGTAATCAGAGCCATATAGGACAGCAGGGGCTTGTGAACCACAATATTGCCTTCACAGAAGTAAAGATATTAAAACGTTTTTAAAAAAACATTTAGTTCTGCTTTAAAAAAAAAAAAAGAAAAGAAAGAAAAGAAAGCGACTGTCCTAGTTTAGGCTAGGTTCCCGCTTCACATCTGAATCGCAGGCAGTTCACACTGACATCTGCAAACTGCTGCGGGTGTCAATATAAGGTTAAGGACACCTGCAAAACCGATTTGCAGAACGCAGTGCGAACTGTGGAATCGGATTGCATGAGTCTGAACAGCCATGCAACCCAATTCCAGTGCGGACCAAAAAAAAAAAAGGGTCCTGTACCATTGCACAGACATCGCATGTGATGGGCATAGGAATGCGGTACAAATCACATGCGATGTCTGCAATCGCATAAGTGTAAACCCAGCCTTAAAGAGGAACATGACTCCATTGATCACTCCATTTTTTGCTATTCATCAGTGCGCTACTTTAACTGGTAATTGCACGGTCATGCAACGCTGTACACAAAATGTATATATCATTTTTGTCACACAAATAGAGCTCAAAACTTGTCAAGTTTGGCCAAAATGTATTCCGTTACATGTAATCAATAAATAAAAAAATACACCAAACGTGTATATTGGTTTGTGGGAAAGTTATGCCTATAAACGGTTATATATATATATAATGGATTTTTTTTGTTATACTAATGGTGGTGATCAGAGACTTAAATTGGGACTGCGATCATGTGGTGGGCAATCCAACACTAACAGGAACTGGCACCGACATCACCAATGACATTATCAGGGATTATGAATACCATTATACACCAGTGGTTTTCAACTCCCGTCCTCAGGACCCACCAACAGGCCAAGTTTGCAAGATAACTGAAATACATCACAGGTGATATAAATTTGCTGCTCAGTGATTGCAGGATTCTAGTCTGCATCTCCCCAAGGTAATACTTAAAAGCTTGCCTGTTAGTGGGCCCTGAGGACAGGAGTGGAGAACTGTTATACACTGTACTGACAGGGAAGGGGGTTAACATCTAGGGCAATCAAGGGGTTGAATGTGTACCTGTGTAAAGTGTGCTGCTTTTACCAATAGATCTTTGTTTCTTATTCCTGCTTTGCAATCTGTACAGAGCTATTTGTTGATTGTCAGAGGTCTGGGTTGGGATTGCACACAGCCGATCAGCAGGTTCCGGCCATGAATCATTGGCCAGGACTTGCCAACAGGCTCCTGCTGTGTACAAGGTGGAGTGGCATAAAGATACATCCCTTTGCCTGTGCGGGCCGCCTGTCTAGTACATTGCAGTCAGGCGGTTAATCTGTATGCTGCTAGTAAATAGATAAAAGGTATAATATATTTACTGGTTTTATTTTTTTTCCTATCGTTACTTTCTGGTTTATAGGCCTAAGCAATTTCCTACATCCCAGGAGTTTAAGAGGTGAAGCACAGCCTCCTGCCAGCATGATTCAGCTAAAGGCAGATGGGATTCCAGGAAGAAAATGCTGCATGAACCATCTGCCCTCACTCAAGATGGCCACAGCTAGAAATGCTAGGGGGGGATGCAAAGTGATTTCTCAAAATTAGAGTTTAGAGTTTAGTTTGTGGCACTCAGATACAGTGACATTCCACTTTAAAAAGTGAAAACTAAAGCCATGCCTGCCCATCCTGCCACCAATCTCTTCTGTCTTCCTAAGCTTTGCGTGCTGAAAGATCTTCTGCATCCGACACTTCCAGGTGTGTCAGAAGCCTTTGCTCCCCTCTGCGCTGTGGTTGTTCTTGCCAGCCCCTACGTTACCATTGTATCTCATAGTGATGTAGGAGACCGCAAAAAAAAAAAAAAAAAAAAAAACACAGCAAGCAGAGGGGAGCCAAGCATCTGACACTCCTGGAAGATGATTTTTTCATTAAGCAAACCCCTGGAAGGTGTTTGACATTTGCCTAACTCCTCAAGATCCAGCCACTGCTTGAACCAGGGCTGAGGGCTTCGGAGAGGAGTACCGAGGCAAGGTGCTGTGATGCTTTCTGGAAACCATGTACAACACCCTGCTAGCCCCTTCCACCAGCCATGATCTGCTTTGCTTGCATTGCACAGAAAAGCACAGAGACCCAGTGATGACATTACTGGCTCATAAAAAGTTACCGTATATACTCAAGTATAAGCCGACCCGAATATAAGCTGAGGCACCTAATTTTACCACCAAAAAAAGAAAATGGAAAAAAAAAAAAAAACTTATTGACTTGAGTATAAGACTAGGGTGTGAAATGCGCAGCTACTGTAAGTGGAAAAGAGGGTCAACAATGCCCATTTGCAGCCATAGGTCCCCGAACTTCAAACTTGGTAGTTAAGGGTTCCTAAATGCCCCCCTAGCTGCAGCCAAAATTTAGGGTCTCTGGACCCCAAGGGCCCCGAAATGACATTGCAGCAGATGGACACAGTTGACTGACTTTGGGGCCCCGTATCTCTAGGCCACTTGGTGCTAGGAACCCCCATCTTGGATATGTTGTAGTGTTGTTCCACTGGGTTTGCACACCAAATTTGGGGTTCCTAGCACCAAGTGGCCCAGAGATACGGGGCCCCAAAGTCGGGTCGAAAAATGTCATTCTCTGTTGCAGAAAAGTGCTCGACTCCAGTATAAGCCGAGGGGGGCACTTTCAGCACACAAAAAAAAGTGCTGAAAAACTTGGCTTATACGCGAGTATATACGGTATGTGATAAAACTGAAAAGGACCACAAGGAAAGGCTAAATTAGCTCACTAGCACACATCAGCTTTGAGATACTCCACTATAATGTACCCACGATAATAGCTATGGGAGAGGAACTTGTGCTACGGTTTCCACGTCTCAAAACCACAGCTTGTTTCATGGTTCACCGTCAGCTACGTAAAAATTAATATGCATGTTGTGTGCGAGGTTCTGCTGTATATTCGAAAAGTCATATCTTTGTACAAGCCGGCCCGACTCAACTTCTGGGATGACCCGGGCATGAAAGCAGCAGTCAATTGCAGTGACGGGCTCAGGTCGCACCACGCCCTCCTCTCACTTTAATCTCATTTACAAAAAGCTTTGCGTTTATGTACATCTGTCCCTCCTTCTCTAATCACAGAAAAAAAAAAAAAAAAAAAATTTAAATAGATTTTGTGAATGGGAATAGAGAGGAACGGGCGCCCTTCACTGCCGCAGGAGCTGGAAATGCAGTGAAACCGTTTTATTGTGGTTATACCATTATACAGCGGGACCGCGCATACAGAATAGCTAGTGTTACCCCTTTCCTAGATGGCTGGTGCAGGATTTACAAAAATCAATACAAATTACCCGCAATACAGTCCTAGTGACCAGTAAATTAACCGCTCACCATTATCCTGCACATGTGTACATTAACCCCTTCATCACCCTGATGCCTCTATGCAAACAGTATTAACCCCTTCACTGCCTCCTTCCTCTGTATGACCAGTACATTCGTGTATCTAGTGCTTTGCCCCAGTGTGAACACATTCATTGGATTTTAAAGGATTTTTCTTGAGCTTCTCAGGCACCTTTTTAATGCAAAAGCACTTGAAAAACGCCTCAGCCGTAATATAAAAAAAAAAAAAAAAAAATACAAAAAATATCAGTTATTAAAGCAGAGCTCCACCAAAAAAAAAAAAAAAAAAAAAAAAAAAAAGAATTTGACAGGTACCCGCTCCCTGGTAAGATCACCGTGCGGCAATCCAAGTCATGTCCGGCCCCTCCTTCCGCCCCACTGCCTTCTGGGACCATTCAGAAAGGACAGTGTGACTTGTGTATTGGTAACTAGCTGTGAAGGCCTGAAAGCTTCACTGCCGGAGCCTGCACTGAAGCAGATTGACGAATCGGCTTGGAGTGCCAACATTGCGGGATCCCTGGACAGGCAAGTGTCCTTAAAATTAAAAGTTAGCTATAGTATTTGTAGCTGCTGACTCAAAGTTTTTTTTTTTTTAAACAAGCTGAACTCCGCTTTAAAATTAGTCAAACTGAAAGAGCTGAAAAATGGCCTGATAATGAAGGGGTATACAACAGGTCGGTACTCAAGCGGTTAAAGACATGATGGCACAGAACTTTAGGATGTATATGACATCAGCATTTCAAAGGTTTCACTTTATCCATACCCTGAGCTTAGTATTAGCCGACATTCTGGCACGCCATAGTCTTCGGCGCAGAAGAAGCAAATATGTAACCAAAAGCTTAGGTTTACATTAGCCAAGGTTATAGTAAGCCTACCAACTTAATAAAAACTCAGTTTTAGAGCTTTCGTTTTAGGAAAAAGCTGACTTAATTGGCCCCCCGCTGAGACACATACAAGAAATAATTTTCTGAAACTAACCAAAGTCAATGTCAAGTAATGCAGCATTTGCTCCTTCTACTAAAATTTTCTTTGGAGGACCATGAAGGGCTTCATACATGAAGTATACTCCATCTTTCACCATGGGGCGGATTTTTTCAGCATACATCTGTAACATCACAAGAGTAATGGTTATTTGGAATAGTCAGTCACAATTTTATGCTAAAATGTTCTGGAATAAAAAAAAAAAAAAAAAAAAAAAAATTGCCTGTATTGGATCCCACGTTTTGTCAAAATATCATGACGGTGTTATGGTACCAGACTGCTTCCAAAGTTTCCCCTACTGTTATCCTGGCTGCTGAAGTAACACACAAAACCCAACCACCTAGAGTTCTTGGGACTTCAGGGGCAATTTCTGGAATAAAGCCAATGCAGGAGGTGTGAATATGCACCCCCGTGACCAGTGGTGGCTGGAGGTTTTTTTTTGGGGGGGGGGGGGGGGGGGGGGGGGGGGGGGGGGGGGGGGGGGGGGGGGTGTAAAACTATCCATTATAGCCATCACACAGTCATTCGCCATCACCACACAATTGGGTAGGCTCGGAGCGCAGTACTCTGTGCCCCGAGCCCACCTTTTTTTGAAGTTTATTAGAGGCTCTGGCTCTAATCAAGTGTTTTATTTTTTATTTTTTTATTTAAAAGGATTGGAATCCATGCATCCGACATTTAGATTAAGGGGCCAGACGCACAGATTAGGGGAGCTGTCCCCATGTGCCCCTAAAGGACATGCCACCACTGCCTGTGACTGAATAATCAAGGCCAAAAGATTCTGGTCTAAAATCAGTAGTACTGATTGGCATTGCCACCAAATGCGGTACATGGTCCCAAGTTGGCCACAATGCCTAAAACAGGTGAGGCTGTGTCAGGTTTTTATTGCAGTCTTTGTTCCCAATTCACTTTGTCCTGCAGACTGCTGTCACCAGAACAGAGTGAGAGAACGTCCACAATTTTAAGTGGTCAACAAAACAGGAATGGAAGGGAAATCTTCTAATGGGGACATTGGCTGGGGTGAAAACTAGGAGGGGATTCCTCACTTTGGAGCAAGATTCACTAAAATCACATGAGGAATGCGGTGCAATTCACATGCAGGTTATATAGTGTAAACCGGGGATAAATATATTTTTTTTATTTGAAAGTTAGTAATTTTAGCTTAAGTATAATAAAGGATGGGTCAATTTCTTGCTTAGCCAGTATGACTACAATCTTGGTAGAGGTGAAGGAATGTTCAGCAGTTCAGATTGGTTTACTTTGTTTTCAGTGGTCGATTAAACTAGAATTGACAGAGCTAATGGAATCCAGTTAAACCTGACCTCCGGGCAAACGGCTAAAAAAACAAACAGTTAAAATACTGATGTGGGAAATATCTTAACAGCCAAAGTTTTTGTATTCAGCCCATCATGCAATTTTCTATAAAGGGGTCAGGCTTTCTTTGTAGACTTCTCCCTGCAGCCGAGTTATACAGCCTGGTAGATTGGGTTGGGTCCTCCAACTAGACATTCGAGGATGAGGCCAAAAGGCCTCAAGCACACAGGCCAGTCATGTTTAACAATGCAGCAAAGTCCGATTGGCTTACAGTGCTAGCATTTTCTTTAATGTACCCATAATTGAAAAAATTATGGAGAGAACAAACACCACAACTTGCCCGAAATTCGATCGAAATTCAGTCAAGAGGGGATGGCCATATGCCGATTAAAATTCATCCGGTCCTTGCTGAAAATAAGTATGTGGGCGACATGGAGGTGTAAAGCAGTAAGGCTGCATTCACACCTGGGCGTTTTGAATCACCAGCAGACGCTATTCAGCCTGCAATTTTATAAACGCTCTGTTAAAATTACAATTCATAATATGCGCATTCATTAATGGCACCTAAAAAATGTTGTGCGACAAATCGAGCTGCAATTGGAGCAAACGGCATGAAGCTAGTCGCCCAGAAACCCTTTTTGGGCAACAAGCTTCACATGATGCGGTTTGCAGCTTGATTTATCGTGGCAGAACCGCACCACGTTTGTTAGGATGAAATCTGAAACGCGCATTGTGTGACTTGTAATTTTAACAGAGCGTTTTGAAATGAAGCCTAAAATACATCACCAACAGTTTAAAAATATGACTAAAAAGACTTAATGAACAATGACTAAAGAGCCATATGGTATATGTGCTTCAAGGAAAGCAAATGCTTGTTTTCTACCCAGTGACGGGATATCATGACCTATTGATTTTTTTTTTTTTTTTTTAAAACAAATAGGATTCGCTGTTCACAACACATTAGATATTCAGAATATATTCCACTTTCCTATGACACATTACCTTGAGCTTCTTCAGTTGGTCTTCTACATCTATCTCCAGATTTGAAAACATTGATTGATGCTGCTGAGCCAGGATCTTAAACCTGCAAAAAAAAAACAAAATAAAATCAATAAATCTGCCCTTACCCACAGCAATAACCCATTGATTGCCCCTAGATGTTAACCACCTTCCCAGTACAGTGTCAGTATACAGTATTATAACTGATCACCAATAGTGTTACTATCAGCATCAGTGACCCAACCAAATGTTAGCGCCAGCTTGCCCGCTTACCCTGTTAGTCACACCATATCGCGCATTACAGTATACCGTTTACAGCTGCGTAACACACACACACACACACTTTGTAGAAACTAACTTTTTTTAACCAAAGACATGTAAGCAGAATACATTTTGGCCTAAATTTATGAAGAAATGTTTTTTTTTATTGGAAATGGGTTCTAAAAGGAATATATTTTTTTAAAGTTTTGGCATAATATTAATGTGGTGATTAACCAGCACCAAAAAAAGGAAAGGTGTTAAAAAAATAAATCTATAAATTTGGGCACAGTGTTGCATGACTGTGCAATTGTCAGGGAAAGTAGCACAGTCCTGAATAGCAAAAAAAATGCCCTGGTCATGAGGGTAAAACTTTCTGGAGGTCAAGTGGTTAAAGAAACCTCACAAGAAAATGTGCGAGTAAAATAAAAATGTATTCCTATTAAACCCTAAAATCAGTCTCAATTAACTTACCTCCTAAGCTATTATGTTGCCTGCAATTTTATGTCTTGTCCTTACTGGAAGATTTCAACTGACTTTAAGGTTCACTTTCCCATCGCTTTCTGTCTCAATGGCAATTAAAAAGGGTGACTCTACCCAGCAGGGACACTGACCGCAACAAATCCACAAGGACGAGTTCTAATCCCATTTTATATTAATAAAAAAAGTTTTGGTTATAAATGAATTGTGACTTAATTGTTGCCTGCACTTCAGAAACCTAGGTGTGGAAGGGAAGTAGTTTTATGCAACAGCACTATTTTACTATACTTATTCACAGTATGAATATTAAGCATATTTAAGGCTTTTTTAGTTTAATATTGACAAGCATATTTGAACAACGCAAGTAGAATAAGCCAATGAAACAGAAACCAAGATTAAAGTTCCAGCAGAAAAAAAAAAAATTATATATATATATATATATATATATATATATATATATATATATATATATATATATATATATATATATATATATATATATATATATATATATACATATACACACATACACAATACAGTATATGTCAAATAACCAACCTAGATGAAAACTCATCAAAGTTTGAAAGGAGGTCACACACACGAAGTCCAGTACGTGCCGCTTTGGAGGAGTAGGTTGGTCCAATTCCCTTCTTCGTAGTGCCAATACTAAGAGCAGGAACAAAGATAATGAGAATACTATAATACAGTTACAGGCAAACTGATTTCTTCTAAAGTAGAATTCCAGATAAAGCCTAACTAGTCATAAAATTCTCCCATCCCCCATCTACCACCTATACCAACTAACCTCTAGAACAAAAAATGATATACTTATTAATTTTCAGACCACTCCAATAACAGGATCATGATCTGGCTCCCCTGTGTGAGCCAACGACAGCTGCAGGGGAGTGGAGGGAGCGCCAACAGCGGCTGCACTTCGAGAGCCTATGGAGAGTCATCACTCCTGCTTTCCCAGCCATTGTAGGGCACCCTGTCCTCTCCCCTGCAGCCGCCACAGGGGATCATGTGTCCAGATCAGACTGGACTGAAAATAGATAATTACTTTGTTTTTTTTACAACGGTTAAGGGTGTTAGGAGGGGGGAGAGGGACAGTTTTAAGACTAGAATTCCACTTTAATATATTTTAGCTATAAACATGAAAATCAACTTAAAGTGTAAGTTCACCCAAAACTTTAGAATGTGGCTGTGAGCAGGTTTAGAATTAGGTGTAGGCTGAACTTCTACTTTATATTAGGAAGAATTCTGTCAGAACAAATTTCTAGTCCAAGCGATTCATTTATTTTTTTGCCAAGGACAGATGACAAAATGCTACACAAGTCTCAAACAAGTGCGTGACAGCATAGGAATGTATGTAGAGTTACTTCTGCTAGCAATGGATATGAGAGTTAGAGAAAAAAAAAACAACACACATGTTTTGAACGTAAAAAAAATATGATTAAGAGCAAAAAATATAAAAAAAAAAAAAAAAAAAAAAAAAAAAAAAGTGTTACTAAACCCAGTAATATGAAAATAGTTAATCTGCCCCCCGCAGTGCCCAGCTTATAAATCATCTTTTTATATTAAGATACTGCCACTATATACCTTTATGGCTGATCTGTATACCACGTGATAAACTGCAGGGTTTGCGCGAGTACAGAGTGTTCAGGTAGGAGGAGACTTCCACTACAGCCTGTGTCATGCCGTTATGGGAGGCGGATCAGCCAATCAAAATTTGACATCCTACCCAATGTTCTTTACTTACTGGGCATGGAGGAAGAGGGAGGGACTGGGCTGTCATTTAAGATCTGCAGACATGCCCACATGTGTGATGTCAATACCATGTGACCTGAAAAGCTCAGAAAGGAAATATTCTCTCCAGCAATAGAGACCAAACTGAGCATGTGCAGGGGGACCGACTGTCTTAAAGTATTTATAATAAAGATGACAAGCCAATGTGTTGCCAAAGCCAGGCATACACCATTCCATCAGGACTAAAGACAATTTAAATCTAAAATATTTATAAAAAAACTTGGATACAAATAGCTCAACATATGGTTAAAAGTACTGGTACAAATTGAAATAAATAAAAGGTGATCAGATAAGAAATAATCTTAAACCAGGTGAACTCTGGATTAAAGCAAAAGCAATAAAGAGCTTGCGAAAGGATTGTGCCTAGTGGCTTGGCGAACTTTGTAATCAAGTGAAAGGTTGTTCTCACACTATAAAAAAAATAAAAAAAACAAACATTCACGTAAATTGCAAAATCTTATGTTCACCAAGTAGCAGACTCCCCTCCCCACTGTTCCCTGTGACCAAAGAAAATACAATTATACAGAACAGCTTTTAGTGCACAGTTGCCTTATGTTCTGCACTATAAAAAAATCCACAACAAAGTTCCTTTTTATACATTTTCTGATTTTTGTTAACATAATGTAGCCATTGTACAAAAAAGTGGCACCAACCCAACCTACAATTGGCCTTTTACCAGCCAGCAAAACAACCAAATTGACTAACAATTTACGTAAAAACAGAGGCTTTCGTTTGCACACTTTTGCAAATACATGTGCAGGTCACATTGCCAAGGCACCTCTGTATATACTGCAGTCCTAATTCTATCATTTCCCGAGGCGCCATAGTAGGAGCACACAAGAATGGATAGATTAAGGGCAGGTATGCCTGGAGGGAGCCCACTCCTAAAAAAGGCACAGGAAGTCACGTGACACCCAGCAAAAGCACAATGCCTGCAAAGGTATCCAGTGCGTCCCGCACAACAATTCATCTAACTTAAAAAAAAAAAAAAAAAAAAATTATAAAACTGGCTACCACCCCAATCTATAACTGGCCTTTGCAGTAAGGTACACATGGAAGGGTGATGCACATAACACAAGATTTCCCAGCACTTACCAGCCAGCCTGCAAAACAACCAAATTAACCCTAACAGTTTGCTAAACAAAACCCTTTGTTTTTTGTGTAATGTAGTTATGAGGTTCACTACTGTTTTGAGAAAATTCACTAAGAAAGTGATTTCCAAAAATAATTACTTTTTGCCATCTTGTGCTTGTCGCTGGACTTCTTGGAGACCGTCAACTGCCTGGTGAAAGTCGCAGACTATATAGGAGATACATAAAAAAAAAAAAAAAATGAAAAGGAAGACACCAAGTAAGAGGAGTTCAACATAATTCACAATTACATTAACAAAAAAATAAATAAACACACACAAAGTCCATCCTGTCCAACCTATGTGTGTGATTATGTTATATTACCCCTTCAGGGCAAAGAGACAATGACTCCCAATGGCACTCCTAAACACCCGGGAAGTTATACTCATCCATCTGTGCTGCTTTGCCACTTCCTCCGTGCAGAAGCCCACCCTAGGTTAGGTTCCGTGTCAGAGCTTACCTGGTGGATTATGTCACATGACAGTGTTTGGACCTGGTGATTGGCCACTTAGACCAAGCACTGTGACATGCTCCCCCACATCCAGAACCTTTGCTCTGTAGGAGCAATGGAAGGAGAGCGTCTATGGAGCACAGATGGGCAATTAGCTTGTTTGGGGGGGGGGGGGGGGGGGGTGCAGGCTCCAAGGCTGGGTTCCCACCAGTGAAGATAGAAAAAAAAAAAGAAAAAGAAAAGATTCATTCAGCAGTTCCTCTGTTGTAGCTGCGGATCAGCTGACCAGGGAGAGAGGGGAGGTTTAGTGAGAACAGAATGTGTTCAGAACAGAGCACATCTGCGAATCAGAAGCGTTCCCATTGAAGATTATGTGCCTGCAATTCGCACCGCACTGCCTAGAAAAACACGTTTTTTGTGCAATGCGGATGTAACCCACATATGTGAACCAGACCCATTTAAAACATTTTAAAATGTTCTGCAAATTGGATGCAGTGCAAACTGCATCCAAGTCACATATAGGCAAAGTGATAATGCTTTTATTAAAAAAAAAAACTAACAAAAAAATCCCTCAATGTATTTTTGCTATAACAAAATGTTTTAAGGATGGAACGTATTTTTTCATATTTAGCCATCTACGTACCTATATGCGCTCGATCAGATATGATTAGCCTCTTCTCCCAATCTTTCAACCCTGTTGAAAAGAAATGATCAAGTATTACTTCTGAAACATGCCAAAAGGCCTTTCTGAAGTCGCTTGTAATAGATGCAAGTTTCTCATGGACAAATTTTTTACCAAAATCTTATATGAGAAAGTCCTCCACATTCATTCCCAAAGAATTTAGCAGCAGAAGCACATTTCTCATATTCACCTTCCAAAAATCTTTAGCTTTGAATGTCTGGTAGTGAGCAGACTACACTACCTCTGATACACTGAAGTGATGATTCCTGCCCAAGTTCTGCCCTGCTGAACTACAGAACATGACCCCCCTTATGTTATGTAATCCCCATCTGCAGTCCATTACAAAAGAACCAGGAAAAGTTGACACCACTTCTGAGAGTGTTGCCAGCTCAAACAAATAAGGAGCACACCGGATTTCTGGCAGAGCAACAGGTATTTTTTCTATATTTGTAACTTTTTAAAACAAAATGAAATGTGGATATGTTGCAGAGATGTACTGAAATTTTTGGAGCAGACGGAATCTAAAGCACCTGTGCATGAGAAGACGTCAGCTTCTATCCTAAGCTTATTCAGCTAAAGTGGAAGAAAATCCACTAGATCTGTTCTTGAAATTTTCCTACGTATCAGGGCTAAATTAATATTATAATAAACCCTGGTGGGTTTTACTTCCTCTTTATTTCCCTGCAAAAGGTAAAGCATAATGGGCTACTATGCATCGCACAGTAGCCCATTATGTGTCACTTACCTGAAACCAAAGCCCGCAATGTCATCGCTGTCCCCACTAGCAGGGAGCGTCCATCTTTCGCCCATTTTCCTTCTGCGGCTCCGACTGGCCAGAGTCGCGTGCTGCCGGTCATGCCATGGCCCCTATTAGAAAATGGCACTATCTGCCCATTATAAAGTGCGCAGGCGCTCGGGCTTTTCGTAAATCTCCTAAACCGTGGAGGTTTAGGAGATTTTCAAGCACCTACAGGTAAGCCTTAATATAGGCTTACCTGCAGGTAAAAGTGGTTGTACAACCACTTTAGAGTAAAACATGTTCCGGTAAAAGTATCTCTCAACTGCCCCCCACCGCCACCCCCCCCCCCCCCTTCATGCTTACCAGAGTCCTTACTCGATCCAGCGCTGTGCCTGTCTACAGCATCTCTCCTCTCACTTCCTGCTTCTACAAGCTTTGCTGAGGCTGGGGAGCCATTGGCTCCTGCTGCTGTCAAATCCTGTGACAAGAGAGTAGGTTCAGGGCTGAGCTGCTCTGTCTATGAACACAGGCAGGGCGGCTGAAGATCGAGCCCGCCGGTATGCCAGGATCGAAGTGGCTTCCTATAGTGGCACACCAAGGAGGGGCTACAGGAGACCCCGGAAGGAGGATGAGGCTTGGGACCGGCATGTCCAATTCCACTGCACAGAGTGACAAATACTTTAAGAGAAAACTGCAAGCAGGTAGCTCATAGCATTAGACATGCTATGCATCTTTTGCAATAACAAACCTGCCTGCTCGCAGTCTATTAAATGCATACTGAGCTGCGCGTGCATAGAGTGCATTCCGGGCACACTCCAGCTGTGACTGAATTGCAGACTACAATACATAAGCGCAGATGATATCAATCCCTGACTGGGCAATCAAGAGGTCGAAAACCTGCAACCTGAAAGAAGCTGGGGAGAAGAAAAGGACAGCGGCCAGTAAAGGACTAAAGCACCACGTAGCTGGAAATTCACATCAATTGGTGGTGAGTCAGGACAAACCTTGTGCAATGTTCATGGACCACAACCTGATCAGTTCATCCGGGTGATTAGCAACCTATAACCCTCTATACGCCACCATTTTTTTTTAAACCCTTGGGTCCCAACCACCTGCCAGAACCTGTGTGGATCAACATAACCACCAGTTATGCATCATATACACTACCTACCTTTCTTTTCATTCTTTTCTGCCTCCTCAAACAGGCCTGGTAGATGTATCACTACACCATTACCTAAAAAAAAAAAAACAAACACCAGAAAAACATTTACATCATCTCAACAATCACATGCATGCAAGAACGCTCATTTAATAGAACTAAGGTCTGCATCACGCTCCATTAGCATCATCTCCCTTGCTAAAATAGACACTTCAGAAGCAAACCAAAATAGCCTTGAAATGCATTAACTCGGGGTAAGACCACTCATTAAATTCCCACAAGGGTTACAGATCAAGCCGATGAAAGGGCTCGGATTCTACAGCAGAAAATAAACGGTATTGTGCCGCCGGGGGAAAATGCTGTGGCTACATTAGTCATGGTAAACAGGAATATATATGATGGGCCGGGTCGTTTTACAAAAGCGCTTTTTTTTTTATATAGATTTTTTCTGGCAGTAGATAAAGTTCGTGCTTTTTGCCATAAAACCCCATTAAGTAAAATGTCCCAAAAGGCGCAGGTAAAGGATAATAAAACTAGATGAAGTACGGCTTTCACAGCTCGTTCTTGTGTACACAGCAATGTGTATAAACCTCACAGTTAATCCAATTTATAGCCTTCGCTTTTATCGCATGCTTATATTTTATAGATGAACTAGCTTTTCTTGATTGTTTGACAGAGCATAAAAGCCCGTCACTGACTGGAACAATGGAATGTGAGCATTGTGCCCTGCAGGCAGTAGTTGGTTGTGCTTTGGCTCTGTCGGAACTTTGAAGCGCAAAAAAAAAAAAAAAGGAAAATTACGAAAAGAACTAAAATATTTTGTGGAATACCTTTTTTTAGTAATAAAAAAGGGCATACGTGTTTCTGCTTGCGACTGTGGATTTAAAATCAACAGTTCATAAAAAGTAAAGCATGCAAGGAATAGGTAAAAATGGTCTACGGATGCATTTCAAGATGTGCCCAGACTAAACTCTCAAGCTGGGTACACACTTTTCAACCAGCGTGGTAATAATCGAATATTATGTGGCTAGAAGGTGTAATTTACAGCAATATTAAAAGGCTACTTTTTGGTTTAACACAACATGTGATACTTGCCTGTACTATGCAATGAATTTGCACTGGAGCAGCCACAATCCTCTTCTGGGGTCCCCTTTAGTGCCCCCCCCCCCACATGCCCTTATATAGCAAGCTTCTTGCTATATGGGCACTCCTGCATGCTCGCTCCCAAGCCCTGCTCAACATGTTCATAAGAAACAAACAGCGGGGCTCGGCCTCACACCCCCACTCCCTTGTCGCTGGCTCTGATTGACAGCAGCGGGGAGCCAATGAAGAGCGAGAAATCCTTGGCTCTCGTGCACATCGCTTGATTGAGACTGGGCTCAGATATGCATTCAGGGGGGGGGGGGGGGGGGGGGGGGGGCTATGAGCAAAGCTGCATGCAGAGGGTTATTTACTTTACTGCATAAAATGCAGCAAGAGCAGAAACACCCCCCCCCCCCCCCACACTCCCTTCTGCCTTTACAGCCACTTTGGTTTATATGGAAAGTGTCCAGTGAGTATTTACAATTTTAAACAAGCAGGTTGCATAAAAATGCAGTTGCAAGAGCAGAAACACCCCCCCCCCCCCCACACTCCCTTGCCCCCCTTTCACCGAGTCATCCATCCAATCTCAGCCATCCCTCCATACCCTGCAATACACAGCAATAGCCTGCAGAGTATTGCTGGGTATGGAGGGTTGGCTGAGCATGGATGGATGGATGGACACCCTGCCATACCCTGCGATATCATGCAATGCTCGCTACGATCGAAGAGAGTTTTTTTTTTTTAATTCAGGCTTTCCAGCCTAGAGGTGAGACGTGGGGTCTTATTGACCCCATATCTCACTGTAAAGAGGACCTGTAATGCCATATTCCTATTACAAGGGATGTTTTTTTAAAAAATGATCAAAAAAAAAATTTTGGGGGGAGAAAAAAGTGTCAAACTAAAATGTAAAAAAAAAAAAAAAAAAAATTGAAGACCCCTGTCCCCGTGTGCTCGCATGCAGAAGCAAACGCATACGCAAGTCCCGCCCACATATGAAAAAAAAAAACGTCATGAGGGTGTAGCTTCCCCCCAAACAAATACCTACCTGAGCCCCATCCCGATCCAGCGCCGTGCATGTTAGGTATCCATTTACTCGGCGTAACTTCATCTTTCACATTATGCAAACACAGCAGATGTGTTTGTTTTTTGTAAAGCACAAAACTTTTTTCCCAAAAAAACACGTTCGAAAAATTGCTGCGCAAGTACCGTGCCAGATAAAAAGTTGCAACGACCGCCATTGTATTCCCTAGGGTCTTTGCTAAAAAAAACATATATAATGTTTTGGGGTTCTATCTAATTTTCTAGCAAATAAAATGATGATTTTTACATGTAGGAGAGAAATGTCAGAATTGTCCTGGGTGCTCCAGAACACCTGATGGTGCTCCCTGCATGTTGGGCCTCTGTATGTGGCCACGTTGTGTAAAAGTCTCACACATGTGGTATCGCCGTACTCGGGAGTAATAGCAGAATGTGTTTTTGGGGTGTAATTTGTGCTATGCATATGCTGTGTGTGTGGAAATAACCTGCTAATATGACAATTTTGTGAAGGAAAAAAAAAAATAGATTTTGCAAAGAATTGTGGGAAAAAAATTCCAACTTCAAAAAAATCACCATGCCTCTTTCCAAATACCTTGGAATGTCTTTCCAAAAAGGGGTCATTTGGGGGGTATTTGTCCTTTTATGGCATGTTAGGGTCTCAAGAAATGGAGATAGGCCATCAGTACTTCAGGTGTGATCAATTTTCAGATATTGGCACCATAGCTTGTGGACTCTATAACTTTCACAAAGACCAAATAATATACCCCAATTTGTACTTATTTTTACCAAGGATATGTAGCAGAATACATTTTGGCCAAAATTTATCAAGAAAAATTACAAATATGCTAAATTTTATAACAGAAACGAAGAAAAAATTTTTTTTACTGAATTTTCAGTCTTTTCTTTTATAGCGCAAAAAAAAAAAAAAAAAAAACCCAACGGTGATTAAAATACCACCAAAAGAAAGCTCTATTTGTGTGAAAAAAAGGACAAAAAATTTCATATGGGTACAGTGTTGAATGACTGAGTAATGGTCATTCAAAATGTGAGAGCCCCGAAAGCTGAAAATTGGTCTGGTTATTAAGGCCCCTTTCACACCGGGGTGTTTTTCATGCGGTGCAGCGCTAAAAATAAAAAAAAAAAAAAAGCCGGCGGGCTTTCACACTGGAGCGGTGCGCTAGCAGGATGACAAAAAAAAGTCCTGCTAGCAGAATCTTTGGAGCGGTGTGTTCACCGCTCCTATACTGCTCCTTCCCATTGATAAGAATGGGACACCGCGGTAAAACCGCGGCAAACCCGCCGCTACGGCGGCGCTCTGCAGGGGTGTTTAACCCTTTTCGGCCGCTCGCGGGGGGTAAAACCGCACCGCGAGCGGCTGAATACCGCGGTTAAAATGCGGTAAAGCAGCGCTAAATATAGCGCTGCTTTACCGTCACCGCGGCTCCCCGCCCCAGTGTGAAAGGGGCCTAAGGGTGTTTAAGTGCCCAGTCGTCAAGTGGTTAAACTAAACTTACCAATGAAGGAGGTAGCTTTACTATTAATAATACCACTTGGAAAGAGATGGAAATCATATTCTTTGCCGTCTACAACCACAGTGTGTCCTGCATTGTTTCCTCCCTGAAAGACAAATAAAATCGATCATCAAGAAACATTCTTGGGAAGGGGTATATTTTACACATACACATTTGTTATTTGCAGATTTGAACAAAGCTGCATGGTTTTCAATAGAGAGTCATACAGGTGTGCAAACATGCACTGCATTCACATCCATAAAATCTAAAGATCTGCGTCTACGAACATGTACAGATCAATGCACACTTGCGAGCCCACCATGGATTTTCAATTGCAGTCCAAAGCTTTTATTAGAGAGATCACAAGTAGTGCAATGTTCAGAGCCATGCAGGACCTTTGTCAGGGGGGCCCCGATTAAGGGGTCCTGTGCAGCGCCAAAAAGTTGCACTTGTTCTTTTATGATGTGATCTCTGCAATAAAAGCTTTGGACTGCAATTGAAGATCCATGGTGTGCTGGAGAATGTGTATTGATCTGTGATAAATCCACAAGCTGGTAATCGCTACAGCACCCGCTACCGATAAGCCTGTGATCCAGGAGTGTGCACCATGGTAATAGACAAGACTGAGGACACACATACAATATTACCAAAAGTATTAGGACACCTGCCTTCACACGCACATGAACTTTAATGACATCCCAGTCTTAGTCCGTAGGGTTCAATATTGAGTTGGCCCACCCTTTGCAGCTATAACAGCTTCAACTCTTCTGGGAAGGCTTGTCCACAAGGTTTAGGGGAGTGTCTATGGGAATGTTTGACCTATTCTTCCAGAAGTGCATTTGTGAGGTCAGGCACTGATGTTGGATGAGAAGGCCTATGCAGGCCAGACAAGTTCCTCCACCCCAAACTCGTTCACCCACACTATATTGCCAAAAAGGGCCACCCTTCCAAATCATTTGGTGGTGGGGGGGGGATTATGGTGTGGGGTTGCTTTTCAGGGGTTGGGCTTGGCCCCTTAGTTCCAGTGAAGGGAACTCTTAAGGCATCAGCATACCAAGACATTTTGGCATATTTCACGATCCCAAATTTGTGGGTACAGTTTAGGGAGGGCCCCTTCCCAACATGACTGTGCATCAGTGCACAAAAGCAAGGTCCATAAAAAGACATGGGTGAGCGCGTTTAGGGTGGAGGAACTTCTCAAGGATCAGATACAGATTTATTTATTTTTTTGTAAAAAAAAGCACCAAACCCAAGTTGCCATCTATTTACACTATACAGCACCAATTTAAAAAAAAAAAAAAAAAAAAAAAAAAAACTGTTGCTTTTCTTGTCTAGAGACAGCTGGCCCTCCAGCTGTCAAAATACCCAAACAGGAGCTGCATCTGATTGGATGCAGCCACTTTTTCACCTAGCTTCTTCCATTTCTCAATTAAGGGATGTCAGGCAGGAGCCAGCCAACAAGTTTGAAGGACTTTACATATATCCGTTTTTTTCAATCACCAAACAAATAAATGTCTTAGCTCTGAAGTGTATCCTCACAGACCGGTTTACTGGATCATCCTAGGTAGTAGGTCATTCTTTAAGAAACTTGTCAGCAACCTATAAACTATTGTCCGACGCTTCCCCTTAGCAACACTTGTGTATTGCCAATGTGTTTATACCAACCTGACCCCCCACACCACATTCTACTACTATAGTTTCTACCCCTTCAGTTTGTTTTTTACAGTTAAAAAGGCGGGGCTAACTGGTTGCTGCATGTCACCAAAATTGTTTTGAGACTAAAAAGGTGCCGTTCCCCGCCAATGCATACCAACTGTATGCTACTTATATACAAGACAGAAATGAAGGAATACATGCATCACACACCATTTGTCATGGACAGTCTTTTTTATTTTAAATATAAAACACATACACAGCCCCAGAGGACCAACACCCCCCCACAATACCAGAAAGTGAAAAAAAAAAAAAAAAAAAAAAGTATTAGATTCCCTTTTGCCCACTGACAAAAATGATCAGTCTATAATTTTAATGGTAAGTTTATTTTAACAGAGAGAGACAGAGCAAAAATATCCCCAAAAAAAAAAAAAAAAAAAAAGCTATAAAATTGATTTGCATTTTAATTGAGTGAAATAAGTATTTGACCCCTTCGCAAAACATGACTTTGTGATTGGCAACAAGGGTTTTGCCACCAAGTACTGAGGTCACCAGGTTTGCACACATATCAGGAGGGATTTTGTCCCACTCCTCTTTGCAGATCCTCTCCTCGTTGAGGCTGACATTTGGTAACTCGAACCTTCAGCGCCCTCCACATATTTTCTATGGGATTAAGATCTGAAGAATGGCTAGGCCACTCCAGGATCTTAAAAGGTTCCTTGTTTCTAAGAAAATATATAATATATAAAACGCAAGTGCTGTGCATGGGTTTGCACAGAGGGGCCCCAAATCTCCATTTCTGGGGTCCCTTAGCAGCACTCCTGGCTCATCCCCCTAATAGAGTGCCCCCACGGAGAGCAGCTTTGCATGGGGCAATCTTTCGGGTGCACGCCCGAGTCCAGCATCCATTGCCAGGACTTGGCTCCGCCCCCTGGGATTTGATTGACAGCAGCAGGAGCCAAGGGCTCCCACTGCAATCAATCTATTCAATAAGGGGCCCGAGACAGCGGCTGGAGCTGCTGGGCAAGCTTGTTGCTGGAATGATCAGTTTCAGGTAAGAAAAAAGGGGGGCGCTGGGCAGCTGCACCACAGAAGGTTTTTCACCTTAATGCATAGAATGCATTAAGGTGAAAAACCTTCAGACTTTAAAACTCCTGTAATGTGCTTCTTCTTGAGCCACTCCTTTGTTGCCCTGGATCATCGTCATGCTGGAATACCCGTTCACGACCCATTTTCAATTCCCTGGCTGAGGGAAGGAGGGTCTCACCCAAGAATATACAGTACATGGTTCTGTCCATCATCCACCCAAAGCATAACGTTTCCATCTCCAGGTTTGATGGGGGATGGTGTTCTGGGGGGGGGTCATAGGCAGCATTCCTCCTCCAAACATGGGGAGTTGGGTTGATGCCAAAGAGCTTGATTTTGGTCTCATCTGACCCACAACACTTTCCCCCAGTTCTCCTCTGATTTAGATGTTCATTAGCAAACTTCTGACGGGCCTGTACATGTTCTTTCTTGAGCAGGGGCCCTTGTGTGCACTGCAGGATTTCAGTTCATGGGTAGTGTTGTATGACCGCGCAATTTTCGTTCAAAGAGTGACACCGCTAAAAGCTGAAAATTGGTCTGGACAGGAGGGAGGGGGTTTAAAGCGGGGCTCCACTGCCCAACGTTTTTTTTTTTTTTTAAAGCCCTTAATAAACATTATATATTGGCATTTAATTACTCACAAGTCCGGGTCGCAGGAGTAGTGCCTTTCGTTTTTTCTATGAAAATATGACATTTGAAAGAACCTGTTGCGGTTCTCCATCTTGGCTGTGGGTGAGTGAAATCTCTTCCTGGATTTCACTGATGCCCATTCATTCTAATCCCGCGCATGCGCCGTCAGCAGCTCACAACGGCGGTGGCGTTGTCAAAAGTCCTGCGCGATCTGATGACACAAGCTCCCAGGAGACAGTGAAGGCTAGGGGATATTACGTAATAGCCGTAATATCCGAGGGACCAAGAACCAGGAAGCGGTGGATGCCAAGAACAGCTAAAGGCAAGTTTAAAAAAAAAAAAAAAAAAAAAACTGCCGTTTCGGATCGAGGAAGGTGAGTACTTTTTTTTTTATATGGTTTAAAAAAACGGGCAGCGCTCCGCTTTAAGTGCCCAGTAAGCAAGTGGTTAAATGGGTATGCCAAAAAAAAAATAAAAAAAAAATTAATACTGATAAAATCAGAACAAACTTGGCACATGGTACCTAATGCTTGACCAGGTGTTCTCTAGATGGCAGATAAGCTAATGTTCACTTAAAAAAAAAAAAAAAAAAAAAAAAAAAAAAAAAAAAAAAAAAAACACACCTGTGCTTGGAATTAATATGCAGTAGAGACTTGGGCATTATTCGAATAGCTGGTAATGATTTGAAAGCTGAGTTATTAATGAATACACACCATTACCCAGAATGCCAAGCAATGCAAGAGCTTCCATTCTGGTTCTTGTAACATAAAACCTGACCTACTACTGTATTTTTATTTTTAAGGTTGCAGCCTGAACAGGAGCCTAGGCCCAGCAGTCTGAGCTTTAAATAGCCGTCACACTGAAGGGCAGAAAAGCGTCACATTAGCGGTCTAATAGGTAGGCAAAAGATCTGCCGTCTTCCAGCAAACTAATAAAAACGTATTTTTAAATTAAAAGATTTGTTAAAAAGGCCCCATTCACATTTGTGAATAAAGGCCATTCGCAATTACATGTGGGAGACCCAGCAGAGGTTTCCAGAAATTAGCTGCGGACGGCAGCCCCAATAAAAGCAATAGGAGGCAGACAGCCCCTGCAGCCAATTGCACATGCTCACATGTAATCGCTCATGGAGAAATTACCTGCAGACAATTGGCCTTGGACAGAAGACAATTTGCATTCAGGTCTGATCAATTGCAGGAAAAAATAAACACACGCTGCAGGAGGCGTGCCCCCAACAGCTCTTTCTGCCGGCTGGGTCAGCTCCCCACCAGCAGAACACAATAGACATCCCCCCCAAACACTGACTGTTAATAAGGGAAACAAGTCATTTTCTTTTCTTCCACCTGCGGTGGACGAGAAAGCCTGGCACACAGTCTTCACTCCAATTTATCCCAAAGGTGTTCCATCGGGTTGAGGTCAGGGCTCTGTGCAGGCCAGTCAAGTTCCTTCACCCCCTAAACTCACCCATCCATGCCTTTCATGTTGGAACAGGAAGGGACCTTCCCCAAACTGTTCCCACAAAGTTGGGAGCATGAAATGGTCCAAAAATGTCTTGGTGTGCTGATGCCCTTAAGAGTTCCCTTCACTAGAACTAAGGGGCCAAGCCCAACCCCTGAAAAACAACCCCACACCATAATCCCTCCTCCACCAAATGATTTGGACCAGTGCACAAAGCAAGGTCCATAAAGGCATGGATGGGTGAGTTTGGGGTGGAGGCACTTGACTGGCCTGCACAGAGTCCTGACCTGAACCCGATAGAACACCTTTGGGATGAATTGGAGCAGCGACGATGAGCCAGGCCTTCTCGTCCAACATCAATGAATGCCTGATAAATACGCTTCTGGAAGAATTGTCAAACATTCCCATAGACACTCCTAAACCTTTTGGACAGCCTTCCCAGAAGAGGAGTGGAAACGATTATAGCTGCAAAGGGTGGGTCAACTCAATATTGAAACCTATGGGTGCCATTGAAGTTAATGTGCGTAGAGGTAGGCGTCCCAATACTTTTGGTAATCTAGTGTAGCTAGATATAGCTATGCAACACACAATGAATTTATAAAATATATTTGCACAGCAGTTCATCTGTCGATGTTGCATGCAAATTTGTTCTGTGTGAACAGGGAAGAGAACCCCACCCCCCCCCCCCCCCTATTTTCCTGATACTTCCAACCTAACCACATGGCTAAGAACCAGAAGAGCAAGATGCTTGGGAGTCAATGCTTCTGCCTCTTTCCTTCCTGGTCCTCTAGTCATGTGGTCAGGGAAAACAAGTAATCCCTGTCCTACAGGTTAAGGAAGGAGAAAGGTCCAGGTGACGGGTTTGTCAGACCTCTGCAGAGAGACCCCTGCTTCCACACAGACAGCAAGGGTCCCACTTTGAAGCATTCTGGCAGGGGACAGGCTTTTCTACTCCAGCTGTAACTGCATTGTTAAGAAAAGGAACTTTAAAATAAAAAATACCTCCACCTTTGAAGGCCTTTATTTTGATGCACCTTAAATGTATTTAGACCATTTAAAGGGTTAGCTCACCTTTACTAAAAACCGGCACATGCAAATAAGGGGCAATTGTTACTGTGCAGTTTTGACCAAGGCCCCTTTTTGGGGGATGTGTGAGCTGATCGCCTGGTGATCAGAGCAGGGTGAATGACACATCTGTCTGTTCAGTTCCTGCAGAGCAAACAGACTGACCGCTCTGCTCTATGGACGGCCGCGAGTAATCGTACGCCACTCTCCATTTACACCTGGCTACGACCAATCCACTCTGCCTAAATGGAAGATGACGGAATCCAGTCTTTTTACTAGCGAGTCTGATTAGAGGCAGAGGTAAGTGGGAGTAAAAACTACACAAGTCCGTTCACACCTGCCTGTCCTTCGGGAAACAATAGGCCTTCCGATCAGGTCTGCCTGATCCCAACCTATTCACCACCCCCCCCCTCAGAAGCTCCCAACCTAGTCACCCCCCCCCCCCCCTCAGAAGCTCCCAACCTAGTCACCACCCCCCCCCCCCCCCCTCAGAAGCTCCCAACCTAGTCACCCCCCCCCCCCCCTCAGAAGCTCCCAACCTAGTAACCCCCCCCCCCCCCCTCAGAAGCTCCCAACCTAGTAACCCCCCCCCCCCCTCAGAAGCTCCCAACCTAGTCACCCCCCCCCCCCCCTCAGAAGCTCCCAACCTAGTCACCCCCCCCCCCCTCAGAAGCTCCCAACCTAGTCACCCCCCCCCCTCAGAAGCTCCCAACCTAGTCACCCCCCCCCCTCAGAAGCTCCCAACCTAGTCACCCCCCCCCCCTCAGAAGCTCCCAACCTCCCATCCCCCCCCACCCTAGGTCACCCCCCCCCCCTCAACTCCAACCCCCCCCCCCCTCAGAAGCTCCCAACCTAGTCACCCCCCCCCCCCCTCAGAAGCTCCCAACCTAGTCACCCCCCCCCCCCCTCAGAAGCTCCCAACCTAGTCACCCCCCCCCCCTCAGAAGCTCCCAACCTAGTCACCCCCCCCCCCCCTCAGAAGCTCCCAACCTAGTCACCCCCCCCCCCCCCTCAGAAGCTCCTAACCCATTCACCCCCCCCCCCCCCCCCCAGAAGCTCTTTTGCCCCTGTTGCAGTAGCTCGGAGTTCAGTGATGCTCGAAGGAGTACACGGTGGACCACATGTGCAGTTTTGAGAGCTCACTTCTGTGATAGCGGGGGGCTGGGTGCAGTAACAAAGCAGGGCAGGGCAATGCCATTTCTGGGAGCTTTTAGGCCAGGCTTCAGGTGGTGTGTAGATGTCCTACACCTATACCAACAGCATTATCCTACTTTAGTCAGAGCCGCCCAGTTTGTTTTACAGGTGCCCATTTACCTGCATAGGCAATTGTTTTTGGTAAAGGTGAATTAACCCTTTAAACCAAACGTTCATTGGGGTAAACGGCTCACAAAAGCCCATGGCGTCTACTCCCAACTACTCTTGGATACATGTAAACATATCCTTAAAACCCCATGTACAGGAGGCCTCAGACTAGACACCGAGGTTCACCCGTGAAACATCACCAGCAAGGTGGAGTGGATGTACAGCTACATATACCGCCAAGGTGGAGTTGTGCTTTATTGTACTCCATATAAGAATCTATAAATGATTCTTGGTGGGGGTAGGAGGAAATGAGATGGAGATACAGCAGCCGGTGTGAGCGGCTAACATCTGACAGCCTTGTAGAACGCACATTCCTCAAGTACTCATCACTCTACAACAGCCTCCCGTTCTGGAGATGGGAATTTGATGACTTTACACCATTCCTTACCCATCCAACCTCCTGTCATCAACAACCTGCTGCAGAAGACATGGAATGGAGACCCTCAAGACTTGCATTAAAAACACACACCACACACACACACACACACACACACACACACACACACACACACACACACACACACACACACACACACACACAACACACACACACACACACACACACACACACACACACACACACACACACACACACACACACACACACACACACACACACACACACACGTGAAAAGAAATTAAGTGAAGATATAATGTGCAGCTGCTGTGCTATTCACTTGTCAAACAAATATACATTACATCGATCGCATAACATTAATAGTCATATGATAAAATAGGTGAATGTCAATATAAAAGTGAACAACGTGCTCCGATCCATAAAGTGCAAGGTGCTCCAAAAATTCCAAGGTGCGCAGACACCCCCCTCCTGTGTCCCCACTCACCGGATGGAATGGACCCTTAACTTTTCAGTCTAGGGGTAAATTCAGGCTTAAAAAGATGGTCAGGGATGGCAGCTTTACATTAATTCACCAGGCAGATCTCATATGCTCATGATACTCATCCAAGATATTAGTACCCAAAATGAAATATAAAAAAAAAAAAAAAAAAAAAAACAAGGGGGAGGGAACTATAGTGAAGTACCGTTTGCCAATAAGTTTATTGCGCAAGTACAAATGGATACATACAAAATGCAGGGTATAAAGAGGCATAAAATGACAAGAGATTGCAAGTAGGAAACGCCGCTATTGGCATGGGTTCCACCGATAACTGGAAGTGACATCTGTTGGAACCAGAAATTACGTCAACGCGTTTCTCCCTCCCACAGGGCATCAAGGACCTCATTTCCGGTTGACAGAGCCATCTACAAATACAGGGAGAAGGACACCTCCCCCTTAATTGACCAAATTAAATGCAGCGACCATTTTGTCAGTGGGACAAAATAGGTCTCCTCTACCGCTAGGGTAACTACCATAGAAAAGACTGGCCAAAATCATGAGGGGGGGGGGGGTCCTTTCTGGGAGGATTCAACCCTCTGTTTTGAGGAAGTGAGTGAAAATCCTCCAATGGGGACACCTCTTCCCATCACACAGGCCATGATTGATGATGTTTTAACCCTTCCTGCCGACGTAACATATGCAGCCCCACTGAACTTGGCTTTTTTTCCATGGGGCCCCCATATAGCACATTTCCCTTTGTGCTGGGAGGAAAGATACAATGCATCTTTTTCCTTGCAAAGAAAGGGGGGACAAAAAAAGAAAAGTAAAGAAAAATCAAATAAAAAAAAATAAAAAAAATCAAGGTGAAAAAACAAGGCTTACCCCTTACATTACATGCCAAAGGTTTTTTATTGCCCTATCTGCATGCTTACTGTGTAGAAGTGGGGGGGGAGATAGGAGGACTGTGTGGATGCTGGTCGATAGATGGGAATTGGTCCGTGGTGACACTAGGCAGGGGAGCACTAGGGTAATGAAACAGTATTATATGGCGACAGGTGAGGGGGGGGGGGCAGGGTATTGGTCAGCTTGGATAGGACAGTCTGGCACCTCCCTTACCACGTCCAGCAGGTTTGCAGTCTCTGACCATCCCCTGCATCATGTCTGCAGTCTCTGACCATCCCCTGCATCATGTCTGCAGTCTCTGACCATCCCCTGCATCATGTCTGCAGTCTCTGACCATCCCCTGCATCATGTCTGCAGTCTCTGACCATCCCCTGCATCATGTCTGCAGTCTCTGACCATCCCCTGCATCATGTCTGCAGTCTCTGACCATCCCCTGCATCATGTCTGCAGTCTCTGACCATCCCCTGTCATGTCTGCAGTCTCTGACCATCCCCTGCATCATGTCTGCAGTCTCTGACCATCCCCTGCATCATGTCTGCAGTCTCTGACCATCCCCTGCATCATGTCTGCAGTCTCTGACCATCCCCTGCATCATGTCTGCAGTCTCCGACCATCCCCTGCATCATGTCTGCAGTCTCTGACCATCCCCTGCATCATGTCTGCAGTCTCCGACCATCCCCTGCATCATGTCTGCAGTCTCCGACCATCCCCTGCATCATGTCTGCAGTCTCTGACCATCCCCTGTAGTCATTTGGGGGCAGTCTGGAGCGCATCATTAAGTGGTCTGCTGTGTTTACACTTTGCCACATGCAGGGAGGGTTATTTTTTTTTTTTTTTTTTTTTTTTTTTTTTTTAAGAACAGCTAAAATTTAGAAAAATGGAGTTCTTCTGACTGCTTGAATTTTTTGGATGAAAACCATGCGCAGTAATCACGATGCATCGCGGAATTGAATTGTGGACCGGGTAATCGAATCATGAGGCAAGTGAAGACGCGCACCCCTAATATGTGCATTCATACATCAGCATTGTGTGTAGGGGGTCCTCCCTCACTCCTGTACTGAATGGTGCTCATCTTCAGTAAAACTGAGCCCACAATGTGGAAGGACATTGATCTAGGGGGGCGGAGCTTTGACAACCTGCGCTTTACAGATTTTCTGTACAGGTAAACTAGCCCTTTTGGCACTGGTTCCCACTGAATGCGGCTTAGAAATCGTGCGACTTCACTTGAAATGACGGCATGATTTCAAAGCTGCAGGTCAGTGCGACTTGGCTGACATTTGTGTGACTTCATGCACAGATGTCTATGCAAGTCGCACATGAAATTGTAAACTATAGTGGAGGAACTTTTTTTTCCCCCAAAATCGTTGCGGCAAAGCAAAGTTGGCGTCGTACAGATTTGAACAGTTTGGTTGGTGACAATAAGGTGCGACTTGTCAAATCACATAAGTAGCACCGGTGTGAACAGGAGCTTAAAGTTTAACAGATAAAAGACAAATACAACTCTGCAATCATTAATACATTGGTAAAATGCAAGCACCTAAACCTGACCTGGTATCAGCTTCTTGCAGTCCATGTACATGGTGCTGCACAGACAGAACATGTAGGAGCATAAAATGTACTGCAGGGGGAGCTCTGGACTGAGAGCGAACACTGCAATTAAAGTAGCTTTACCTTTTAATGGGCTATTCATTTCTATCTTTCTACAACTTCAGCAACAATTGAGCTTCCATAGCAATACTGGCTACCAGCCTAATGGGAACTGTCCAACATGTCACATCTATGCATGTAGACCAATCAGAACCAAGACCTATGACACCCTCCAGCCGTCTATGATGTTCTGCCATTGGTCCATTCAATGTCTGGTGTGACATATAAACAGCCTCGTATATACAAAGGACACAGAGTCCGCAATGACACAAGACCGGTCTGCCACCTGTTCCACATCGGGGAGATTTAAGGAGCCTCGGCCACTCGCTCTTCAATTACAACATCCTGAAGAGTCAGCTCTGTGTATTTTTAGACCCCATGGGACCTTTCAAGTGGAGTTTAGAAGAGAGTTGTGAACCTCGGTTAAGCCTCTCACAAAATAAACACGGGAAGAACTAAAAGATGGGACGCTTCCAGTGTTGGTCACTTAGCGAAAGTTAAAAAATCAAGGTGACCTTAAAAAAGTTAATCCCAAAAATTTATTTTTAAAGCTCACCAATCAGATGTGGTGGCTGTATTAAGGTTTTTATATTTTTTGAAAAGCCCCCCCCCCCCGTTTTTACTTGCTGATCCAGTCAGTAACACCAATTGTATTCGAATGTCTCCACTCTGGATGAAGGAGCACAGGGGGCACCTATGGACAGCAGCAATGTCAGTCCGGGGAGAAGGGAGTGTTAAATAGACTAGCAGATTTAACAAATTAAAGTGGTTGTAAACCTCCCTGCAGTACGTGTACCTATAGGCAAGCCTTATTTCAGGCTTGCCTATAGGTACTGTAAATATCCCCTAAATGTGCGCCGTTTAGGAGATATTTACTGTATATGCCATCTGTGCATGCGCCTGTGCCATTGCTAGCGGCTCCAGCGTGCGGGAGTGACGTCATGCAGCTCTGGCTAGTCAGAGCTGAAGTCTGCAGCCCCGGAAGAAAGAGGGGGCAAACATGGATGTGGCTTGCAGCGGGCTTCATTTGCAGGTAAGTGTCACATAATGTGCTAGTATGCGATGCCTACCAACACATTATGCCTTAAAGGGTTGTAAAGGTAAAAGTTCTCACCTTAATGCATTCTATGCATTAAGGTGAAAAAAAAAAAAAATCTGACAATGCCAGCCCCCCCCCCCCAGGCCCCCTGTTTTACTTACCTGACCCCTCGAAAGTCCTGACGTCCTCTTCGCCGCTCACTCTGGCTGTTGACTGGCTAGAGTGGATGGATTGAAAGCAGCGCAGCCATTGGCTCGCCGCGCTGCTCTCAATCACATCCAACAATGACGTGGCGGGGACGAGTGATACAACGAGCAGCTATAGCCGCCGGCTTTATTACAGGAGCACGCCCGCAAGTACTCCACACTATGCGAGGGAGCTTGCATGAAAGGTGAGCAGTACTTGCGGGGGGGACCGGAGACAGCCATATCTACATAAATATCTCCTTTACAACCCCTTTAACATTGTAGGGGAAGGGGATAAAAAAAAAAAAAAACCCTCATGAAACTTTAAAATCATCTGTTCTCAGCTGTGTAAGGGGCTTAGTGAGGGGGTGGGGCATCAGCAGGGGGAAGAGCAATACACTCCTCTTCCCCAGTGAAGCGCTATGCAGTGTCAAGCACAAGGGTTGGCCATTGGAGGACAGATACAGCCATAAAAAAAAAAAAAAAAAAAAAACTGACCAAGCTGGGATGGATGAGCTTCTATGCCTAGTGTGGTCAGTTTGAAATTGGAAAGCAGAGGGACTTGCAGGATCACCTGGTATTTTACACAATGCAAACACAAGTACATGGTACAGCAGGAATATGAAATGTTGGGGTAACACACAGTCAATGTACAGCTAGCAGGTAAATTCTCTTTTCTCAAGAATCCTTCTTGGAATGGATAATCAGTCCGGTGTGCTACATTTTCAGCCACCTTTATCACACGCTGCCCACCAGCCTCTTTCCATGTGACCTCAGATCAGGAATATAATATTGCTTTCAGTTATTCTTCCTACACACCCATCAATGAAGATCAGACAGCAGGAGCCAGTCCTTGAAATCAAACAGTTCTGGGAACCATTGCACTCAAATCGTCAGGAGTTTCATTTCAAATTTTTTATTTCTGATTAGCATGTCCAGAGCAATTCCATCTTATACAGGGTCAGCAGGCTGAATGATAACACAGGCCAAGTTCCCAGCATAGCTAGAGAACTGACCATGCTGTGCTCTCTTGCTTAAGCCTTGTACACACAGTACAATTGTTGGCAGGGGATTGTCTGTTGACAGACTGTTGTCCTAAACTCTGACCGTTAGTACACTCCTTTACAATTGTTGTCCAATTTTCGGCCAACAAATGTTGGATGGCAGGCTAGTAAATTTTCTGCAGACAATGGCTCCACGTCAGATTTTTGTATGGTCAGTACACAAATGTCGAAAGTACAAAAACACTCATGCTTGGAATCGATGCTTACAAAAAAAACACAAAATTAGCAGAAGGGGCCCAAAGGGTGGCGCTCAAGAGATGAAATTCCTCACAGTACGTCACTACATTTGTGTACCGTTAGTATGAAAGACAAGATCCTGTCACACGCCCTTTTGACAAAAATCAGACGCTCGGTTGGCCAAAAATTGTACCGTGTGTACAAGGCTTAAGTGTCGGTTTTAAATAGGAAAGCAAAAAGGGACTAGAAGGAACATCAGGGATTTCACACAAGGAAGCAATACAAAGAAGAGACTCTCATACAAGTACATGGTACAGCAGCCACATATCAGGAATATGAAATGTTGGGGTAACGCTAAGGGGTTTTATGTTGACAGGCGTTCCAGTCAAGTGTTGCATTCTCTATTCAAAAGCATGCAGATGCCTTCAAATGGGAAATGCAGCACTTGACAAGAAAATGTCACATTTGGCCAGTTGTGCCTTCAATTTAAATGCACCTTAAGGCCTCAATCAGTGCCGTTAAAAAACAAAAAAAACAAAAAAAAAAAACACTTTAAGCGCTTGCTGACCACCATCGTTTGACAGCGGTAGAATGGCTCCCCTGCGCAAATCACCATAGCTGTACGGCGGGCGCTTTAAGGGCTATAGGAGGCGCTCCCGACAGAGCCAGAATGAAGATTTGTGTGTGTTAATACACAAATCCCCGTTCTGTCAGGGGTGAGGAGACAGATCTGTTGTTTTTAATGCTTAGGAACAACGATCGGTCTCCTCCTAGTCAGTCCCACTGTCCCCGTCCACAGTTAGAAAACACACGGGAAACATTTAATCCCTTGATTGCCCCCTAGAGTTAACCCCTTTCCTGCCAATGACATACAATAATCAGTGGCTATTTCTAGCTCTGTTCGCTGTATAAACGTCAATGGTCCCAAAAAGTGTCAGCTCTGTCCGCCACAATCCTGATTTAAAGAAAAAAAAAGAAAAAATTAGAATACATATTGGCCTAAACTGAAGAAATTTTTTTTTTGATTTATATTGGATATTATAGCAAAAAAATAAAAAATAAAATTAAAAAAAAAAAAAGTGATTTAAAATTGTCGCTCTTGTTTATAGCGCAAACAATTAAAAAAAAAAAAAGTGATTTAAAATTGTCGCTCTTGTTTATAGCGCAAACAATTAAAAAAAAAAAAAAGTGATTTAAAATTGTCGCTCTTGTTTATAGCGCAAACAATTAAAAAAAAAAAAAAAACTGCAGAACTCTTATTTCTTCTTCCCACTTCCTGATGGCTACCTCCTTGGTCTGAAATGAGGAAGTGACAACCGGCTCCCAAGACAGCAGTATGGAGGAACTGGAACCATTAGAAGAATCTGCAGACTTTCAGGTATGGAGGAGCATGTAAGAGCACAGGGCCAATAACCCAAAGACCCAGCGCTGTCACCTAGTGAGTCCTAAGCTCTGTGAAAGCCAAGAACTGAGCAACTCATAGCAGCCAAACAGAGTGGCTGGAAAAGCAAAGGATGCCACTGTGAAGAGGACCAGCACTGGAACTTGAAGAGCAAGGAGTTGTGTTTATTCTTTTATTGCTCGATTACCATTGGGCTTTAAAAAAAATAAAAATAAATAATGAATTCTAACAATTGTGGGTGTGCGTTTTTTAATTTTGGTTTCCACACTGCCATGTCATTAGTGGCTGGCTGCACCTTCCTTGTCCTCTGCACAATATTTGATATAGCACGCTGTATTAGATCTGCTGTGGTTTGTTATCCCTTTATCCACCGACCAGCCATATTATGACCACTGACAGGTAAAGGTAATATATTATCATCATCTTACAATGGCACCTTGGATATATTAGGCAGCAAGTGAACATGTCCCCCTGAAGTTGTTGAAAGCAGAAAAAAATAAATAAAAATAAACACCCCTTAATTAGACTTACCGGTGATGGTATTTCTATGCGCCTTTCAGGACAGCACCTTGGAGAGCGTAGCTCCACCTCTTCACAGGAAATACTGCGTGACAACACCCCTTTAAATTCAACGGCTTCCACCATGCCATCAGTTGTTAGAGAATTCCTCCTACATGCTGGAAGATAAGCAGACAATTACTGAGCCCAGCAATTATAAGCCCTACATAATAACCTACGGAGGAAGTAAGCTGCTGTCCTGAAAGACTCGTAGAAATACCGTCACGTCTAAGGTTTTCTCCCTTCGCCTTTCAGGACAGCACCTTGGAGAGAACACGAGAACTTACTTCAGGGTGGGACCACTGCTTGTAAAACCTTCCTGCCGAAGGACTGGTCTGAGGTGGACAGTGGATCCAACCAGTAGTGCCTTATGAAGGTTGAAAATCTGGACCACGTGGCAGCCTTGCATATCTGCTCTGGTGATGCCCCGACCCTCTGCCCACAAAGCTGACACTAGCCATGTAGAGCGAGGCGATATTCCCAGGTCCAGAGGGCATGGGACAGACAGTAGGGAGTATTTGTGTGCGGTGAAAAAACCGAAGACACCTTAGGTAGGAAGGCTGGATCTGTCCTCAGCACTATCCTGTCCGGCAGACACCTCATAAAGGGCCCCTTGATTGATAATGCCTGTATTTTGCTGATTCTACGTGCCGACATCATTGCAACCAGGAGAATTGTCTTAAGGGTCAGGATTCTTAAAGCGGACTCTTCTAGCGACCCGAAAGGTGACTTAGTAAGTCCCTGAAAAACCAAAGATAGATCCCACATGGGAAAATAAGAGGCCTAATTTTTGTCATAGCCTTAAAAAAATAAAAAATAAAAAAAAGTTCTTGCTGGAACATCAGGAATCGTAACACTTCCAGACTTTGAAGTAAATCGCCCTGGTGACCTCCTTACTTGCTAGAAGGGTGTTAAATCTTTCTGATAGTCCTTTTCCTTAGAATTTCTTATGCTGCGTACACACGATCGGAATTCTCGTCGGAAAAAGCTCTGATGGTTTTCCCAACGGAATTCCGCTCAAACTGTCTTGCCTACACACGGTCACACCAAATTTCCGACCGCCAAGAACGCGGTGACATACAACACCATGACGAGCTGAGAAAAATTAAAGTTCAATGCTTATGACCATGCGTCGAATTGTTTGAGCATGCGTAGGAATTTTGCATGTCGGAATTGCTACAGACGATCAGAATTTACGATCAAAACCTTTTCCGTCTGAAAAAATTGAGAACATGCTCTCAATTTTTTGCTGGCGGAAATTCGCCCAGCAAAATTCCGATGGAGCCTACACACGGTTGCATTTTCCAATGAAAAGCCCTCATCGGTCTTTTGCTGGCCGAGATTCCGATCGTGTGTACGCGGCATTAGTCAGAAACCAGGCGGTTAGATTGAGGTACGCTGAATCTGGACGAAGAATCTGACCTTGACCCTGAAGGTCCTCCCCGATTGGTAATCTCCAGGGAGGTTTAGCTGAGAGATTCATTAGGGTTGAGAACCAGGGTCTCTTTGGCCAATAGGGAACAATTAGGATCAGATCTGTGAACTCTACTCTGAACTTTGCTAACACTTAATATTAACTGAAACAGGGGAAAGCTTAAGATGGGGAGTCCCATTTGTGAACCAATGCAACTACGCTGAGTGCTTGATCCTTTCTATGGAGAGAGAAGAAAGCCCCAACTTTCGGTGATCATCTCGTATAACTCTTGGTTTAGTGACCACGCCTGTCAGATGGACTGCGGACATTAATGTTCCAATTGAGCATTAATGGACACTTCCATTCCCGGCACATCCTGGGAATCCAACTTTTTAAAAACTGTTAAATCGGAGGAAGAAAAAAAAAAATAAAAATAGCGGCCATTAAACATTGCAAATGTGTTTTTAGTTCAGCATACATATGAGATTTTGGTTTCGTGGGGGGGGGGGGGTCCCCTTTAAGTATATTTTAAGGGCCACACAACATGACCCATTAACCACTTGCCGACCGCCCCATGTAGATATACGTCGGCAGAATGGCACGTACAGGCAGAACCACGTACCTGTACGTGCCATTCTTCAGGCGGTTGGGGGGTCCGATCGGACCCCCCTCCGCCGGCGGGGACGGTCGGCATCGCTTCAGGAGCGATCCGGGACGAGGGGACGGCCAGTGGTTTCTGGCCACCCCCTCGCGATCGCTCCTGGCGAATGAAAAGCTTCCCCTTCCTGTCTATTGTATAGACAGGAAGGCGGAAGTGATGTCACGCTCGGTGCGCCGGTCTATGTGACCGGAACGCCGAGCAGAGAAGATGTAAAGGTTAGTGCACAAACAGTACACTGACACCAGTACACATAGGCACACAATCCACCCCCCTGTCACCCCCTGATCACCCCCCAGATCACCCCCTCCCCCCCCAGTCACAGTGTCACTAATTGCAGTGATCATTTATTTACTGATCACTGCATTTAGTGTCAGTGTGACTGTAATAACTGTCAGGGCAGTTAGTTTTAGGTCCTAGGTAGCCCCCTACCCCCCCCTAATAAAGGTTTAACCCCCTGATTGCCCCTAGTTAACCCCTTCACCCCCTTTTGCCAGTGTCACTAAGCGATCGTTTTTCTGATCGCTGCATTGTGTCGCTAGGTAACCATTTTTTTTTTATTTTAACCGCCATGTTTTATATAGGTTCATAAATAGTTTTATAGGTCAGGTACCCCCATATTACAACCTAAATAAAGGTTTTAACCCCTGATTGCCCCTAGAGTTAACCCTTTCACCAGTGATCACCGTATAAAATGTCACTGGTGACGCTGGTTAGCCAGTTAGTTATTTCGTTATTTAGGTTCCCCGTCAGGTTTTTATATAGCGTCAGGTACCCCCATATATTACCTAATAAAGGTTTAACCCCCTGATTGCCCCTAGTTAACCCTTTCACCCCCTTTTGCCAGTGTCACTAAGCGATCGTTTTTCTGATCGCTGCATTAGTGTCGCTAGGTAACCATTTTTTTTTTGTATTACTGTTACGGGTGACGCTGGTTAGTTAGCTTGTTTTTTATACTGTCAGGGCACCCGCCATTTATTACCCAATAACGGTTTAACCCCCTGATCGCCCGGCGGGTGATATCAATTAGGTTTTAGGGTCAAATAAGGTCTGCGTCGCCCCAGGTTAGTGCCAGTACCGCAAACACCCACGCGCAAAGCATACACCTCCCTTAGTGGTATAGTATCTGAACAGATCAATATCTGATCTGATCAGATCTATACTAGCGTCCCAGCAGTTTAGGGTTCCAAAAAAACGCATTGTTAGCGGGATCAGCCCAGATACCTGCTAGCACCTGCGTTTCCCCCCCTCCGCCCAGCCCACCCAAGTGCAGTATCGATCGATCACTGTCACTTACAAAACACTAAGCACACATAACTGCAGCGTTCGCAGAGTCAGGCCTGATCCCTGCGATCGCTAACATTTTTTTTGTGGTAGCGTTTTGATTCAGTCGCTAACAGTCAGGAGCTTTTTTACCTGTGAATCTCAAAAAAATAAAAAAAACTAAAATAGTTGTCGTTTTATTGTTCTCTCTCTCTCTCTCTATTGTTGCTCTTTTTTTACTCCATTCTATTCTGCAATGTTTTATTATGTTTTATCATGCTTGCTTTTCAGGTATGTAATTTTGTTTACTGTGTTTTAGTGTTAAGCATTTTTTTGTTTTCAGGTGCGCCATTCAGTTGCAGCGCGGATTTATTTATCTTGACAGCAACAGCGTTTGCTCCCACGATACATAAAGCCGCGACTCCAACGCTGTAGGAGGTGATTTCACCACCACAGTTAAAAAAAAAGAGCATATGTGCCGAAGCATGGGGGCAGCAGGGGGGGCGGAGGAGCGATTGGCTCCTAATGCCACGTACATACGGTCGAAATTCCGACCGTGTGTACACGGCATAACTTTTGCGGGAGGATGCCCCCATGCATCGGCATATATAAATGGTGCATGTATGCCCATCATTAGAAGTGGGTGGATGAAGGGAGGTATTCTAATGGTGGGCATACCCACCAATCAATCTCTTTTTTTCGTTCAGCCAAGAGGCTGCATGAAAAAAAAAAGATTACAATATATGTCCAGTATGTTGCTGGACTTTGAATGGTTATACCAGAATGATGCCTGCAGGTTTAGGTATCATCTTGGTATCATTCTTTTCAGCCAGTGATCGGCTTTCATGTAAAAGCAATTCTAGCGGGTAATTAGCCTCTAGACTGCTTTTACAAGCAGTAGGAGGGAATGTCCCCCCTCCCGGATATAAACCGCGCCATTGGGAAATTGGGAAAGCATTTTATCACACCAATCTTGGTGTGGTCAGATGCTTTGAGGGCAGAGGAAAGATCTAGGGTCTAATAGACCCCAATTTTTTCAAAAAAAGAGTACCTGTCACTGCCTATTGCTATCATAGGGGATATTTACATTCCCTGAGATAACAATAAAAATCATAACAAAGAAAAAAAAATGGAAGGAACAGTTTAAAAATAGAATAAAAAAGCTAAATAAATAAAAAAAAAAACTAAAAAAAAAAAAAAAAAAAAAAAAAAAACCCCCCCTGCCCCCCCTTCTCTTGCGCAAAGGCGTACACAAGTGTTGGTCTGGCGTCATATGTAAACAGCAATTGCAGCATGCATGTGAGGTATCACCGCGAAGGTCAGATCGAGGGCAGTAATTTTAGCAGTAGACCTCCTCCGTGAATCTAATGTGGTATCATGTAAAGGCTTTTAAAGGCTTTTAAAAATGTATGTAGTTTGTCGCCACTGCGTGTTTGTGCGCAATTTTAAAGCATGTCATGTTTGGTATCCATGTACTCGGCCTAAGATCATATTTTTTATTTCATCAAAAATTTGAGCAATATAGTGTGTTTTAGTGCATTAAAATAAAGAAAAGTGTATTTTTTCCACAAAAAATGCGTTTGAAAAATCGCTGCGCAAATACTGTGTGGAAAAAAAAAATGCAACACCCACCATTTTAATCTGTAGGGCCTTTGCTTTAACAATATATATAGTGTTTGGGGGTTCAACGTAATTTTCTTGCAAAAAAAAAATATGTTTTCATGTAAACAAAAAGTGTCAGAAAGGGCTTTATCTTCAAGTGGTTAGAAGAGTGGGTGACGTGTGACATAGGCTTCTAAATGTTGTGCATAAAATGCCAGGACAGTTCAAACCCCCCCCAAATGACCCCATTTTGGAAAGTAGACACCCCAAGCTATTTGCTGAGAGCAATGTTGAGCCCATTAAATATTTTTTTTTTTTGTCCCAAGAGATTGAATAATGAAAAAAAAAAAAAATATATATATTTTTTTTACAAAAAGTTGTCACTAAATGATATATTGCTCAAACATGTCATGGGCATATGTGGAAATACACCCCAAAATACATTCTGTTGCTTCTCCTGAGTACGGGGATACCACATGTGTGGGACTTTTTGGGAGCCTAGCTGCGTACGGAACCCCAAAAACCAATCACCGCCTTCAGGCTTTCTAAGGGTGTAATTTTTTTATTTCACTTCTCACTGCCAATCACAGTTTCGGAGGCCATGGAATGCCCAGATGGCATAAAACCCCCAAAATGACCCCATTTTGGAAAGTAGACACCCCAAGCTATTTGCTGAGAGGTATTGTGAGTATTTTGCAGATGTCGCTTTTTGTCACAAAGTTTTGAAAATTGAAAAAAAAAAAAATTTTTTTCTTTACTTTCTTCATTTTCAAAAACAAATGAGAGCTGTAAAATACTCACCATGCCTCTCAACAAATAGCTTGGGGTGTCTACTTTCCAAAATGGGGTCATTTGGGGGGGTTTTGTGCTATTTTGGCATTTTATGGCCTTCGAAACTGTGATAGGTAGTGAGGAGTGAAATCAAAAATTTGCACCCTTAGAAATCCTGAAGGCGGTGCTTGGGTTTCGGGGCCCCGTACGCGGCTAGGCTCCCAAAAAGTCCCACACATGTGGTATCCCCATACTCAGGAGAAGCAGCAAAATGTATTTTGGGGTGCAATTCCACATATAACTATGGCATGTGTGAGCAATATATCATTTAGTGACAACTTTTTGAAGAAAAAAAAAAATTATTTTTTATTTTTGTCTTTATTCAATCACTTGGGACTAAAAAAAAAAAATATTCAATGGGCTCAACATGCCTCTCAGCAAATAGCTTGGGGTGTCTACTTTCCAAAATGGGGTCATTTGGGGGGGTTTTGTACTTCTCTGCCATTTTAGCACCTCAAGAAATGAAATAGGCAGTCATAAATTAAAAGCGGTGTAAATTCCAGAAAATGTACTCTAGTTTGTAGACGCTATAACTTTTGCGCAAACCAATAAATATACGCTTATTGGCATTTTTTTTACTAAAGACATGTGGCTGAATACATTTTGGCCCAAATGTTTGACTAAAATTGAGTTTATTAGATTTTTCTTATAACAAAAAGTAGAAAATCTCTTTTTTTTTCAAAATTTTCGCTCTTTTTCCGTTTATATCGCAAAAAATAAAAATCACAGAGGCAATCAAATACCATCAAAAGAAAGCTCTATTTGTGGGAAGAAAAGGACGCAAATTTCGTTTCGTTACAAAATTGCATGACCGCACAATTACCAGTTAAAGTAGTGCAGTGCGAAATTGAAAAAAGACCTCTGGTCCTTAAGCTGACAATTGGTCCGGGGCTGAAGTGGTTAATGGACCTTGAGGTCACCTATGTAACCTCCTGCATTTTAAGGATAGTGTGCTTCTAAAGCTGATCATGTTGTGGCAAAGAAAGCCAAATAGACCAGAGCAGCGTGACCCTCATTCATGCTTGGTGGTATCATTAAAGTGGCTGTAAACGATCACCTTGTAAAACTAGACACACACACTTTTTAATAAATAAAAACTGCAGACATGATACAAGAGATCAATGCAGCCTCGCCAGTGCCTGGATCAGAGCGGCGATCTTTCGCTGTGTCACAGTGCTGGATTTGACTTTCCCAACCGCAGCAACAATGCCCCACCTCCTGAGATACGTCACACTAGAGCTGGACCATTAATCATTATAGCTGCGCACTGACTGGCCGGGGAATCATCTGGGACCTGTGACGCGTCCCAGATGATTACCGAGAGGGAGGGGGGGGGCATGAGGTGAATTTGCTTGCGGTGCACCAGGAACCCATGCCAAAATGTGCACTTAAAGTGGAAGTTCCCTTCTTAAAATCATTTTTGCTAGAAAATTTACATACTTTTTTTTAGCAGAGACCCCAGGGAATAAAATGGTGGTTGTTGCAATATTTTTATGTCACACTGTGTTTGCGCAGCAGTCTTTTAAATGCAATTTTTTGGGGAAAAAAAAAAAAAAAAAAGTAAAATTAGCCCAATTTTTTTTTTATAATGTGAAAGATTTTATGCTGTGAGAATCGGGATCTCTATTCCAAGCAAAAAAAATAAAATAAAAAATTGCAATTCTCATTCCGGCCAGAATCGTGCAGCTCTACATCACACACTCAATGTCCTGGCATTGGATCAGTGTGACATCTATCACAGGCGATGCAACATTGTTACTATGGCCTGACACAGGGAGATTGCCGCTCTGCGAGGAGAGGAGGGAGGGGCGGACAGGACCATGAGCCGCCAGGATGACACCCCACAATAGGCAGCACCCAGCAGGGCAGACATTATCGGCACCTTTTCTTCTTTCGGCTAATTGCCGAAAAGTTTTTGCCCGATATATTTTGATGGAGGAAAATTTGGTGCACCACTAAAAACAACCCATTCAGTTTAAAAGAAAAATGAAAAGGTCAAACATTTTTTTTTTTTTTTTTTTTTTGTACAAAAACATACCTTTATCACAACTGATTACATTCCCTCTGTTGTCAGCTGCATAAGAGCTGGGGGGAGGAGAAGCAGTACACTGATCTTCCCAGTGAACGGCGGGTGGGTATCAGGACAAGTGTGATTGGAGAGCAGGCCGAATTCCCAGCATAGATAGAGAACTGAACATGGTGTATTCTCCGGCTTAGCGTGGATTTCACACAAAAGGAAGCAATACAAAGAATAGGAGACTCTCATACAAGTACATGGTACAGCAGACATGCCAGGAATATGAAGTTTTGGGGTAACAAACGCTTTAAGGCTGGGTTTCACACTAGTGCGATGCGGAAACCCTGCAAATCCACATCACACCTGAATCGCACAGTGGTTCACAGAAACCTGCTGGGAGGGGGCGGTGTCAATGTAAAGTTAATGACACCCCCAGATCGGTTTGCAGATCGTAATGCAAACTGTGAAATGGTGCAGGAATCAAAACACAGGCATGAACACCCATGTGAGCCGATTCCAGTGTGAACCAAAAAAAAAAAAAAAATGGGGGGGGGGGGGGGGGGGGGGGGTCCTATACCATTCTGGTGTGAATGCGATTTTAGACAGTTTATAGCTGAAATCGCAATTGCACAGACCTCGCATGTGATCGGCACAGCAATGCGGTGTGAATCACATGCAATGTCTGCTATCACACTAGTGTGAACCGGGACTAAAACAGCTGATGAGCGAGGAACCGCAGTTCAGCATTTTAAGGACTCGAAGCCCACAAGGTTTCCCACATGTGTTGGAAAGTGCGAGCTCACACCTACCCTGTGCTCCACACAGTCACATCAAGGCTGATGAAGGAATAAAATCCCATCTGAACAATGAGGCAGCATTATCAGTGTCCCTTTAAAAAGGTGCGAGATGTGAGAAATGCGGCTTTTTCGGGGGGGACTTGCACAGGAAACGTTTCATAGACGTAGACTTCATGTGGTTCCTCCTGGAAAAAAACAGGTCTACAGAGCCTCATAGAAATGAATGCACAACGCCGAGATGTTTCCACTGATGTGTCCTTCCGAGATCCGCCAACCAGTCTAGACACATACAATAAGACAGACGTCTAAGGAAATCCCGGCTCAGAACAGACCTTATTTATCAAAGGAGGAAAACACCATCTGAGGTCTACGGCAATGGAATTCCCCACGTGGCTTTCAAGGATTTAGAGTAGATGTAAAATCAATGAAATCTTAAATTGTAAAGCTGATAAAGTGAGGAAAAAAAAAAAAAAAAAAACACAAACCCCAATTTCAGACCATATTGCAGTGTAAGAATAAATGACCCCCATCAATGCCTGTCCCAGGTTTGGCAACTCCCGTTTGGTAAAACTGTTACTTTCATTCAGCCCCCCACTATACTGCAAGCCCCGAATCTTCATAGTTACTGTGTAGTTCATAGCCTCACAACGAGCAAACTGCTTTCTGTGATCAGAGGGGAGCAAATGAACATCACAATCGTAGAAAGCCTTGCAGTCAGTTAAATTAATACAAGGCTTTTCCTGAATGGAAGGGGGGTGTACATTGAGCGACCCGCTATGGTCATGGTTAGTGTACTTATTGTTTAAAAACGACAAGACTCAGCCCCTGACTTGTCGCACTTCTAGTACTCTGAGGGCGGAAGGAAAGCAAGCACTGAAAATTTGACAGACTTGTGAATTCCAGCAGTAGTACATATAGCATGTCACTTGTACACCTCTATTCAGAAAAGGCCTTGTATTCTTTTAACTCTATGCATCTGTTTGGAGATGGAGAGACTGATGTCCATGCAAACACAGAAAGCCTTGAATGCAAGGCTTTTTTTCTGAATAGAGGTGTACAATGAGCTATGTTACAGGACGTTCAGTCCTTTAATTCACCTCTACAGTAAGCGTCTAATGTTTGGTAAGGAGTCTTGTAGTTCTGACCATAGTACACTGATTGGAGAGAGTTTCTCCTTATACACCGCCATTCAGAAAGACCCTTGTATTTTCACTGAACGCAAGGCTTTCTGTAACTGAAGAAAGAGGAGCTGATCATGATCTCCCCTCCTCTAATCACAAAAAGCACTGCAGTCAGTGAAACGAATACAATGTAATGAAAGTAATTTACAAACTTTCAATAGAATGCCTGGTGATGCTACCATGAAGGTCCATGTTTAAGTACTTCCTATTATAAAGGTGACAACATCCCGTCTCCCAGTCCTGCTCCTGCGTTGTTACCGTGCAGACTTGTGATGTATACAAGAAGCAAGCATTTTAAATGCACATGCATGGTCTACTGCTGTCACCATCAGGAATCCCATCCTGAGAAACGGCATGCAGCCATTACTAGGAGTTCAAGTAGACATGAAGCCGCAGGAAAACACAAGTACTGAGATGCAACAAAAGAATATAAAAATAAAATATAGTATATACACTCGAGTATAAGCCGACCTGAATATAAGCCGAGGCACCTAATTTTACCACAAGAAAAAAAAAAAAATGGGAAAACTTAACTCAAGTATAAGCCTAGGGTGAGAAATGTGCAGCTACTGCAAGTGAAAAGAGGACCAACAATGCCCATTTGCAGCCTCACTGTGCCCATTTGCAGCCATAGGTCCCCCGAACTTCAAACTTGGTAGTTAAGTGTTCCTAAACGCCCCCCCCCCCCCCCCCCCCCCCCTAGTTGCAGCCAAAATGTGGGGTCTCTGGACCCAAAATGACATTGCTGCAGATGGACACAGTTGACCGACTTTGGGGCCCCGTATCTCAGGGCCAGTTGGTGCTAGGAACCCCAATTTGGATACGTTGTATGTAGTGCTAGTTCCACTGGGTTTGCACACCAAATGTGCTGAAAAACTCGGCTTACACTCGAGTATATAAAAAAAATATTAATTAATTTATTTATATTACACACACACACACACACACACACACACACACACACACACACACACACTTTGGTTGCTAAGGATGACTCGACCCTCAACAGAGGTGCTGTATGTCTAGGCAGCTGCATACATTACATTTATGGGAAATTTCCTTGCCTTGGGCTTCATAACAAAAGCTGCGGCAGTTGCCAAGAACACCATAAAACAAACCAAACAGAAAAAAAAATAAAAATAAAATAAAATCACAGCAAACCGCTACGATTACAAACGATTTTAGATCCGGCTGCAATTTAACACTATCATGTATTCTATTGAGACCAAGCGAATCTGAAATAGTGGGCTGAACAATGATGAATGATTTGGTTTCTGAGGTATAAATAATCTGCTCGCTTCATGGAGATATTTTTATTTCACAAAATAGTCAATTTCATTGTTACACTTTTAGGATTACTCAATTTTCAAAGACAATTTGGTAGCAAAATAATTAAAGCGGAGCTCCACCCAAAAGCACTCATCCCCTTACAGGCCACATTTGGCAGGTTTTATTTTTTGGGGGGGGGGGGGGGGGGCGGTTACCCAGTTTTGACAGGTAGGCCGCTGACATCCACCACTCTATAAAAAAGGTGAATGGAGCATCCAATCAGGTCCACCTGGAAAACTGACAGGAGGACCCGACTGGACAGCCTGTGTGAAAGGGGCCTTACAAGAAATGTTGACTGCAAAAAGTTAACTAAAAAAACTAACATTGTAGCAATGGATACAGTGTATAATACTGTACTAAGTGAATGGAGAAAAAAACTTTTTTTTTTAAAGGGCTGGAAGATCTATAAAATGGTGAGAATTTCAAGTTCCTCATTCAGACCCTGGGGGCTTAAGGTGTTAAATAGTTTTAAAAGGCTGGAGATTATTTAACCTTCATGCATTTTATATACGAAGGTAAAGATCCTTCGTGAATCGCTATTGTGCTGTGCGACTCGCGCAGTAGGGAACCGGGAAGTGAAGCCACAATGCTCAATTTCCTCATCCCCAAGATGCCGACGGCAGCATCCGAGGACCGAGGGACGGTACGGCCTCGGGTGCCGACATCGCTGGACCCTGTGACAGGTGAGTGTCCTTATTTTAAAAGTCAGCAGCTGCAGTATTTGTAGCTGCTGACTTAAAAAAAAAAAATAAAATAAAAAAAATATAATATAAAATATAATATAAATAAATTGTCGCCGGACTCCCTCTAACAAATTTGCTTTGAATCTAAGAGTCAGCACACAAAAAAAAAAAAAATATAGGAGCCAGTTTTTTGGGGGATTTTTAACCCCATATTTTCAACGACCAAACCCCTTCTCATATGTGGGCTAACAAAAGCCCAGGCGCCAGGATGCAATTTCTAGTCACCATGGTGACATGGGATTTGTTGAGCCCAGTTAGCAATGAGCACAAGAGCAGAGGCTGAGACACCATCCCTTAGACCGATGCGGCTCAGGAGCGAGCACACACAATTGAGCCCAGAGCAAGTGGCCTGTTAGGGCACTCAACAGGGGAAGGGGCCAGGAGCACCCGAGAAGAGGGTCAAAAACACTGCACAGGTAAAGGTATAACATGTTAGTTAAAAAAAAATAAACCTTTACAAAACACTTAAAGCGTAAAACCCCAAAAGGTTTCACATAAAGCTTTCAGAACCTCTGCAAACAAGAGGCGGTTATAAATCTGCTCAATGACCCAGATGGGAGACCCTTAGTGGGCCAACCGCATCACAATGTGAAGTGTCTAAGGACACTGATCCATGTCACCCTCCTATGGCCGCCGAATCTGGCACCACTGGTGCAGATAGTACGACACACATAAAGGGGACAAGGGAGAAAGTAAAATCACAATCAGTACTGCATGTAAAATACTGATGGGCTACTCTACCATTGTCAGAGAATTTTTTTTGCGGTGATTGACAATAAGGACACATTATGCACTGTGTGGGTGACACCCCCCCCCCCCCCTCCAACCACCTTACCCTCCTGTTGGTGACACCTCTAGTGCTGCTCCCCACAATTATATTCACTTGCCCAACTGCCTTGGTCACACCATTTGCATTCATCTGAAAAAGCACCCCCAAATCTTGCTCTGTAGTTTTGGCCAACACTGCACCCCAACATTGTACCCAGGAGGATTATTTTGAATTTAGAAACATTGAACTGCAGTTTTTTTACCACTGATTCTTCAAGCAATGCCAAATCATGTTCCATGTTAGACACATGCAGGGATATCAACCCCGACACAGACATTGCAGCCACCCCGAGAATCCCCGACAAACAGAACTAGCCGCAGTATCCGAGTGACAGGTGAGAAATACGACCAACCGCGCCATTGTGGAGACTGGAAACATGCTTCCTACAGAGATTTATGGATCAATCTCATGAATTAAATCAATTTTATAGCATGATGAATGTAGAGCTAGGCAGAGAAGCACACTGCTGATGGACATGATAACCAAGACCAATGGAGGAACTGCGCTTAGCAAAATTAGTTTGAAGCTGGAAATATACTAAAAAACACAACTGACTAATATAAAGGATATTCTAATATTTATGGGGGGGCGGACCGGGTTTGTCTGTCCTTTAGAAGCCAGTTCCATTGACTACAAGAGAAAACCTCAGACTCCAGAAAGCATTCTATGACCAGGACTGACAGAAGACGGACATTTGGTTTTTAGGACTTGATTCATTCAGAGATGCTCTTTGTTCCAAGCCATTTAAGGAGCAGGACGAGTCAGAGGACACCAAACACCCATTATCATAAAGAACCCTTGAGAAGAACTTCAGTCAAAAAAAAAAAAAAAAAATTAAGAAAAAACATTTTTCTGCAATAAACACCTGAATTAACCCTCCATAATTGGTTTCCACCACTAGAGGTCTTCAGTATTCTGGGTTGAATGACAGCCAGCTATATCAACCCACTTCCTCTGAGCCCAGGCCATCATGGCTCCTCCCCCCACCCAGTGATTGGACAGGGAAAGGAGAAGCAGCACAGTGATGGGCTCATCTCTACTGTCAGCAAATGAACCTATTAGATTTTGGTGCTGCTTCTGCCCCATCTCCTAAAGGGGGACCCCGACATAAGGGAGGACAACCCTGGTGGGGACCTTGATGAAGACTCAGTATTTAACCCCCCCCCCCCGATATAAGGAGGGGGAACCTGATGAATACGCAGTTGCAAAGAGGGAACTCAAAGTAGGCGGATGGGAACCCATGTGTAAGGGAGGACTTGGCTCGCTTGTTCTGACTCATACCAGGCTGATTCAAATAAAGATCCAAGTTATATGCATTCATTTATTATTCATTGATTTATAAAACAGATTTTCTTCAGCACCTGAACATTTGTAAAATATACGATGTGGCTTATACTGAAGTTTGGGGACTCCAGGTCTAGGGGACAAACACTTTTACTCCCGCGATCCCCCTGCTATGGATCACATGATTGTAAAGCACAATAAAACCAATACCAGGTGCATCAAGACAAGATATGTTCTTAACTTATACTTAAAAAATTTCTTCCTAAAGTAGTCACAGCCTGAGTAGAAAAGCCTGCCCCTGCCAGCAGATGCAGATTGGGACCCTTGCTCTGTGTGGAAGCAGTGGTCTCTCTGCAGAGGTCTGACACCTCTTGCTGAGTCATTTAAGGCCTCATGTACACTGCTACTGGTAAACAGACGTTAAAGTGGATGTAAACCGGATTTTTTTTTATCTGGCACAATATACAGTATGGGATTTCAGATCAGCTGTGCCCAGTCTTGCCACAAAGAGTTAATCCAGCTCTGAGCAATCCTCACATCTTTTTCAGTGAAACAAACAAACAAACTGAAAACTTTGTCCTTTCTTACCTCTTGCTGTGATTGACAGGTGATTTACAAATCTTGTGCACTAGCCTAAGACATGCATTTTTTTAATTCCCACCCCTTTCTTCAGCAGCTCTGCAAGGATTGGCTGTTCCACACCTCGGCATGATTTGGCATGCTGAAGTCATGTGGGGACTTTTCTGAGTTTTGACTGGATGTTAGTGATCATAGCAGAAGTTCAGTGTAAGAAATACACAGGAGAAAATGCATGTTGATAAGGGGAGTGTAGAGGTGGGCGGGGAGTCTACTGAGCCCTGGAAAACTGACCCACCCACAAAATCTGCAGTTTTTCAGGTCTCATAGAAGGAGGGGAGACATTTGACAGATAAGTATACATGCAGGAGGCGTGTATATCCTTCTGGATAACCAATATTGCAGTAGTTTAGAAAGGATGAGAGGGGTTTACATCCACTTTAAGGAGCAGTTTTTTTCCCCCCCAACTGCTCCTGAACCCTCCATGTTATCAGTACATGTACACAGGGCCTTTACAGTCGTTTCTAGGCAGTTGCGTTTAGAGGCTTTTTTTGGAACCCAAAAAAAATTTGTTCAGAAGCCGTGTTTAGAGGCATTTCAAGCGGATAAACGTGGTAACTCGTTTAGATGCGTTTCGTTTACAGGCGTTTTTTCCAAAATGGGCAAAAAAGAAAAAAAAAAAAATCTCAAAAACGCTTCTAGATGCAAACGACCGTTATTAGACGCGGGTTTCTAGCTGTCAAATTAAATCGTTCAAGAGAGGTTGAACAACGTCCCGTGTACATGAAGCCATAGGGCTCTTTCACACGGACGGACCGTATGTCCGTTTTTCATCCTTCCGTTTTTGGATGAAATACGGACATACATGTATCCCTATGGGATAGCGGGTGTCAGCGGATGAGCATCCGCTGACACCCAATCTCGTCCGTGCCCGCTATGCTCCGTTTCTGCAGACTGAGGAAAACCCTATTTTTTCATCCGTCTGCAGAGAGGATCGGATGACAACAGACTCTACGGTCCGTCGTCACCCGATCCCCCATAGGGGAGAGCGGCGCTCTGACAGGTCCGTCCCTGCGCTGTGTGCAGAGACGGACCTGTCATCTTCCTGCTCAGCTGAGATCGCTCCGGCGATCCCAGCTGAGCAAGCGGCTATCCACAGGGCGGATCTGCACTGATTCGCCCCGTGTGAAAGAGCCCTTAGAGCTGTGCAATCAGCAAAGGTCAGGTTTCCTGCTGATTGGAGGACTCTGACTCAACAGGGGGTGTGTTGGACCTCTGCAGAGAGACCACTGCTTTAACACAGAGCAAGGATGTCACTCTGCATCAACTGGCAGGAAATATAAATCTGGCTCAGATCTGAACGGTGTTGCGCTTTGCTGAAAAAGATCCTGCCAAAACTTTTTTTTTTTTTGCAGTTTAGAGAAAGGGTGGGAAATACAATTCATAAAAAGCGGTGCTGTCAGTAGAAGCGAGTCACACACCAAAGTACATTGTCTCAGCAGAGTTCCCCTTTAACATAAACCAGTCCTAAGAGGAATCTGCTGGCTCCGGGTACTGACTGTCCTTCTGTCCCTTCACCTATAACACACACAATATTCTGCACAGTATAGGAGTCAACAACATGCAGTAACCCATAGCAACCCGACACCACATCACATAAATGAATTCTGATTGGACAAGAGGAGTCCAGCATTATACACCCAACACTGCTTTACTAAACCAGACAGAGAGGGGCCCCTCTATAACCAACCCCACACTGCCCAGGAGCCCTCTATACAACACGCACCCAGGGGCCCCCCATAGACACCACACGCCCCCAGGGGCCCCCTATACACAGCACACGCACCCCCCTATACACAGCACACGCACCCCCCTATACACAGCACACGCACCCAGGGCCCCCCCTATACACAGCACACGCTCCCCCAGGGGGCCCCCTATACACGCACCCAGGGCCCCCCCCTATTCACAGCACACGCTCCCCCAGGGGGCCCCCTATACACGCACCCAGGGCCCCCCCCTATACACAGCACACGCTCCCCCAGGGGGCCCCCTATACACAGCACACGCTCCCCCAGGGGGCCCCCTATACACGCACCCAGGGGCCCCCTATACACGCACCCAGGGGCCCCCCTATACACAGCACACGCTCCCCCAGGGGCCCCCTATACACGCACCCAGGGCCCCCCCTATACACAGCACACGCTCCCCCAGGGGCCCCCTATACACGCACCCAGGGGCCCCCTATACACAGCACACGCTCCCCCAGGGGCCCCCTATACACGCACCCAGGGGCCCCCTATACACAGCACACGCACCCCCAGGGGGCCCCCTATACACGCACCCAGGGCCCCCCCCCCTATACACAGCACACGCACCCCCAGGGGGCCCCCTATACACGCACCCAGGCCCCCCCTATACACAGCACACGCTCCCCCAGGGGCCCCCTATACACGCACCCAGGGGCCCCCTATACACAGCACACGCACCCCCAGGGGGCCCCCTATACACGCACCCAGGGCCCCCCCCCCCCCCTATACATAGCACACGCACCCAGGGGCCCCTCTGAAGTGTACACAGTGCGGCTCTCCCAGCATAGAGGCGGGAGGGAGGGTGACAGGACTCCATGTGTACGGAGAGGACATTGGGGGATGATCGGAGGAGTGCACAGAACACGTGTGTGCCCGGTGATGGAGATGGCGGGGATCTCACACACACCAATGAATGCTCCCTCCCGGGGATGTGTAGAGGACACCCGGGGTCACGGACGTACCTGACACCTGCACACCACATCGGCGTCCGTGGCCAGCAGATCCACCACCTTTCCTTTGCCCTCGTCCCCCCATTGCGCCCCGAGGACCACGATGACCTTATTGCCCACATCGTGCCGGGGTCTCTTCTGTGTGCCGGGGGGGCTGCAGTCGTTGGCGGCCGGTGTGCCGGACATGTCCCGAGTCCTCGCTCACTGACAGGCAGATCAGGGGCCCACAAAGGCGGGAGAAGTGAAGGAAATGAGACAGGCACTGGAGGGGCGGAGTCACCGCTACGAGGAGGGAGGGGGCTTTGTCATAAGCGTGAGGAGCAGAGGCGGAGCCAACGCCGGGAGGGAGGAGAGAAGCTACCGTAAGGGATAAGGACGGTGGGAGGAGTCAGTGCGAAGAAACCACGCCGCTATAGAGTTAGCACGGGCCTTGCTCTGCCCATTCAACAGAGAGGAGGAGGCAGCGCCAAGAATGTAGCGAGCACTCTGATATAGAGGAGAGGGAGGGGGCGGAGTCATATTGGGAGCGCACACGGGTCCCCGCCTTTCTGAAGACAGCGGTGGGAGGAGTCAGTCCGGAAACAACTTTGGTCAGAGGGGGCGGGGTTATAATTCTAGAAGGCTATAGAGAGAAAGGGCGGAGATATTCTAATGACCATGTAGTGGGAGGAGTTAAAAATGTATGACAGCCCTAAGTCAATGAAGGGAGAGCTGACTGAAGGGCATTGCGATAGATGGGTAAGGGGTGGAGCCAGAGTGGAGAGGTTAGCCGATGACGACTCTGCCGTAGAGGGAGTGGTCAGTGCTATGAGGGAGGGGGAAGAGGCGGGGTTACCAGAGCAGGTGTCTAGAGTGTGCACGGGGCCGGGGAGGACCGCGAATGTCAGGAAAGGCGATCAGGGCGGAGAATCCGCTCATCTCCGGAGCTCTGCAAAAGGATCAATAGGTGCTGGTGATCAGGCGCGGAATGGGCGCTAATTAGGCACAGAATGGGCACTCAATGGGCATGGATCAGGCGTGGAATAGCCACTAATTTGGCGCAGACCAGGCACTCAATAGTCACAGAATGGGTGCTAATTAGGTGCGGAATGGGCGCTCAATAGGCAAAGATCAGGCGCAGAATTGGTGCTAATTAGGCACAGAATGGGGACTCAATGGGCATAGATCAGACGCGGAATGGGCACTCGATAGGCATAGACCAGGCACGGAATGGGCGCTCGATAGGTGTAGATAAGGCGCAGAATGGGTGCTAATTAGGCGCAGACCAGGCGCTCAATATGCGTAAATCAGGCGCGGAATTAGCGCTCAATAGGCGTAGATCAGGCATGGAATGGGCACACAATAGGCATGGATCAGGCACAGAATGGGTGCTCAATGGGCATAGATCAGGTGCGGAATGGGCGCCCAATATGCGTAGACCAGGCGCAGCATGGGTGCTAATTAGGTGCGGAATTGGTGCTCAATATGCATAGATCAGGCATGGAATGGGTGCTCAATAGGCGTAGATCAGGCGCAGAATGGGCACTAATTAGGTGTAGACTGGGCCCTCAATAGGCGTAGATCAGGCGCAGAATTGGTGCTAATTAGGCGCAGAATGGGGACTCAATGGGCATAGATCAGACGCGGAATGGGCGCTTGATAGGCGTAGACCAGGCACGGAATGGGCGCTCGATAGGTGTAGATAAGGCGCAGAATGGGCGTTAATTAGGCACAGACCAGGCGCTCAATATGCGTAGATCAGGCGCGGAATTAGCGCTCAATAGGCGTAGATTAGGCATGGAATGGGCACACAATAGGCGTAGATCAGGCACAGAATGGGTGCTCAATGGGCATAGATCAGGTGCGGAATGGGCGCTCAATATGCGTAGACCAGGCGCAGAATGGGTGCTAATTAGGTGCGGAATTGGTGCTCAATATGCATAGATCCGGCATGGAATGGGTGCTCAATAGGCGTAGATCAGGTGCAGAATGGGCACTAATTAGGTGCAGACTGGGCGCTCAATAGGCGTAGAGCAGGCGCAGAATTGGTGCAGAATGGGCGCTCAATAGGCTTAGATCAGGCGTGGATTGGACGCGGAATGGGTGCACAATATGCGTAGATCAGGTGTGGAATGAGCACTCAAAGGGTGTAGATCAGGCACGGAATGGGCGTCAGTTAGGCGCAGACCGGTAAACTCAATAGGTGTGGAATGGGTGCTCAATAGGTGTAGATCAGGCGCAGAATGGGTGATAATTAGGCTCAGACTGTGTGCTCAATAGGTGTAAATCAGGCGCAGAATGGGTGATAATTAGGCTCAGACTGTGTGCTCAATAGGCGTAGATCAGGCGCAGAATGGGCACTAATTAGGCGCAGACAGAATGAAGGCTAACTAGTCACTAATCAGGCACAACATGGGCACCTCCTAAGAGCCAGAATAGTCCTGGAGGGGAGTGCATGTGCTGATTGCTATATTTCTGATCTCCGTTTTCCAGGGCTGTCATCCTGATCCTTTGTTCATGAAAGGTGAAACATGGAACGGGATGACAGACCTTCAGGCTAACTGTCGCTCAGGTTGCTTTTCATAGGCAGGTAGTGATTAGGTGATGTGATGCCCACCTTCTGTTTTAAACCCATAATTGCTGCACCAAAGCACCGCATGCATGGCATTGGTTGTGGGGCGTTTGTGGCACTTTCCTATTCACTTTAATGGGTCCTGATCAGCAGACTTGCTACCCACACAATGTGACATGAGAGAGAAGTTTTGCTGCAGGCAAAGGCATGTGAACAACCCCATTTGCTGCCTTTATGGCTAGGTTCTCATCTATGCAGGTGATGCGTTTTTCCCGTGCGCTTTGACATCGAGTCCGCCCGACCCGCAGGCACGCTTCCACAGCGTGCAGCATGAGCGAAAGTGCTCCACCGGTGGTGCGCTCCCACCCGCACTTGCGCGAGCTGCCGTACAGGTATGGCGATTCGCGAAGGAGAGCTGACCTGCCACAGTATATCTGCGTGAGCAGGTCGGCTAGTGGTTAATTGTGTTCACGTGAGAAAAAAATGCAGCTTACCTTTTTCAAAAAATAGCGACTATCCATTCTATTGTCATACCTGTAGGTCCCCCTGGTAGCCTGGCTGAAAAACTCCCACCTAGCAACCCCCACCTCCTGCCTTGTTCCTAGGATGGGAAAACTGTTGGACACTTACTCCCAGCATGGCAGGAGTTAAACCAAAGCTTTTCCCATCCTAGCAACAAGGCAATACATGAGGATTGCTAACTGGGAGTTTTTCGCCCAGGCTTCCTGGTAGGCCCTTGTGACCTACAGGTATGACAATGAAATGAATGATCATTTTACAAAGCTGAAGAGTTTTTAATAATTAATGGGGCCCCTTGAGTGTTTAGGCTATTTTCTGTGAAAATGCATCTTGATGTGTTTTCATTGATTTTAATAAAAATGCAGGGGGAGGGGGTGGCTAGAGAGGATGTTGCAGCACTGTTCTGAATTTTATCATACACTATAAGTGAGTACACCCCTCACATTTTTGTTAATATTTTATTATATCTTTTCATGTGACAACACTGAAGAAATGACACTTTGCTACAATGTAAAGTAGTGAGTGTACAGCTTGTATAACAGTGTAGATTTTCTGTCCCCTCAAAATAACTCAACACACAGCTATTGATGTCAAAACCGCTGGCAACAAAAGGGAGTACACCCCTAAGTAAAAATGTCCAAATTGGGCCCAATTTGCCATTTTCCCTCCCCTGTGTCACATGACCCGTTAGTGTTACAAGGTCTCAGGTGTGAACGGGGAGCAGGTGTGTTAAATTTAGGGTTATCGCTCTCACTCTCTCATACTGGTCACTGGAAGTTCAACGTGGCACCTCATGGCAAAGATTTCTCTGAAAATCTGAAAAAAAGAACTGTTGCTCTACATAAAGATGGCCTAGGCTATAAGATTGCCAAGACCCTGAAACTGAGCTGCAGCACGGTGGGCAAGACCATAGAGCGGTTTAACAGGACAGGTTCCACTCAGAACAGACCTCGTCATGGTCGACCAAAGCAGTTGAGGTCACGTGCTCAGCGTCATATACATAACTTGTCTATTGTAAATAGACATATGAGTGCTGCCAGCATTGCTGCAGAGGTTGAAGGGGTGGGGGTCAGCCTGTCAGTGCTCAGACCATACACCGCACACTGCATCAAATTGGTCTGCATGGCTGTCGTCCCCGAAGAAAGCCGCTACTAAAAATGATGCACAAGAAAGCCTGCAAACAGTTTGCTGAAGACAAGCAGACTAGGGACATGGGTTACTGGAACCATGTCCTGTGGTCTGATGAGACCAAGATAAACTTATTTGGTTCAGATGGTATCAAGTGTGTGTGGCGGCAACCAGGTGAGGAGTACAAAGACAAGTGTGTCTTGCCTACAGTCAAGCATGGTGGAGGGAGTGTCATGCATGAGTGCTGCCGGCACTAGGGAGCTACAGTTCATTGAGGGAACCATGAATGCCAACATGTACTGTGACATACTGAAGCAGAGCATGATACCCACTCTTCGGAGACTGGGCCGCAGGGCAGTATTCCAATATGATAAAGACCCCAAACACACCTCCAAGATGACCACTGCCTCGCTAAAGAAGCTGAGGGTAAAGGTGATGGACTGGCCAAGCATGTCTCCAGACCTAAACCCTATTGAGCATCTGTGGGGCATCCTCAAAAGCAAGGTCTCCAACATCCACCAGCTCCGTGATGTCATCATGAAGGAGTGGAAGAGGATTCCAGTGGCAACCTGTGAAGCTCTGGTGAACTCCATGCCCAAGAAGGTTAAGGCAGTGCTGCAAAATAATGGTGGCCACACAAAATATTGACACTTTGGGCCCAATTTGGACATTTTCACTTAGGGGTGTACTCACTTTTGTTGCCAGCGGTTTAGACATTAATGGCTGCGTGTTCAGTTATTTTGAGAGGACAGCAAATTTACATTGTTTTGTACACTCACTACTTTACATTGTAGCAAAGTGTCATTTCTTCAGTGTTGTCACATGAAAAGATATAATAAAATATTTACAAAAATGCGAGGGATGTATTCAATTTGTGAGATACTGTATATATGTTAGGAGGGAGTATAGCAAAAAAAATGGTGGCCTGGGCATCCCTAAGGAATGGCGTCCTCTGTAGTGAGATCACTCTGTTGCTGGCTGGGAATGATACTGTATCGGTAGTAATGGGCACCACATCTCCCTGCAGAGGAAGCCATTCCGATTTTGCTGAACTGTCAGCAGCGTAGTCACCCGTATATCATCAGCTAAACTGTAGGAAAAAAAAAAATATTACCCAATAGTGTAAATATTAACATTACAAACACAGTCTTGTTTAGCAAACATCATAGTAAAGTGTTGTGGGCGACATAATGCGGATTTCTTAAAAGCATATCTATTTGCCCCACAAAGACATCCCTTGAGGCGAAATATAAGTAGGGCGGAGCGTAGTGGTGATGTCAGAGGAAGCAAAGTCTTTTTGTTTGTGAGTCCTTATATATTTCCTACAGTAATAAATGGTGTCCAATCCATAACACTACACTACAGGGTTTTATTTTGTGTTTCCTCCTGAATATTATTGAGCTTTTGAGACCAATATTGAAAGGGGAAATAGTCTGATACATCCATTTGTGCTTAAAGGGTTTGTAAACCGTGGCTGGTTAAAAAAAAAAAAAAACACCTGTATTACAATGGCATAATGCATACTAGCACATTATTTACATAGTTACATAGTAGGTGAGGTTTAAAAAAGACACAAGTCCATCAAGTCCAACCTATGTTTGTGATTATATGTCAGTATTACATATATATTGTGTACTACCAGTCACCCTTGGGGACACTGGAACATAGTGTGGAGGAACCTCTTTTGGCCTCGCAGTGGATGCCACAGACGCTCACCCACATTTGTTCTAGTACTCATCATGACATTGAATGTAATTGATCAGTAGTTATTGTTTCATAGGGATTATGAATTAAGTTGTTTGGGGTGTACCCCCCTGGGATGCTATAAACATGTCAACAACGCCTGGACACATATAAAACCGTCATGTTAATGGCGTTTTTATAATACATATGTAATTGGTATGGACTACAATAGGGGCATAGCACCGTTTAATTACATTTATTTACATCCACTGGATGCTGTAGGGCTTAGCTGACCGCTGGGGGCGCTTTGTGTGCCTCCTACGTGGGGATCACTTTAGGCTGCGTCTCACTTCAATCATTGCATACGGTATACGCATGCGCGGAATCACGATATGGGAGCCGCAATAGTGCGGACCCCTTCGTGTTTCTGCGCATGCGCGACGTAATACACACGCATGTCGCGCAGCTATGACGGCGGGCATTGAGCGTCCAACGGGACGCTACAACATGATGTCACACACGCGCCCACAAACCCTATATAAACGATCCTCTGTCTGCTCCTATTGGGCAGCAGAGGAACACCGAGGTCGGACCAATACGGTCCATACAAACAAGGGACACCGCATAAAGGACGGGGTAAGCACAATACTCTAACCTATGGATATGGCCAATCCCGGTTTGGTACCTTGGTACAGTCAATGATCTGAACCCTCCTTTTCCCTTCCCCCTAGGCTTTTTGGGTACCCATTTTTGGGATCACCCCCTCATCCATCTGAGATATTATCTCTCGGGGATGACGACTCCCCCAACGACATACATATGATTTATACGTAAGCGTTCCCTGGGCACGAGTATTGGGTGTTTGTTGGGAGAGGTACCACTGTCTATCACTACTCTCTCTGTCTGGTCTATATCTGCGGATAGGCGGGTTATATGCACCATGTCTACTATTTTACATCATTATGCTCCCCTTCCTGTCTGGGTGACGCACTTCTATAACTACAACGTTACTATGTCACCTCTTTCTGTTTCAAATCAATACTCTAGACACCGTGGAAGACCTATTCCTTTTGGGCATTGGTACTATAGTTGTAAGGAGCTGTCACTAATAAAGTCCTTTTCTCCCCCCAATATCCATCATAAACAGATTTGGTCGCTAAAACACTAAGCCCATACGTAGGATCACCCACCAGTGGAAAAAAACCTAGCGTGTGCTGCCACAGCCTAACCCCCATCTACATATCTCTTTGGGGTATATACATATTTTTCTCCGCTTCCGCGGATATACAAGCCATTGATCCATGAATGCCGTCCTCAACGTGGTACGTGACAACATGATATACATATGTACTTTTTTCTTGACATGTCGAACAGCATACCCAGTAAGAATCTCTTTACTCATACAAATATTATGTTACTATCTGAGACAATAACAATGTCATGATTTGTTGCAATCCACATATACTAATATTGAATATGTGAAATATGTCCCTAGAACATGCATTCTCTGCTCCCCTCTGTTTTTCTCCAATTTTGATACTATGATCTTGGCCTGAAAACGATAGCAATCCCTTTGTTTATGGTCTTTTCTCTTTTGCCTTTTTTAGAGCGACAGGTACTTCCCCGTTATAAATTGTACTCCCCACTCCTGACGAAGGTTCCCATATCTGGGTAACTGGAAACGCGTCGAGTTCATTGGGGGACTCCTACCTCCGGGAGAATAACAGTATCGTACCTGCGATCTCTCTAATGTTGTTTTGTATTTTTTTGTGTAATTTTTTGTATAAATTTCTTTTTGTATGTTATTTTGTATATGTGTATTGTCATGCATATTGCATAATGTGCATCCTGCTGCTAAACAAATTTTGAGGATTTTATATCTTTTTTATCAATAAAACATTTATATTTTGATTTAATAAAATCTTGTGAGAGTGGTGCTCTATACAAAGTCCCAACCATAGGGGATCCTTTCTTATCTATACAATAGGGATGAGACCACCACCGATTTCTATCCATCTCACTGGGGGAAGCAACCTTAATTCTCTTCTATTACATTGTATATCCCTGTATGTTGTGGTCGTTCAGGTGCTTATCTAATAGTTTTTTGAAACTATCGATGCCCCCCGCTGAGACCACCGCCTGTGGAAGGGAATTCCACATCCTTGCCGCTCTTACGGTAGAGAACCCTCTACGTAGTTTAAGCCCCCATTCACACCTATGCGAATTAGATGTGCGTTTCCCCGCATCTAATTTCGCATAGTAGGAGAATGTGACTGGCTCCCTATTGAGCCGGTTCACATATCTCGGGGGCGATTGCAGAGCGCACTGCACAAAAACGCTGTGCGTCTTTGGCTCAGTTTCAGGGCCGAATTCAGGCATAGTATTGGCCCTGATTCATCCCTGAAACGGGGAACAGGGACGCACATCGCTCCTGTGCGATCCGCAGCGTGCTATAGTGTGAACCCGGGCTGAGGTTAAACCTCTTTTCTTGTAATTTTAATGAGTGGCCACGAGTCTTGTTAAACTCCCTTCTGCACAAAAGTTTTATCCCTATTGTGGGGTCACCAGTACTGTATTTATAAATTGAAATCATATCCCCTCTCAAGCGTCTCTTCTCCAGAGAGAATAAGTTCAATGCTCGCAACCTTTCCTCATAACTAACATCCTCCAGACCCTTTATTAGCTTTGTTGCCCTTCTTTGTACTCTCTCTATTTCCAGTACATCCTTCCTGAGGACTGGTGCCCAGAACTGGACAGCATACTCTAGGTGCGTCCGGACCAGAGTCTTGTAGAGCGAGTGAATTATTGTTTTATCTCTGGAGTTGATCCCCTTTTTAATGCATGCCAATATTCCGTTTGCTTTGTTAGCAGCAGCTTGGTATTGCATGCCATTGCGGAGCCTATCATCTGCTAGGACCCCCAGGTCCTTTTCTATCCTAGATTCCCCCAGAGGTTCTCCCCCCAGTGTATAGATTGCATTCATATTTTTGCCACCCAAATGCATTATTTTAAATTTTTCTACATTAAACCTCATTTGCCATGTAGTTGCCCACCCCATTAATTTGTTCAGATCTTCTTGCAAGGTTTCCACATCCTGTGGAGAAGTTATTGCCCTGCTTAGCTTAGTATCGTCTGCAAATACAGAGATTGAACGGTTTATCCCATCCTCCAGGTCGTTTATGAACCAAATAAATAGGATTGGTCCCAGCACAGAACCCTGGGAGACCCCACTTTCCACCCCTGACCATTCAGAGTACATTTATCGCCACCCTCTTAACTCACCCTTGTAGCCAGTTTTCAATCCATGTACTTACCCTATGGTCCATGCCAATGGACCTTACTTTGTACAGTAAACGTTTATGGGGAACTGTGTCAAATGCTTTTGCAAAGTCCAGATTCATCACGTCTACGGGCCTTTCTTTATCTAGATGGCAACTCACCTCCTCATAGAAGGTTAATAGATTGGTTTGGCAAGAACGATTCTTCATGAATCCATGCTGATTACTGCTAATGATACCGTTCTCATTACTAAAATCTTGTATATAATCCCTTATCATTCCTTCCAAGAGCTTGTATAATATTGATGTTAGGCTAACTGGTCTGTAATTCTCAGGGATGTATTTTGGGCCCTTTTTAAAAAATGGATGCTTTTCTCCAATCAACTGGTACCATTCCAGTCAGTAGACTGTCAGTAAAAATTGGGAACAATGGATTTGCACTTACTTGACTGAGTTCCCTAAGTACCCTCGGGTGGAAGCCATCTGGTCCCGGTGATTTATTAATGTTAAGTTTCCCAAGTCCAATTTTAATTCTGTCCTCTGTTAACCATGGAGGTGCTTCCTATGATGTGTCATAAGGATAAACACTGCAGTTTTGGTTACTGAAGCCCTCCGATTCCCTCGTGAAGACTGAGGAGAAGAATAAATTCAATACCTTTGCCATCTCCCCATCCTTTGTAACCAGATGTCCTTCCTCATTCTTTATGGGGCCAATATGGTCTGTCCTCCCTTTTTTACTGTTTACATACCGTACTTAAAGAATTTCTCCTCCGCTATGTGTCTTTCGTGTTCTGTCTTAGCCGCCCTAATTTCACTCTTACATTTCTTGTTGCGTTCTTTATAAAGTCTCAATGCTGATGATGATCCCTGAACCTTGTATTTTTTTAAGGCCTTCTCCTTTGCTTTTATATGCATTTTTATATTGGAGTTAAGCCATCCAGGACTTTTGTTGGCTCTTTTTAATTTATTACCCAATGGGATGCATTGGCTAATGCCCTTATTTAATATGCTCTTAAAGCAAACTTATCTCTCCTCCGTGTTCTGTGTTCCTAAGATTTTATCCCAATTCATGCCTTCTAGCAAGGTTCGTAGTTTAGGGAAATTGGCTCTTTTGAAATTCAGTGTCTTTGTATTCTCCCTTATGTTTCCTATTTGTGTGATTTATACTGAAGCCAATTGACCTGTGATCGCTGTTTCCTAAATTGCCCCGTATTTCCATCATCCGTGATCAGGTCTGTATTGTTGGTAATCAGTAGATCCAGTAACGCTTTATTTCTAGTTGGTGCATCTATCATCTGAACCATGAAATTGTCCTGCAAGACATTTAGGAACTGGTGAGCCTTAGACGAATGCGTGGTTCCCTCCGCCCAGTCTATGTCTGGATAATTAAAATCCCCCATTATGATAATACTTCCCATCCTTGCTGCTAATCCAACTTGTGATAGGAGATCCGTCTCCCCCTCCTCCCTCAGGTTAGGGGGGCCTATAGCATATTCCAAGTATTATTTACCCCTTAGCTTCATCCCTTTGGAGCTTTACCCATAAGGATTCCACCTCCTCCCTAGCTCCCTTAGGGATGTCATATCTTACATTCACTTGTACATTATTATTTATATATAGGCATACCCCTCCCCCCTTTTTTTACCCTCTCTATCCCTGCGATAAAGGGTATACCCTTGAATGGTTCCCACTTCCCAGCCAATCATGAGAGCTGTTGAACCAGGTCTCTGAAATTCCCACAAAATCCAAATCCTCCTTGTACAACAGTATCTCTAGTACACCCATCTTGTCTGCCAGGCTCCTGGCATTGGTGAACCTGCCACGTAGTTTAGACCGGTCGCATACTATCCTCTTATTGGGTGTTCCGAGATTGCAACTAGGACTTGTTACTATACTTACCTTGGGTTTTATGTGCTTTAGTCAACCTACCACCAATGCCTCCAATACTACCCTCTGGAATATGTTCCTTGCTGACTATCTCTACCTCTGGGTCCTCCCCCTGTTGCCTAGTTTAAAAACCCCTCTAACTTTTTGGCCATCTTTACTCCCAGCTGATCTGCTCCCTCCTCATTTAGGTGCAGTCCGTCTCTTCTATAGTACTGGTGATCAACTGAGAAGTCGGCCCAGTCCTCCAGGGCCCCAAACCCCTCCTTAATACACCAGCTACTCAGCCACTTGTTTACTTCCCTAATCTATGAAATACTTACCTTAGAACAAAGCTCTCCCGCGGCGCACTGTCACCACTGAGAGGGCTGACATCTTCCCCTGGTCTTTCTTCTGTGTTTACACGCTACAGCTGTGTGATTGACTGGAGCCACGATGAAGTCGCTCCCACGCATGCGTGTGGGGGCCCTTGGTTCTAGCACAGAGTTTTGAAGTTAAGGCAAGGCATCAGCGATTTTTATTGTGACTGCGACATTGTGGCAGACACATCGGACATTTTTGACACATTTTTGGGACCATTGTCATTTATACAGCAATCAGTGCTATTTAAATGCACTGATTCCTGTGTAAATGACACTGGAAGTGAAGGGGTTAACCACTAGGGGGCGGGGGGGTTACGTGAGTCCTGTGTGTGTTTTCTAACTGTATGGGGGGGGTGGCTTGGCATGTGACATCACTGATCGTCTTTCCCTATGACAGGGAACAGACGATCGGTGACAGTGTCACTAGGAAGCACTGGGAGAGGTTTGTTTACACAGACCTCTCCCCGTTCTTCAGCTCTGTGACCCGATCGCGGGACACCAGCAGCGATCGGGTTCCGCTGGTCCCTCGGCCGCGTTCAGGGAGCTCGGGATCGGGTCGCGATGGCTGGGCTCTTAAAGGACAACGTACTTGTACGTTGATGTGTCCAGCCGTGCCATTCTGCCGACGTATATGTGCAGGAGGCGGTCCTTAAGCGGTTAAAGAAGAACCCCCAGGCCGGCCTATAATACCTTTAATCCTAATGAGAGATAATGTTACCAGTAAAGTGTCCCCTTTAAGAGCAATAAACAATAATGTCCTAAAAGCAAGGCCGTGCACTGCCTGCACCGGAAAAGTTGGAGCTCATAGAACAAAGATTCCTGACTGTAGCAAAGTGATGATAAACAAGGCAGGATAGCTGATCCTGGTTTATAGCAATACTATTTGGAATCCAAGCGAGTGTCGCCTGTGTACAGTGTTCTGAGTGTGGTACTTAACAAGACAGTGGGATCTGTGGGCATAAGCCCCTCACAAATCCTGATAGACCTTGGCAGTCTTCCAGAGGAACAATCAGACGATTCTTCTTACTGCAGATGGGCAGAGATGGAGATCAATCTGCTAATTCAGCTAATTCCCGCTTGCAGGGCGTCCTTCTGCAAGCGGGAAACGGCTGGACACACTGGGGCTGGAGCTGTAGGCTGCGTGCGTTGTGATAGGCTGCAATCTCGTTCACAGCAGCGGGGTGGTGCTCACGCGATGGGATCCAGGAAGCAAGAGAGCGTGGGCCTGGTCAGCAGATTCCTTTATAGTCTCTCCCACAATTCTCCTGTGCAGCAGATGGTCTTCTGGGAGATGTAGTCCATAGTCAGTTCTGCAATCCAGCAATGTCTATCCAGAAGACTACAGCCCCCACAATGCTTTTCTCTGTGCTCAGAATGTGATGTCAGTGATTCGAGTCCAGCACGAGGGGGACATAGGAGCAAGCTGGAATAATAGGAGGCAAGTCTGCAAAATCAGATAACCGTTTTTCGCTCCGGGCTACATCTATTTCTGTTGAATTTATCATTTAAAGACAGCGCAACATGTTTTTGCTGATATCTGTTCATTATTTTTGTGTCCAAATAATAGTGAGTGCAGCTGTCTCATAGTATTATTCTTATAATTTTTTTTCTTTTTGAGCACTTTGAGTGCAATATTTTGGTTTACTAGTTCACTTTTGCTGGACAGCTTGGTCTGTTAAAGGCTAAGTTCACCTTTTACATTTTTTTTTTTTATAAAATGCAAATTTTTTTGCAAGTTAAAAAATATGTGCATTAATTATTGTTTTTCTTCAGAGCCTGTTAAGCATTGCACCCTCAATCAGCAGACCGCAGGTGCAAAGTCAGGCTCTTGCAGACTGTCAATACACTGTCTGCCCCTGTACCTCCAATATGGGCAGGCAGTTACTAAAGACCAGTGAGTGGGCGGCAGGTACAGGTACAATCACGTACATTTACATTGCCGGCCTTCTTCTGAGTTTGATTGGACACAGCGTGTTTTTGGCACATTTCAGCCAATGATTTTGACTGAAACCTGCTGATTGGCTGTGTCCAATCACACAGAATCCTGTGTTTAAAAACACACAGAACTCTGTGAACAGAGAACAGCGATCTGGCTGTTTTTTCTCCCATATCAGGGAGTAAAAGCAGCACAAATTACAGATTGTTAGGCACACAGTTAACCCCTTGATTGCCCCTAGATGTTAACCCCTTTCCAGCCAGTGTCATTACATCAGTGTCAGTTTACAGCATTATCACTGTATTGGTGTCACTAGCGATGTCAGTGTCATCGCTAGTGACACTGCATACAGCATAGCATCTAAAATTAGAGCGTAAACCTAGACCTAGTCCGCCAGAAAAGTCAGTTCGTGTGTGGACAAGTGTGGGCAAGTCTGCTCATTTGGAAAGTCCGGCGGACCTCCGCTGGAAAGTACGGAGGATAGTCTGATCGTGTGTACGCGGCATAACTTGTCTTCAGCGTATTTGTCAATCTGGTGACTTTGATAGATACAGTTTTAGGTAGAAAGGTTTCTTATCTAGCAGAAAATGCCCAAAGTCTTTACACCAGACTCTCTTTATCAGTGTGGGTCACTGGGTGATTTTTGTATTGTCAGCTTTATTCTCAGATTCATGTGAATGTTCTTATTTTTGCTTCTTCCTCTTCCTCATTCTGGGAAGAATGTAAAACAGGCGCTGTATACCACAAACAGTGCAGAGTACTTGTGCTCCACTTAGCTACCAATATTGAATATCAATTATGACCCTACAAAGTTTAGGCTGGTACTTTGCCCATTCTGGCCCTTCTGCTGCTTCACCACCTTATTGGTGAAAAATATGACTCCTCTGAGCAGCCAATCACCAGGTCTAAGGGCTTTCATTTTGAGGCGAGTCTTTAAAGTGTATCTAAACCTAAAAAAGGAAATGTCATATATTACAGCTTTCTCTTCCTTGGATTTCCTGGCATTCGTTTTCTTTTTTCAGGCTTGTTTTCCTTTATCTTCCCCTGGTGATCCTTCCAATAACACATTTTACACCTGTCCTTAGGTGGCTACATTCACTCCTCCACTGTATCTAAGGAGGGGGCCATGGTTGTCACCCAGATTGCCTTCCTGATTTGGAGTAAAAGTGTATCTTCCTCTATTTATCACAATTACATGGGGGAAGCGAAACAAGTTGTTTACAGAAGACTGATAGGGATGTTTGTCCATTCAGTTTATTGCACAGGGAGTGACAAGGACATTACATTTCTAGAAAGATCAGTAAGTATTTTTTCTGTAATTGCTGAAAATGTTCTTAGCCTTAAAATATATACATAAAAGTAATGCAGCCACCACATCTAAGGAATGATAAGCTGCCTTATATTACATTTTTATTCCTAGGTTTAGATATACTTTACACCCCTTTCACACCCCTTTTACTCTGGTCCCAATCACCATGGACACCATCAAAACCATCATCAGAAACCACCAAGACAGCACATCGCCAAACGACAATATTCCCACAAAACTTCTGAAAGAATGTACCTCATAAACCAGTCATTTAAAGAAGGAATCGACCTCCCTCAAGCAAGGCACAATCAATCCGCCTAACCTCAATCCCAATTACCCAAACGACCGCAGACCTGTCACAAGCCTCAACACCATCTCAAAAATGATCAAGAAAGCAGTAGTACAACAGCTACAACTCCATCTGGACACCCATAAACTCTTGGACCCACTACAATCTGGTTTTCGTCCTGGCCACAGGACAGAAACTGCTCTCCTTAAAAATCTGGGATGATCCTCGAAGCAGCAGATGAAGGAGAATCGTGTCTCCTGGTGCTGCTGGACCTCAGTGCAGCTTTCGACACAGTAGACCACAAAACCCTGCTCACTCGTCTCACAGAAGTAGCTGGAGTTGCAGACTCAGACTTATCCTGGTTCGCATCCTTCCTAGAGAATCGATCCCGGAAAGTGAAACTAGGAGCTTTTACTTCGGAAGCCCGTAAAATTACATGCAGAGTCCCTCAAGGATCACCCCTGTCGGCCGTGCTCTTTAACATCTATCTTCGCCCACTCCGCAAAATCATCAGCAACCAGGACCTGCTTTATCCTACGCTGATGACATCCAACGCTACCTACGCATCACCAACAAAAAAGACCAATAACAGGCACTGGAAAACTGTCTCTCATTGATTGACTATTGGATGACGGAGAGCTCCCTTAAACTCAGCGGATCCAAAACAGAACTCCTCTTCCTCCATGCAAATCGAAACAAAAACCCTGGCACGACGTCCACACCACTTACCATCCTCGGACAACCCATCACCCCCAGCATTAAAGCCAAAAGCCTTGGAGTCATCTTTGACTCAGACATGGCAATGGATGCACTAATAGGATGAGTAGTCAGCGGATCCCACTACCTTCTTCGCCTATTGCGTAGACTCATCCCCTTCATTCCAGAAGGAGATACAGCAGCAGTAGTTGGAACAATCATCAATTCCCGACTCGACTACGCAAATTCCCTCTACCTAGGACTTCCCAAATACCAAATTTCACGTCTACAAATTGTCCAGAACACAGCAGCCAGACTGGTAACTGAAAAAAAAACCCTGGGAATCAATCACCCCGTCCCTGAGGACCCTCCATTGGCTAGCTGTGAAGGACCGGGTTACATTTAAGAACCTCTGCCTCACTCACAAATGTACAGAAGGAAAAGCCCTGCAATACCTCTGGGACAAAATAAAGCACTACACCCCAGGTCGCCCCCTCCGGTCAACTAACCAGAACCTTCTCAACATCCCCAAGACCCGTTATAAATGAAAAGGTGAACGAAGGTTCGCAGTCCAAGGACCACAGCTATGGAACGCTCTACCCGTGGACATCCACTCGGAAGAAAACCATCTGGACTTCAGGAAGAAGCTCAAGACCCATCTCTTCTGAAGACCCAGATGGACACTGGCGGCAAAAGCGTCTGGAGGCGATTTAGTTTGCATATTTAGCGCTATATAAGTTATTCATTCATTCAAAAACCACTACACAGAGCAGGTAAGTATACCATTTTTTTAATTGCCTTTAATATCACTTTAAAACAACACTGTACTTTGCCCATGAAGAGCAAGTCAAAGGCCCCCTCCCCAGCAGCATATGCTTACCTTCTGCTTGCATCCCTGCTGCTGTTCAGCACCTTGGAGACTATATATAGAACCTCTAGGTATGATGGAATATGTGACTCACTTCACGGCATGCCACAGGTTCCCTTTAACCTTATATAATCTCTAGCTCAGCTCTAACCCAAAACTTACACAGTGGTTTAGGACCGGTTCACGCCAACCCTAAAACATTGTTGAATGCATTTTTGATGCATTCTGGTGCGTTTCTTCCTCTCTTTTTTTTCATCTCAAACGAGGACATGTGCATTCCAGTGCATTTTTGATGCATTTTGCCGGGTTCCAGATGTGTTCCATACAGAGAAAATGCAACATGTTCTACTTTTGTTGATTGCACTGGAATGCACTGCACTGGTGTGAACTAGGACCATTGGAATTCATGTTAAACACTTTTCCTGCATTGTTGATGCAAAATTAGGTACTACAGGGAACTGCTCCAAGCCTCGCTCTGAATTGCCTCTAAGGCTGGATTCACACCTGTGCATTTTTAGTGCTTTTTGCATTTTGCAGATTTGCACTACAGAACGTGTTCCATAGGAAACCATGTTAAATGGACTGTAGTACAAATCTGCAAAATGCAAAAAGCATTAAAAATGCATAGGTGTGAATCCAGCCTAAGCCCCAGTGCAGTACCCGATACCACTACTCCACATTCATACTAAATTCTAAATGAATATTCATTCTACCGTATATACTCGAGTATAGGCCGACCCGAATATAAGCCGAGGCACCTAATTTTACCACAAACAACTGGGAAAACTTATTGACTCGAGTATAAGCCTAGGGTGAGAAATGCGCAGCTACTGTAAGTGGAAAAGAGGGTCAACGATGCCCATTTGCAGCCTCACTGTGCCCATGCAGATGGACACAGTTGACCGATTTGGGGCCCTGTATCTCGGGGTCACTTAGTGCTAGGAACCCCATCTTTAGATATGTTGTAGTGCTAATTCCACTGGGTTGGACAACATTTGGGGTTCCTAGCACCAAGTGTCCCCGAGATATGGGGCCCCAAATTCGGGTCAGAAAATCTCAAGCACTTTTCTGCAGCAGAGAATGACATTTTCTGAACCGACTTTGGGGCCCTGTATCTCGGGGCCACTTAGGGCTAGGAACCCATCTTTGGATATGTTGTAGTGCTAGTTCCACTGGGTTTGAATGCCAAATTTGGGGTTCCTAGCTCCAAGTGTCCCCGAGATATGGGGCCCCAAATTTGGGTCAGAATATCTCAAGCACTTTTCTGCAGCAGAGAATGACATTTTCTGAACCGACTTTGGGGCCCCGTATGTCGGGGCCACTTAGTGCTAGGAACCCCATCTTTGGATATGTTGTAGTGCTAGTTCCACTGGGTTTGAATGCCAAATTTGGGGTTCCTAGCTCCAAGTGTCCCCGAGATATGGGGCCCCAAATTCGGGTCAGAAAATGTCAAGCCCTTTTCTGCAGCAGAGAATGACATTTTCCGAACCGACTTTGGGGCCACGTATCTCGGGGCCACCTAGTGCTAGGAACCCCATATTTGGATATGTTGTAGTGCTAGGTCCACTGGGTTGGCACACCAAATTTGGGATCCCTAGACCCAAGTGGCTTCGAGATACGGGGCCCCAAAGTCGGGTCGGAATTTTTTTTTTTTGCTGCAGAAAAGTGCTTGACTCGAGTATAAGCCGAGGGGGGCACTTTCAGCACAAAAAAATGTGCTGAAAAACTCGGCTTATACTCGAGTATATACGGTAATTAAATAAATGCATTGCCAGACTGGAAACCGAACAGACCAATATATAGATATATATAAAATTAAAAACAAAAATGAACAAGCAAATCCCGGGCTACCCATGGCATATCACAAGACAAAGATGAGACAAGACAAGTGATTCATATTAGTGACAATAAGGACATTTCCAGAACTACGAGGATCAATCCTGATAAGAAACCAAGAGAGTCTATGTATTATTCTGTCTGTACACTGGGGGGAGCTGTTGTTATCCTTTTGTTATAGGATTGCATGAAATTAAAAGTATTTAAAGTGATCGTCTCTCTAAAATAATTATTATATATAGACCAACCTCCCATTCGCACCTGAGCTCAGAGCTACAAAACCCTCAACATTAAAGGGTAACCCCAGTTTTGGGCAGAAAAAAGTATAAATAAAAAAAATATATATAACATTTACAGTTACTACACAAGCCACATTGTAATTGAATGTTATTCAAAATTGCCTTTTTTTGTTCAATCTTTAATTGTCTGGAAAATGAAATGCAATATGGCAACCTGGAGGTGTTCGGTATACATATTATTATTATTATACACGGTTTATATAGCGCCAACAGTTTACGCAGCGCTTTACAATGTATAGGGGGGACAACACAATTACAGTACAGTTCAATACAAAAGGTAAGGGAGGGCCCGGCTCGTAGAGCTTACATTCTAAAGGGAGGGGGTTGTGGTACAAAAGGTAATAGCTGCAGAGAATGATTTGATGGGGGTGGCTCGGGGGCAATTGTTAGGTGTTTGTGGGATAGGCTTCCCTGAATAAATGAGTTTTCAAGGATCTCCTAAAGGTGGACAGGGTAGGGGCTGATCGGACAGACTGGGGCAGGGAGTTTCAGAGGATGGGAGACGTCACAGCAGGCAATGATCGTGGCTGGTGTGATGACCACCGGACACCCGCTATACCTCGTAAACACACAAATCCCGGTTCTCTCAGGGGAGAGGAGACCGATCGCGTGTTCATACGTAAGTATGAACACCGATCAGTCTCCTCCCCTAGTCAGTCCCATCCCCCCTACAGTTAGAAGACACCCAGGGAACACAGTTAACCCCTTGATTGCCCCTAGTTTTAACCCCTTCCCTGCCAGTGACATTTATACAGTAATTAATGGCTATTTTTATCACTGTATAAATGTCAATTGGCCCAACATAGTGTCAAAAGTGTCCGATCTGTACGCCACAATGTCGCAGTCCTGATAAAAATGTAATTAATTCATTCACTAATAGTGTATTAGGGCAATGCGTAAGGCTGGTGTGCCCTCTTTTTGTTATTTGAGTGGATAAACTATCAGGTCCTAAGCACCACAGTTGAGCACAGAAGGTTGTGTTTGTTGTTCACTTTAGTAGATCATGCAGTGTTCCTAAGCATGCGCCCAATCTCTGGGCATGCAGACACGCTGCGACTCACATTTCTGTGAGTCACAGCGTTCAGCATGTCTGTGTATGTACAAAATGCTACATCACACAGCCCAGGAGGCGGTTTGCGTGATGTCACATGATCTCTTGCGGTTCATCTGCGCATGTGTGCGGTCTGTGGCATCATCTTGGCCTACACCAGAATTTAGGAATTAAGAACAAAATATAAAGAAAAATGCTTTTACTTGGTAATTTTTTTAAATAAATGTGTAAGAGGGAGGGGGGTTGAGGCAGGAGAGAGGTATGTACAAAAGTTCTGCTTTAACGAGATGAGTGTTTTTTTTAAACTAGGGTAGTATTTTGTAGTTTTCATTGATTTCGTGTGTTTTTTTTATTTTTTATGTTGATCGGTCTTTTTTTAAAGTTTGAGGTGCTTAAAGCAGACCTTCACCCTAACCTAAGTGCTATATTGCCCTACCTCCTTTTCCTCTCTTTTTTTTAAATTATTATTTAGGAGATTTTCTTCACTTCCACATTTCTCACCTAGGCAAGAATGACATTTGTGTCCTCTACCCCCTCCCGAATTCTGCAAGAGCGCATATGTGCCACAGGGCTTTGGGCCCCATGTGAGAATTGTTCCACATCTGCGCACACATAGGCTTCCTGCAAATGCACAAAGATGGCTATTATGGCAGCCCCAAACATTTGCCATCCTTGTGTGGGAAATCTGCGAATGTGCCATAATGACAGAGTTGGGGCCACTGACAATGTTGGGGAGGGGGGGGGGGGGGTCCAATATGATGACAGATCAGAATTTGAGGGTCCCAGAACAGTAACAAATTATTACTTATGGTGGGCCCAGAATATTCAAACACTGACAATTAGGGGAAACAAAACAATGATACACTTTCAGTTGCCATCTTAGAACAATGGCACACTGACACTGGGGGGGGGGTCCTAGATAAATGACAGACTGACAGTGGGAGGGTTCAACAAAAATGACGACACACTGACACTGTGGGAATTCGAAAACAGACTGACAGATGGCATCCTTGAACAAAAGTGTGTATTTTGCCATCTGGGGGTGGGTGGTGTCCTAGTGTAATGACATGCTCACACTGGGAGGGGGGGTCCTAGAACAATGACACACAAAGTGGTGATAATAGAATAATGACACACCGACACTGGGGTGCGGTGTCCCAAAATACTGACACACTGACACTGGGGGGGGGTCCCATAATACTGACATGGGGGGGTGACCCAGTATAATGAAATACTGATCCTGGGGGGGGGGGGGTCCCCGAACCAAGACATAATGCACAAAGAGCATGGCTCAGCCACACCCCCTTCTCGCTGGCTGTAATTGTCAGCCAATGAGAAGAGAGAGACCCGAGAGAGTCTTGGCTCTCGTGCACATCGCTGGATCAGGCTCAGGTAAGTATTGGGGGGGCTGCACTCTGTATTTTTTTTATCGTCATGCATAAAATGCATAAAATGCCTTTACAACCACTTGAAGGCTGATAACAGCTTTCTTCCACATGGGATTTACAGAGGAAGATCTTCTGCAACGTGTACAGTGGGGAAAATAATTATTTGATCCCCTGCAGATTTTATCCCTTTAGTATACCTCTATCCATCCTGTGAATCCTGTTCCATTCGTTGAGGGATTTCGTTCATGTGTGATATCGTAACCATCTCCAACACTATATGATAACATCATTGATATAGCACTGGGCTCTGGATTTCGTTCATGTGGAAAATCGCATCAACCTCTGGCATTATATGATAACATCGCTCATATACCACCGGGTTCTGGTAAGCAGATCAGGAGCACAGTTTTGGATTGTTCACTATTCGTTTGTTTATCCACATGGAACATTTTGCTTCACACGGAAATCACCGTCACTTTGTTTGAATGAACATCTCTTGATGGACTATTATATGTTTGGTTATTTCCCAAAGTTTCTTCACTCACTGCGCCACACTTTAGATTTTATGATAACAGATGACATTTCTACAATAAGCCCTTATAGGCTTTTTTCTGATCAAAAGGTCCTTCAATTTTTGGGAAGTCATTCTGAGCTATGGGGGAATGATCACTTGAATATTGGTGAAGAGGAGTGCAATTAGTATATTATTTGCCTGAAGAACTTTATTTTGAAGATATTTAGTTTGCACAAAATCTTTGGCACTTTTAGGGTTGAAAATGTTTTTATCGTTATTATTAATAAGAACAACGTTCAAAATACACAAGTATGACATCAAGTAATAAAATAGCACTTTTATTGGTATAATTGCACAATATTTATCATCTGGAGGATATTGAAGAACAAAAGACACAGAGACTGTAAATTATTCGCACTTTATTTATAGGACATTAAGCACTTGTTTTTTGCACGTTGTATTTTACTTGAAGGAAATTGTTCCGTTTTATTGATAATTTGCACACATTGATTGACTTGCACAAAATGTATTTTGGAGCACAGTATGAAAAGATGATAAATGAACAGGATTGAGGGGGTGGGGCCATCTTTGGGGAGAGGCAGGGCCATGTGCTAACAGCTGATGAACAACAGGATTGAAAGGGTGGGGCTGACTCTGGCAAAAGGCGGGACCACACCCTTGCATCTGATTGGTGGTGGGACCTTACCAAGAGATGTAAATGCAGAAGTGCTGTGCAAACAAGCTTATTGTGCTAAGGGAGCTCCAGTTGTCACCTGGCCATGGATTTGGCTGCTCTGCTTACATGGAACTGGAATCATCACCCATCTGTACTCTGTATACAACTTCACTTCACTCCGGTATCAGAGAAACATTTTCATCTTCTGGTACATTAAAGAATAAATTAATCTTTGGGAACACCTGCAACCACTGCCTGCTCCTCTGCCTCAAGTGACAACAAGCAGGGGATCTTCTCCCCCCCACGCTTGTTGTCACTATTTTATAAAAAAAAAGCATGACCGTGTGGGGCTCTGCCTATCCCAGGCACATCATTTATTCAAAGAGTTCTGTGAATGGCAAACTACAAGTACCCACAGCCTTTGCGGCTGTCAGCTTGTAGTTCTCAATTAACTACCATGACGCTGTTGAGCAGTCTAGGTAGTTTATTGATTCTTCCCGCCAATCTGTATCTGCCTGCCTGTACGAGCAGACAGATACATTGATGTGTCTTCAGGAGTCTTGCATGGCAAGTCTTGCATCAGCAAATCTCAGGTGCAATTCTACAGGCTTCAAGTAAAAAAAAAAAAGAATTGCACATTTTTTTTTACCAAAAAGATGTGAATGTATTATTTTTTTAAAAAAAGGTGAAGTTATCCTTTAACCAGTTAAAGACCGCCTACCGCATATATACTGCGGCAATTATATACCTGTACTTAATTTTGTGCAATAGACACTGGGGGGTGCACAAGGCACGCCAATTAGACAGAGGGGGAGCCAATCAGCGGGTCTGGCAGACCCAATGTCCACCGGCCACCCATGATAGCTACCCATTGAGTCATAACGGCGATCTGCCTATGTAAACAAGGCAGATCGCCATTCTGACAGGGATGAAGATAGAGATCTTGTGTTCCTGCTAAGCAAGAACACGGATCTCTGTGTTCATCCAATCAGTCTATCCCCCACACAGTTAGCAAGCACCTCCTAGGGACACACTTAACCCTGATGTTAACCCCTTCCCTGCCAGTGTCATTAGTACAGTAACAGTGCATTTTTTGTAGCACTGATCACTGTCACAGGTTCCCAAAAAAGTGTCAGTAAAGTGTCCAATTTGTATGCCGCAATGTTGCAGTCCTGCTAAAAATCCCTGATCACTGCCATTACTAGTAAAAAAAAGAGACTCTAGCACAAACCAATCAATATACGCTTATTGGGATTTTTTTTACCAAAAATATGCAGCAGAATACATATTGGCCTAAATTAATGAAGAAATTTGATTTTTTAAAACATTTTTATTGAATGTGTCTTATAGCAGAAAGTAAAAAGTACTGTTTTTCTTTTCAAAATTGTCACTCTTTTTTTGTGTATAGCGCAAAAAATAAAAACCACAGAGGTGATAAAATACCACCAAAAGAAAGCTCTATTTGTGGGGAAAAAAAGGACGTCAATTTTGATATTAAAGGTTTTAAAAAAAACATACATGTTATTTTTACCTGCTCTGTGCAATGATTTTGCACAGAGCAGCCCCGACCCTCCCCTTTTCAGGTCCCTTGGCTGGAGCTTCTGGCCCCTCCTCTGCTCCGAGTGCCCCAATGGCAAGCCACTTGCTATGGGGGCACTTGTGCACGCTCACTCCCCGAGCCCTGCTCTGTGTGTCCATAAGACCCTCCCCTGGCTCCCTGCCTATGATTCACAGAAGCAGGAGCTGCTTTCATGCAAAGCGCTGGATTGCGATCAGGCTCAGGTAAGTATTAGGGGAAGCGGTGGGGGGGAGCTGCATAGTAAAGGTTTTTTCTCTTCATGCATATGCATAAAGGGAAAAAACCTTTAGCTTTCAGAACCACTTTAACACATGCTGCATTTAAGTAGACTCATTCGTTTGAATGGGCTGTCAGTGCCCCAAAACACACAAAAAAAAATAGGACAAGCACCGGTTTTCCATTGCAGTGCCCCACAACGCACAACAGTGGATTGGGCATAGTTCCCAACTGTCCCTGATTTTGAGGGGCTGTCCCTGATTTGGAGCAATGTCCCTCTGTCCCTCAGTCCTCCTCATTTGTCCCTCATTTTGGTCTGATCTATATAGATGTATATAAATGCACTTTTTATCCATCAAAAAGTGTTTTCCAGTGCTAAACCTTTCATCTGATTTCTAAATTGCTGCATTTGGAAATTCCAAAAGCCAATATAAAGCAATAGTAGTGGTAAAAAAAAAGCACTAGTGGGTTTAACTAATCTTGTTTTTTTGTACAATTCTCCTTTAAGGGGGCGTGGCCAGGGGTGTGTCCTATGCCTGCATTCTTTTGCTGATAGGTGTCCCTCATTCCCATCTCAAAAAGTTGGGAGGTATGCATTGGGGTGTGCTGCAATGCATGTGTATCTGAGATGCCATTAAAATAGTACTGCAAATCGCTAGCACATGTACAGTTCATTGCAGTAACTTATATGTGAATGGGCCCTAAAGAATACCGTATATACTCGAATATAAGCCGAGATTTTCAGCCCTTTTTTTAGGGCTGAAAGTCCCCCCCCCTCGGCTTATATTCGAGTCACCGCAGGCGCCGTCTGCCTACATGAACAGTGTGTCATGCAGACAGACGGCAGTTTTCAAAAGCCGCGCCTCCTCCTCCCGCCCGTCCGTGATAGGCGGACACTAATTTTCCCAGCAGTAAGTCAGTGTGCAATGTTCCGCCTATCACGGACATCCTGTCATTCTCATCTCATGGATGAGGATGAGAGGACGCCCGTGATAGGCGGAACACTGCACACTGACTGCTGGGAAAACAGCGTTCCTCCTATCACGGACGAGGAGGAGGAGGCGCGGCTTTTGTAATTTTAGAATGGCGCCTTACACGCTGTGGGGGGACAGAGCGAGACTGCATCGGCGGAAGACCGATGACAGATGACGGATGGCAGATGACACAGGACCCGCAGATCGGCAGATCGGCGCAGATCGGCACAGGTAGGCTGCAATGGGGACACAGGGGGGGTCTGTACAGGGGACATGCAGCTGCAGATGGGCATTGCTGACCCTCTCTTCCACTTACAGTAGCTGCTGCATTTTTTACCCTCGGCTTATACACGGGTCAATGCGTTTTTCCCATTTTTTTGTGGTGAATTAGGGGCCTCGGCTTATACTCGGGACGGCCTATACTCGAGTATATACGGTATATCAGCACTATAAAAAAAACTCCACAACAGTAACATCAAATTATAAAGTATTTTAATAAAAAATATAAAAAAAAAATCAGAAACACTTTCATTAGTATTCTTATCATGACTCAAAATGTCTAATGCCGCATACACACAACCGGACTTTCCGTCAGAATAAACTCAGATGGTCTTTCCGACGAAGTTCCGACAGAATTTCGACGGAGTTCCGCTGAAACGGACTTGCCTACACATGATCACACCAGAGTCAGTTCATTTAGAATGCGTACAACGGGACTAGAAAAGGAACTTCAATAGCCAGTAGCCAATAGCTGCCCTTGCGTCGTATTTGGTCCATCGGACTAGCATACAGGCGAACGGTTTTCCCGATAGGAAATGATTCCATTGGAAAGATTTAACACATGTTCTTTTTCTAGGTCCGTCAGACTTTTTGAAAACAAAAGTCTGCTGAAGCCCACACATGATCGGAATATCTGATTAAATGATTCCGTCTGACCTTTTCTGGCGGAAAGTTCGGTCGTGTATACGCGGCATAAGACAGCCATTCAAGTGACTATAAAACATATGTACAAATAATATTGCGCGTCCTCCTATGCACAGCATTGGCAGCACAGTGAATACTTCAAATGAAAACCTTCTGTGTCTACATCCTCAAAAAACTTCAGCCTGTTTTCACCAAAAAGAATCTTCCTGTTTTCTATATAATATAAAAGAGCCTGTTTTTCTTCATGTTTGATGCCACCTTTAATTTTCAAAATGTATATCACGTGTTCTTTCCTGTAACGATAAAAAAAGGGAGCATAGGGTGGTTTTGTAATTATTTTCTTTATTATAACCAGTGCTAAAGAATACATGTTCAACACAGTTGTTATTAAGTAAATATGAAATATTGCATATTAATATTATGCAGTCTCATTGTATTTCAGCAGGTGGAGCTCAAGGTTCTTTTTTTACATGTTTGATGGAAACCCATTTATCAAAGCATATAATTTGCACTAGATCCTGAGGAGGATTTGGGAATCCTTGGCCTGACCTTTGGCTACAGACAACCAAATAACCTTTTAATGATGGGGACAGATTTCTGTGAATTAAAGAACGTGTACCGTGTAAAGTGTGCATGGGCGGCCGCAGAACTTTTTCCATCATTTTAAGGTAACCCATGCTCCGTCCCTTTTCGACAATGTCATGAAGGGGAGGGGCTTAGTCATTATCACATAAAGCGCAGGCATGCAAAGGTTTGAGAAACCCGATGCAAAAGCTTAATAGAAGGATCAAGCTGCCATTGTCTAAATAGCAATTTCTAATTTGTTTTTAAGTTTACAGAGGTTTCCACTACTGACTTTTCTTTCTGAAAATGCCAGCACCATGGCTCTGTTGTTCCAATATTTATATTCATTAACCCGGAGGAGGTATGCAGATAAGAATTTTTAACTTTTATTAAACTTTTCTGGTTTGCATACAGGCTCTGGCATAGAAAGCATTCAGACCCACGGGTTAGCATTAAAGCCAGGTAAAGAGCATTTTTAGAAGGTTAGCAATGATGTCTCCTGCATATCTATCATGAAATAATTAATTAAACACCTTGACCGCAATTATACAAGTAGTGCTGTTAGATTAGCTCCAGAACATGAACACGGGCTGCTTTACCTCAGGCAGGTGCTGGTGGGCAGCTCACACTCAGCTCTTCAGGCGTGCTCCCTTATTTCCCTCAGGCTCTGAGCCGCACTGCCTGGAGAGGATGAGGGAGGTGGGTGGAGCCTAAAAAGTGACCAGGCACGAAGGAGGCAGAAGATCCTCCTCTGCTCTGATTGCTGGGGCCTCGCCTTGGCCTCATGACGTGACGTCACTGGTTGCTAGATGTCAGGCAAGTCTAGCGACCAGTGCAGTGGGCAGCAGAAAGGCCAACGGACAGTGCAATAAGAGAGTCTATGGAGTCGGGGCCAGCGTCAGCTTGCTCAGAACTACAAAGGCTGTCAGTGCTGAAAAACTTCCCTCCGTTAGATGTTTTGATGGCAGGTCTGAAGGGGAAGAAGGTAGCTTTATAGTGTCCAGCATGTTTCACTGACTGTGAGTCCCCCTTTGATGCCTAAATGGTGGAGTGTCTCCACAGGGAAACCAGCCCTGCATATCCTGTTAGCAAGAGGAAGTTACCACCCTTGATAGGTTTAACCCACCCATTGGCATAGGGCTAAGCAAAAGCCTCATATATAGTGTGGGAAGAGGTGAAGAGAGGAGTATATGGGGTTTATGAGGGAGGAGAACAAGATGAAGGTAGAGTGTAGACTGTTTGTAAAAATTAGGAACAACGGTCTGGCAATTACTTGACTGAGTTCTTTTGAGGACCCTCAGGTGCAAGCCATCTGGTCCCGGTGACTTATTTATGCTACGTTTTTCAAGTCTGTTTCTGATTTTATCCTCTGTTAACCATGGGGTTGCTCCCTGTGATGTGTCATGAGGATAAACATTGCAGTTTTGGTTACTGAAGCCCCCCGTTTTCCCTCGTGAAGCCTGAGGAGACGAATACATTCAAAACCTTCGCCATCTCCCCATCCTTTGTAACCAGAATCCCCTCATCATTCTTTATGGGGCCAATATGATGTGTCCTCCCTCTTTTACTATTTATATACTTAAAGAATTTCTTATGATTTTTCTTACTCTCTTCCACTATGTGCCTTTCGTGTTCTATCTTAGCCGCCCTGATTACACCCTTACATTTCTTATTGCATTCTTTATACAGTTGGAATGCTGACGATGATCCCTCAGCCTTGTATTTTTTGAAGGCCTTCTCCTTTGCTTTCATATGACTTGACGTCTCAAAAGGGATGGTGCCACCAGGTGACGTTGCCAGGTGGCTCCGCCCTTACCTATATAAGAGCTGTCAAACAGAAGAGGAGGCATTCAGCCTTCAATGAGTGCAGAGCAGAGATTTTTTTTCCTTTTTAGGTGAGGCGGGTGTTGTGATTTACGATGGCTTTAGATCAGGGGTCTCAAACTGGCGGCCCTCCAGCTGTTGCGAAACTACAAGTCCCATTAGGCATTGCAAGGCAAACAGTTAAAAGCATGACTACCATAGGCAGAGGCATGATGGGACTTGTAGTTTCGCAACAGCTGGAGGGCCACCAGTTTGAGACCCCTGCTTTAGATCAAGGGGCACTGTTTTTTATTTTTTAATAAAGGAATTGTCAGAAACTGTATCTGTGTGTTTATTAATTTTTGAGACTTTTTTGGTGAATGGGTAGGGATACTATGCAGGATCTGGGGGCCTCCTTGTTAAAGGGGGCTTTCAGATTCAGAAAAGCCCCCCGCCCGCAGACCCCCACAACCACAGACCAGGATTGTGGAGAAGAGACCCTTGTCCCCATCAACATGGGGACAAGGTGCTTTGGGATGGGGGGTAGAGCCCCCCCGCTGCCCCAAAACACCTCCCCATGTTGAGGGCATGTGGCCTGGTATGGTTCAGGAGGGAGGGCGCTCGTTCCTGCCCTGACAGGCTGCATGCTCATATAAGGGTCTGGTATTCATTTTGGGTAGGACCCCATACTTTTTTTTTTGTGTATGGATTCCCCTTAAAATCCATACCAGATTGAATTTTTACCAGCAAATGATTGTTTTTTTTTTTATTCAGCTGTCAGCGGGGAAGCCCATTGACAGCTAATGACTTATCGGTTGTTAAGGGACACCATGGCCAGCTTCCCGACCCTGCTCCTTAACAACCAGCTTTTACTGCACTCTGCTTGGGCAAAGCTTTGCCCAATCAGGGCGCAGAATGCACTGTGCAGCGCGCAGTGCATTGCAGGGCATTTGGTGTTTTCATGCTTGGGCTCATGCCCGTTCGCCCAACACTGTTTGTGAGTATTTATTTTTTACCTTATATTTTTATTAAAATTTGTGGGATAATACAATAGGCCTGTCTGCCCTTATGTTCTGCTCATCACTATGATAAGCTGAGAATTATAGACATGATCTTGTTTCTGTATATTTAAAGTTCTAACGATATTTGAACAAGAATGGATAAAAGAAAAATAGAAAACAGATTATATAACACAAAAAGTCTATCCATTAATTTACCTTAGGTCTTGGTGTTCGTTGACAAAGTATATGGTTGTTGTTTGCAGTGATTCAAAGTCATTCGCGGTCAGCATTTGCCCCATAAATTCCAGCGGATCTTTGCCCAGCTGGTCTTTATCTGAAACCTTTATAGAAAAGCAAATCAGTAAGAATTTAATTTTCTTTTATATGATATCCCAGATAGAAAAATATGGGTGCTACCATTGCTGATCTACTTTAGAAAATGCTGGCCGGCTGAATGTTATCTCGATATTCTGCTTTAAATACCTTCTGAGTCACCTGTAAGCATGCAGTTTAGGAAGTCAAAGAAAACTTCTAAGTTATTATCTGCCTACATGTCCCAATTCAAAATATTCAAGCCAGAAGGTCTGTATGACAGCCAGTCATCTAGCATTTTCGAAAGGTCGGTATTAGTACTCTGCCGGTTGTGTCTCTATTGCAGAGAATTGCCCTCGCTTCCTGTCTGGATAGAAAATAATAAAAAAAATCTCTTCAGTGGGGACATGGACTAAAATCAAAACGTATTTTTAGTAGAGTTAGGAAGGGTTAAAACTTTTAACAGTGTTTTTTAGACATGTGCACAACAAAAAAATTTGTTTATTTTCGTTTCGTTTTTTTCGTTTCTGAAAAAAAAAATCGTTTTTTTTTTTCGTTTCGTTTTTTTCGTTTCCGTTGATTCGTACATTCGTAAGTCGTCGGTGTTCGGATTCGTAACGATTCGTACATTCGTAAGTCGTCGGTGTTCGTATTCGTAACGATTCGTACATTCGTAATTTTTTCGTTGATTCGTTTTTTCGTTAGTTTAATTTTCGGACGCATTCGTATTTATTTGTACATTCGTAACATTCGTAAATTCGTAATCGGAGCATAATTCATAATTTTATGTAATGTGTATGCTATTATTACATTTTAATAATTTACGAATCGAAAAAAAAAGTTACGTATCGAAAAAAAAAAGTTACGAATCGAAAAAAAGTTACGAATGTACGAATTTTTTTGTTCAATAGAGATACGGAAATTACAAATCGAAAAAAAAAAAAAAAAAAAGTTACGAATCGAAAAAAAAAAGTTTCGGATTTTCTTCATTAGTACATTCGTTGTTTCTAATTAGTTTTTTTTCGGATTTTCGTTGTTTTTCGGATTCGTTCGATTCGAATGATTCGTTAATCGGATTCGAACGATTCGTTATTCGGATTCGTACGATTCGAACGATTCGTTCATTCGTACGAAAACGAACAAACGAAAATAACCAAAAAAAACGAAACGAATTGCACATGTCTAGTGTTTTTTTGCTGTCTGTGACTTAAAGCTGAACCCCGGGGAAAGTTACCCTTGCAGTGGGATCCCCCCCCCCTGTCTGCAAAGGTTGCATGCTCAGTTTTGCCGAGGGGGTACCCCGGCAGCTAGCACTCTCCTTTTCTCTCCAATGCTTCCAGTTGTGGGCGGGTCCTCAGCATCCTCACTTACACTGCAAGACTGTTGGTCCTGCAATGTATGTGGTGACATCAGAGTGTGATCAAGGTAGCAGTGAAAGGAAGAAGCATTGGAGGACTAGTCATATAGAGAGCAGGAAGCCTGCAGGAGACAAGGATAAAATCAGTAACTGCTTTTTATTCGTACCCAAGACAAAAGACCAAAAAATGGGCCCTTGCAGGTTTGTGCCATAATGTGCTAGCCTGCAGTGCATACTAGCACATTATGACTGACTTGCCTTTCAAGCAGAGCCCTACAGCGCTGAGCTGTCACCACTCCCAACTCTTCCATCTTTGCCTGGTCTTTCTTCCGGGTTCACGCTCTCTGGCTGTTTTAATGACCGGGCCGTGATGATGTCACTCCCACACTTGCACATAGGAGTAACCATCTTGGCACAGCGATCTATGCAATCACAGCATACTGAATGTGCCCTGAATGCAGAGCGTACTGCGCATGCACCAGTGACATAATTTGATGAAGCCGATGTGAATATTTACTGAGCTCCACAAGTTTAGGCTGCTTCCAAGGTACCTACAGGTAACACTTATAAGCTTAAACAAAGTTTGAGAGTTTAATACCACTTTACCTACTTTTACCCCCTTCCCACCCAGGCCATTTTTCAGCTTTCAGCGCTGTCTCACTTTGAGAGACAATTGGACGGTGATGCAGCACTGTACCCATATGATATTTTTTTTTTTATAGATTTTTTTCACACAAAAGGAGCTTTCTTTTAGTGGTGTTAATCACCACTGGGATTTTTATTTTTGGCTAAACAAAGGAAAAAAGACCAAACGTTTTGAAAAAATAAAGTTTTTCATAGTCTGTTATAAAATGTTGCAAACAGGTAGTTTTTTTCCTTCACTAATGTGCGCTGATGAGGCTGCACTGATGGGCACTGATAGGCTGCACTGATGGACACTGATGAGGCGGCACTGATGGGCATTGATAAGCTGAACTGATGGGTGGCACTGATGGGCACTGATGAGGCGGCAATGGTGGGCACTGATGAGGAGGCACTGATAGGCTGCACTGATGGACACTGATAGGCATCACTGATAGGCGGCACTGATTGGCAGAACTGATGAGCACTGATTGGCAGCAATGATAGGCAGCATTGGTGGGCACTGTAGGGGCTGCACTAATAATCAGGACACTGATAATTAGTGCCCTAATTATCAGTGTTGATGTCCCTTTAACACAAGCTGGTTATTGGCTCTCCTCACGCTGTCAGCGTGAGGAAAGGAATGCCAATAACCAGCTTTTGTTTAGATCATAATCAGCTGTCATTGGACGCAGCTAACCACGTTGTAAAGGGCCGCTGTGATTGGGCATTTACCCCAAATTGTGATCAGCTGTGTCTCAAAGATGCAGTAAACATAGAACGCGCCGCCCACATGCCACAGGGGGCACGCGGGCAGCGCGATTACTGGAGTGTCCTTGGACAGCCTGCCAGCAAAGTAAGCCCCTGCTGTAGCCATCTTTCAGCTTTAGCGTGGGTGGGAATTGGTTAAGTTTAAAGGGTAAGTAAGTGGGAAGTTCTGCTTGTCCACCTCCTCCCCCTCCTATACCACTTCAGGACACATTTATATTTTTTAAGGGAGCAGGTACCTAGTTTTAACAGGTACCTGCTCCCACTTCAGTCCGGATCGCCTTGGCAAACCAAGTGGAAGCTTGTTCCCTCTTTGCCCACAGCCTTCTGGGACACATCACAGGTCCCAGAATTCTGCAGGTTCATTCACAAAGTGCAGCGCGGCTCGGGCATGTGCAGTGGGAAGCCGGCTGTGAAGCTGCAAGGAGTAGATGAAATAAAGAAGATAAAGTAGATAAAATAAAGAACGAACAAACCCTGTAAAAAGAAAACGAATGCAGCCACCACAGTTAGGGACTGGTAAACTGCAATATTTTTTTTTTGGGGGGGGGGGGGCTTTTAGATACAATTTAAAGTTCTTTTGTGCAGGGCTAAACTTACACAAAGATATGATGATCAGGGTGCCAGGGTAGTGCTAGGTAAGCAAGTACTGCATATTATCCCTCCGATAAAGTGAATCTTTTACTTTGCCTTTTATGGGCAGCACAGGATGAGTCATCCAGCCCTAAACTCTATGAGATTCAGTAATCGCGCTGCCCGCGTGCCCCTTGTGGCATGTGGGCGGCGCGTTCTAAGAGTATCATTTGCCTACTCTCACTACTAGTAGCAGACACTAGAGGGTGCTACATAATTAATATCTATTGCAGAATCTAATTATACACACTTACCAACTCAGTGAAGAACTCCTTCAGTTTTTTGCTTCCTTGTACAAATGCTTCTACTTTATTTTTTCTTTTGTTTTTGAAGAATGACTGAATGTATAGAACTGTAATTCTGTGCTGAACAACCGTGTTGAATTCCTGTTTGGGTAGAAGCAGAACAAACCACTTATTCATGCATCATAGTTATTTTATCTGAATGTTGTTGTCATAATTGCAGTACATTGTTTATTTCATATTCTTCCTTGCTTAAATAATTGTAAATATATATTAGGTTGGTCAAGAAGAAATTTTGGACAATGAGGTAACCACACTAAGGATGGTGATTTATGAACAAAATTTCTGGTATTTTCTTTAGAAAATGTTCACGTAATAACATCTTAGTAGTACATTGCCAACCATATTGGATATGGGACCAGGCTTCCTCTGGTGATATACTCAAGAACTGGGCCCATTTATCCTGAATTTAATGGAGGATATGAGCCTTCCTCTTCTCTCAAGAAATAAAACCACGATAATCCACACTTCTCATATGGCTTATCCAATACATGCATATAATTAAGATGGAGCGTTGGCAAAAATGAATTTCCCAGAACAGAATTAAGGAAACTCTTAAACTGTGCATACTGAAAAAAATGTAACACTGAAATACCATACTTCTGCTTAAGTATAGGAAATTGTAACAGGGGACCATCAAGACATAACACATCTTGTAGGTTAAGGCCCCATGCACACGAGACGCAGTTAAACGCGCGTTCAGAGGCAGTTGGACACTTTTTTTCAACTGCACCTGAACGCATGCAATGTTATCCTATGTGTCCATGCACACAGTCTAGTTTTTTCCCGTTTTTATGCAGTTGCGTTTAACCTCGTTTTTCCAGAAGCAAAAAAATGCGTTCAGACACTTTGTTTTTCCACGTTTCAGACGCAAAACGCGTCTAAACGCGGCTAAACGCAGGCACCTGCGTTTAGCCGCGTTTGCGTTTATAAGCCTTTTTAAAGGAACCCAATTTTTTTGACCAGAAAACTGAGAAATATGATGGTAAACCATAAAAAATACTAGAAAAAATTGTTTAAAATGTCGTAATTAGTTTAGATAGTTCATAGAGCATATATACTCACTGATGTATACATGTTTGTGAATTGCATACATGTTTGTGAAATATCCAACGGACATTCGCTGTGCCATCAACGGATGGGTCCAATATCGCCAAGCTCTGATTCTGGACCTCTCATGCAAATTTGCGACGACGTTGCTGCTTCATCAAGAGCGACATCAGGAGCATTTCCTGACATATATTTAATATGGGATCCATTTCCAAAAAAAAACACAGAAAGAGAGGCAAATGCAAGTGTACAACTGCTCTCTCTGCTGCTGCTCACAAAATGGCAGAAATAGTTAATAATACATGCTTTCTGAGCTTGGGGAGGGTCTATATGATATCTTTACAAATGCTTATAGACGCAAACGCGTCTAAACGCGTCTAAACGCGACATGAAAACACAGCAAAACGCGTGTTTTTAAACGCAGGTTTCTGCTTTTTAAAACACGCGTTCAGCAGAGTTTGCATCTGCGTCTCGTGTGCATGGGGCCTAACTGTCCCCATTTCTCTCTCTCCCAATATAAAAAACTCAGGTTTTGCTTCTCAAAGTAAAAAATAGTAAAAAAAATCAATGGCATAATTAGAGTAAAAAAATCTGTCAACTAATAATCTTCCCACCTCCCTTCATGCCATCGGAGTATCCTGCAAAAGCAAGTTATTTTGAATAGGAAGAGTCCAGAAAAGAGTATGCAGAAACCCACAGCGGACCACAGTTGTACTGGATAAGACTCAATATTTGGGTTGATGTAATACAATATGTTATTAACCCCAGTGGTGTATTTTGGTTTTGTGCTGCCCTAGGCAAGACTAAGATCGTGTGCCCCCCATCTAAATTAGTTCCACCCCTTCCTTCTCAAGTGGCTATTCAGGGTCTCTGGTGGCTATGCGGGTTCTCTGGTGGCTATGTGGGGTTTCTGGTGGCTTTGTTGTGTCTCCGGAGGCTGTGTAGGGTCTCTGGAGAGGAAGGTTTGAGAGAGAGAGAGAGAGAGAGAGAGAGAGAGGAGAGAGAGAGAGAGAGAGAGATGGGTTAGGGGGAAGAGAAAGAGAGGGGGTGAGAGAGAAAGAGGGGGTGAGGAAGGGAGGGGGAAAAAGGTGGTGAGAAAGAGAGAGGGGAGGGCTTGAGAGAGAGGGGAGGGGTTGAGAGAGAGGGGTGAGAGAGAGAGAGTGGGGTGAGATCCCCCTATACTACACCAGGAGACTCTCACACCCCCCCCCCCCAAAAAAAAAACTATACCAGACCCACCTTCGCGCAGCTCCTTTTTACCAGCTGTGTGTAGAGAGGCTGCGGGATATTCACCTGCTCTGCCAATTGAGCTACCCCCTGGGATCGAAGGCTGCAGCCACCACCACCCCCTGCTTCTGCTTTGCCCCTCTGTTACCAAACTTCAGTCCATGGCCACCCCTGGTGTCACCCCAGTGCGCACACCTGTAGCGATGCCACTGCTTCTCTGCAGCCTCGTAGTGTCCCTTCTGCCTGGGGTTGGCGCTGCCCCCATGAAAAATGCCACCGAAGGCAAATGCCTTGCTTGTCTACCAGTAGATATGCACTGATTAATCCAATCCATCATGTAACTTAACAAACATGCCAAATTATATACAGTAAGTGATGATTCAGAACAATAACACCTAATGAATACTTGTTTGTAATCTCTTCAAAGCAATTCTAGGTGTAGTGTCCCATTAGACTACTGTTGTTTAAATTCAATTTTTGGGCTCCTTGTAATCAGGAAGAGCAGCAATAGTTTGTTAAGGTCTTCTCTGGGCTCTGCTGGTGTGGGCTCGGTTACTTTCCCCTGTATCCCAGGGGACCCTGGGGCACAGTGAATGGAAAAATACAGATCACAGCCTGCATATTAATGCCTCTCCAGCCAATACCTGGTCAGGGATGTGAGTGACCAGCAGGGAGCTGAGGGAGGTATAAATAGGCTGGAACCCAGAGCAGGGGTCTCTTGTTCCTGGGGAGTACGACCCAGCCTTAGAATTGTGGCATCTCTAGGAAATTCACCTGCAACTGCACACATCTATTATGCTACTGTCTGGCTGGAAAACCTCTGTTCTATTCTACTGAAGCTTTTGTAGAAAGTTTCAAAAGGACCTGGGATATGGCAGTTTGTACACTAGCTGACTGGTACTGCAAGCAGGTGCACAGTTTACAAGACACAGTGACTACCAGACTTCTGGACTTTCTTTGGCCTCTTTTGGGAGATTTACTTTATTACCAATACACTCAGGACTATATTCCTGTGACGGAGTCCCTGTTTAGTACCACGTTGTCTACACTTAAAGGGGGTGCCTTCACGCTGAAGTATTATTTTAGCATTATTGTCCTCTACTGCCAGTTTGAAGTTCATTGGAGTAGTGCTAGGCTCCCGCTCACCCCCTCCCAGTTCATACCCAAAAATAAAATAAAAAAATCACAAAAAGACATGCACAGCCTGTTCTCTGACTCGAGTGATTGAGAGATACCGTATGCCTGGCTGCTATGTGCCTATCAGAGAATGGAACCTAGGATCAAACAGCCAGACCAAGTTACCTTACCTTGCCATATAAAGGAAGAAAAGGCTAAATTGAATATATCAATATCTCTATGTTTTAGCAATAAAGGAATCGCTTGAAGGGGGTGTGACGATCCGGGGTGATTAGGTACAAGTGGTGCATGCGATTTTTCAGAAACGTGCCACTCCAGACTTGTGTTTTAAGGGCATGGCAGCCCACTTTTATTTAAAGGAAACAAAAAAGTTCAAACCAACAGAAATCTTCCCTTGCAGGGGGTTCCACCATCACTGCACAACCAAACGATAGCCTCCTGGCTTACTCACTGTCAGCTTCGTGCTGCTTTAGTCGCAGGCTACACCTGCCTGCTTCAGACTGCCACCTTAGGCTCCTGTCTCTTTCTCCTGGAACTCTCCCAACCTCCTTGCCAGACTTCCTGTCTGCTGGGCGGAGCCGTCTCCAAGTCTGAGCACTGACTGCTCTTCCTGGGATGTTTATGAACCCAGCCCACAGGTGTATTCCTGCCAAAATCAGGCATATACTGCTTATTTGCACCTGTGAGATGGGGTCGCATCTCCACAGGGGATAAAGCAGCCTAGCAAAACTAACCATTTTAATCAAGTGACACCTGCCTAGCATAGAAATAGGGAGATAATTAAATTGTTGTAATTCTTTGCATTGTTGTACTTCAGCAATTATTTTATTAATTACGGGAAAATAATTAGGGTCATAAATATTTTTAGGTATCAAAACCCTAAGGTATTTTATATAATAATTCTAGACTGTTAAGCTGCTATGACTAACCCAGTAGAGATTTTTTCAAGAAGAGTTTTAGTTAAAAACAACCATACACTTTTGGCCAGATTTATGTTCAAAACCAAAAATGATCCAAATTGTTTTATATGTTTCATAATTTTTGAAACTTGAGACCTAGAATCAGATACTACTAAAATGATGCCATCTGCAAAACAAAACTTAAATTTTATGACTCGCCAATATTATTTCCTGGAACAAAGAAGAATATTCCAATTCCAAATACAAACCCAAAGGTTCTAAGGTTAGATTAAATAACAAGGGAGTCAGACTGCAACCCTGACAGTAGTCCCTTATAAAGTTTGAATCAAGTATGCAAAGATCCCTATAAATACATTTTGGCAGAAGGAATAGTTTGTAAAAAAATCTTAAAAAATTTCCCCTAAAACTCCATGTGATACAGCCACGCCATAGACATTGCCAATTTACATTATCAAAGGCCTTATTTGTGTCCAATGCCAACAATGCCTTAGAACGCGAAGAAGGACTCCCCTTGTGTAGACTGTCCAAAACTATCAATCATTTTTCTAACATTTGTAGCAGTAAGACCTACCCATTACAAAGCCTGTCTGACATGGGGATATCAATTCTGGAAGCAATGTTGCCAACCTCTTTGCCATTATTTTTAATAGCATTTTCACATCCTGATTTATCAAAAATATACAGTTTTTATAGCATCTTTATTTTAATATATAAAAATATAAGCACCTGTAGAAGGATATGTTTTTTTTTTTTTCAAGAATATATTAAAACAGGTTACTTAAGGGGATAGTTAAATTCTCCAATTATATTTTATAAAATTCAGAGTTGAAGCTGACTGGACCAGAGGCTTTATTAGAAGAAGAATATTTTATCATTTTGGATATTTCTTTTACTATATTTCTCACATTCAAAAAAATCACCCTCTGACCAAGTTGAAGGCTCAGTTTGGTCAAAAAAGACATCACCTTGCGGATTGGGAAAAGCAGCAGTATATACATTTTGTATAGTGTCATTTAAAAATAAAAATAAAAGTTTACTTCTGGGTTTGATTGATACAACCCATGTTCGTCTTTAAAGCGGGTGGCATGGGCCCCCCGTCTTTTCCCTCTCATTTATACTTTATCAATAAAATTCCAAATCTAAAAAAATTAGCTTCTTTCCAAGATCTAATAGAAACATATTGAGCAAGCCAATCATCATATAACTGCTTTGCTTGAATACAGTTTATTCCATTTGCCTCAGTTGGACATTGAAAAATGTATACATGCCACCATATATCTAGTGATAGTTCGAGAGATAGCATGAACTAACATTTTGCCCCAACATGGGTTGTTTTTACTATTTAAAAAGCTCACCTTGTTATTTTCCATGCCTTGTTCTCCTAATGAATTCCGAAAATCTTTGAGAACATTTTCATAGTCAAGTTTGTTTTTCTTAAAGTAATTTTTGAAGGAACTCTAAAAAGAAAAAAATAAACACAGTAAAGGCCAGTTTTAAGCAGCCATTATTAATGACATAGACATAACATGAACAACCCCCAATAGAGCCAGCCATTGCAAGTTACACATGAACGGCCGGCCGGCACTGGCATTGGGCCAAACAGCCTATATAAGCTGGATTGTGACATGAACAGAGTGGTCTTCAGCTAGTTCCTGGTTTACCTGTGTTCTGACTTGCTATATTTATCTTCCTGTGCACGACTTGACCTGCCTCTGACCTGTATTTCGATAGTTGCCTACCTATTGTGATCTTGCCTTGAACCCTGACTCAGCTTCTGCCTGTACCTTGCTGCCTGGCTGTGAACTGACCCCGGCTTGTATATTGCCTATGCCTGTTGTTCCTATACCTTGCTGCCCAGTTGTTGATGACCTTTTAGTGTGTGTCCTGGCTTCACGCCTGTTCGCTGCTCAAATGTCTCCCTGTACAGGTCTTTGGTCTATCTCTGGTGATCCATGGTCATCAGGATCCTCACACCTCCTGCCACTACTACCAGGGGTGTTGGAAGAGAGGTGCAAGATAAGTCCCCTCTTCAGCTTGATCTCCACAAGGCATGTGACACCATCACCAGTATGTCTCTACTGGTCTTTTTTGTAGTTTTATGTGGTTTCTCTGTCTCTGTCTGTCTCTACTGATCTTTTTTGTAGTTTTATGTGGTTTTTCACGGAAGGTAACTATATCTAGGCAGCTTTTCATAATAGGATCAGTTTCAATTAGGCAGACTTGTGGCTGGCTCATTAGAAAATGTTAGTTGTCACAGGTCCCGGCAGCTGACACTTTGATCTTTGGACCACAAAGGTTAGTGTAACTAATGTCATTCCACCCTTCTAACCCAAAACTAGATATGTGTTCTTCCTGGATGTGTTCTTTAAAGCTGCACAGTAATACAGGTTGGAATTGGCTGGTCGCCAATCACAGTCGCTGCCTTTCCTCCACTTTTATTATTTTATTTTTTTTAATTCTTTATTTATACACAAAATTTTCCGTAACAAACAAGCCAAAAAGACAGATATGAACATCTTTTCCTTAACATCATATATCTTAACCATCCATACCCGTCCCTCCCCCCCTCCCCCCCTTGCTTTCCGTATATTGGATTGGGGTGCTCACCACTTTTTTCCTTTTTCTGTCTATTTGTCCCTCGAAGTCCTGACACCCAACGTGAGAGTTGCCCTATCCTGTGACCGCAATATAGTATCTCCAAGAATTTTTATATTCGTTCCATCCTGTCCACTTATCTTTTCCTCCACTTTTATAAAAGAGCCCTTGTCGTACTAAATTAGTTGTAAATACCTTTATTCTTGGATTCAGAATTCTCAGGACTATTTCAGTGCCTTTGTTTTCACACTGATCAAGTAGTTTCATTATCTCAGATTCTTGCTGCATGTTGCCTAGTCCCAGAAGGGTATCCCTATGAGGGAAAGAAACCAAACAGTTAGAAGTTATGGCAGGAAAGTTATATTTATTTATATAATCAGCAAAAAACTTAAAGTGGACAGCAGAAAAAATTAAATGACAAGTGTGGGACTCGCCTGCATGCTGCAATTGTCCCCTGCCAAATCGAAACCCAAGAACTGAGTGATCACATGACCACTGATCGCTCCGTTCTTGGTCCACTCTGAGTAGAGAGCAGTGACTTTAATGCCGTGTACACACAAAGGGACTATCCCGCGGGATTGTCTGCTGTACTCAAGTCCACCGGACAATCCCCTCGTGTGTGGGTTTTGTTTTAAAATTGTCCGCTGGACTTGGCAGTCCGTCGGACAATCCCGCCGTTAGTAGGCTAGTCCGCCGGACTTTTGAAATGAACGGACTTGCCGCTCATCGGAAAGTCCGTTCATTCCCGCTGACTTTTTCCAGCGGATTGTCCGCCGGAGAAGTCCGGGCGTGTGTGGGCAAGTCACACGCTCGGAAGTCCGGGCGTGTGTGGGGAAGTCCCGCCGGACTAGGTCCGGCAGACAATCCACCGGACTAGGACCGGTGGACAAAGTCCGAATGTGTGTACGGGGCATTAGTCTCCGCTCTTTGCTCTGCCCCTCCAGCTCTCACATAAACACGGTGCTGAGGAGTGGTGCACTGAGAGGCTGAGCCAGCTGCCGTTCAGGCATCTGGGTTGATCCCGACATTATTGTTGGGATCCTTCACACGGAGCAGCTCTGTGATGTCAGTCAACAGGGGGCTTTAGCCCCCTGTCAGCTGATTCTGGGCTACAGAAGAGTGCAAGAAAGTGCACTCCTGTGACCCAGAAACGAAGTATGGCCAAAAAAGCTTTGTCCATGCTTCTGCTTTAAAGCTGAATTCCAGGAAAACAGAAATACACATGTATAATGCCTTGAAAAAGTATTAATTATTCTTGATATTTTCCACATTTTGTCATGTTACAACCAAACACTTAAATGTATTTTTTTGGGCTTTTATGTGATAGACCTACACAAATTGGCACATAATTGTGAAGTAGAAGGAAAATGATAAATGTTATTTTACAAATAAATATGTGAAAAGTGTGGCGTGCATTTGTATTCAGCCCCCCTGAGTCAATAATTTCTAGAACTATCTTTCACTGCAATTACAGCTGCAACTCTTTTTGGGTATGTCTCTACCAGCATTTCACATCTAGAGAGTGACATTTTTGCCCATTCTTCTTTGCAAAATAGCTCAAGCTCTGTCAAACTGGATGGAGAGCATCTGTGAACAGCAATTTTCAAGTTATGCCACAGATTCTCAATTGGATTTAGCTCTGGAGTTTGACTGGGCCATTCTAACACATGAATATGCTTTGATCTAAACCATTCCATTGTAGCTCTGGCTGTATGTTTAGGGTCGTTGTCCTGCTGGAAGGTGAACCTCTGCCCCAGTCTCCGTGTTGCCCACACACGGTCGGACAAAGTTGTCGAAAAATCTCATCATTCCGAATGGGGTGGCGTACAGCACGTACGACGGGATTACGTAGAGGCCAGTAGCCAATAGATTTTGTCTCCAAATTTCTTCTGAGCATGCGTGGCACTTTGTCTGTCGGACTAGGCTACACACGATCGGAATTGACGCGATCGAACCATGTTGACGGAAAATTTGAGATCCAGCTCTCAAACTTTGTGCGTCGGAAATTCCGACAGAAAAAGTCCAATGGAGCCCACACACGGTCGGATTTTCCAACAACATGATCCGATTGAACATTTTCCGTCGTAAAATCCAAACCGTGTGTAGGGGGCATTACAGGTTTTCTTATAAGATTGCCTTGTATTTGGCTCCATCCATCTTTCCATTAACTCTGATCAGCTTCCCTGTCCCTGCTGAAGAAAAGTATCCCCACAACATGATGCTACCACCACCATGTTTCACAGTGGGGATGGTGTGTTCAGGGTGATGTGCAGTGTTAGTTTTCCGCCACACATAGCATTTTGCTTTTAGGCCAAAAAGTAAAATTTTGGCCTCATCTGACCAGAGCACCTTCTTCCACATGTTTGCCGTGTCCCTCACATGGCTTCTCACAACTGAAAACTGGACTTCTTATGGCTTTCTTTCAACAATGGCTTTCTTCTTGCCACTCTTCCATAAAGTCCAGATTTGTGGACTAATAGTTGTCCTGTGGACAGATTTTACCACCTGAGCTGTGGATCTCTGCAGCTCCTCCAGAGTTACCATGGGCCTCTTGGCTGCTTCTCTGAATAATGCTCTCCTTGCCCAGCCTGTCAATTTCGGTGGACGGCCATGTCTTGGTAAGTTTGCAGTTGTGCCATACTCTTTTCATTTTTGGATGATGGATTGAACTGTGCTCCGTAAAATGTTCAAAGCTTGGGATATTTTTTTTATAATATAACCCTGCTTTAAAATTCTCCACAACTTTATCCCTGGTCTGTCTGGTGTGTTCCTTGGCCTTCATCATGCTTTTTGTTCACTAAGGTTCTCTAACAAACCTCTAATGGCTTCACAGAACAGCTGTATTTATACTGAGATTAAATTACACACAGGTGGACTCTATTTACTAGTTAGGTGAATTCTGAAGGCAATTGATTCGACTAGATTTTAGATAGGGGTATCAGAGTAAAGGGGGCTGAATACAAATGCACGCCACACTTTTCACATATTTATTTGTAAAAAATGTTGAACCATTTATAATTTTCCTTCCACTTCACAATTATGTGCCAATTTGTGTTTGTCTATCACATGAAGTCCCAATCAAATACATTTACGTTTTTGGTTGTAACATGACAAAATGTGAAACATGCTCATGCTGTAGCATCCTCTAGTGCTAGAAATGGAAATAGTTTTTTTTTTTATTAGTGTAAGTAAATTTATGCAGGCTTGGCTGGCAGCCAAATTGATATTCCTATCGCACTCGTTCCTGGTATTTATGGCTCATAAAGAAATAGCGGGTGCTGCAGCGATTACCAGTTGGGTCCTGGAAGCATCAAACAAATGTACATATTCGCCAGCACACCATGGATCATCAAATCTTCGTTCAAAAAGTTTTTTTAATGAAAAAAAATCACATCACAAAAATAAGGTGCAACGTTTTGGAGCAGCGCAGGACCCCTTCGTCAGGATGTCTGATTCGGTTGATCACTGACCACCTGGCTCACCCAGGTGTAGCTCACTGCACTTGTTTAAATGCTGTGTGGCATATAAGTTTACCCACACAATTGTTGTGCACATCACTTATCCCATATCTTTAAAGGCTACGCTTCCCTACCTAATCCGGCCTGTCTCTCATTTTGGAGATATCCCAGACCTCTATTATATTGAGCACTATACCTACCCTGGTGACACCTGGTGGTGGTCATGCACCACCCATGTCCAGTTACTAATCTTTTGTCTACCACATATATTATCCCCCTATTAGACCGCATTTGTTCGGCCTGGTCTTTACCTTCTCCCCCAGTCGCCGCGGGAGATTGTGCTTGAGTGCGCTCGCTAGACTCTGACTGTGCTTAACTTGGGTAAGAAACCAATTATACATATCAAACCCTTTGCCATGCATTTTTGATGCCATCCTGTATTATATATTGTAATGTATCATATATCTGTGAATTTGTTTTTCAGATGTATATATGTTCTGAAGAAGCCACTTTTGTGGCGAAACTAGTCAAATGAAACATTGAAATCATCCATTATATGTACGTTTTTTAGTATATATGTTGTGTTTAGATTCTGTCTTTATTTCTATTTTCCTGTAATAAATTGTTCAAAACTTTTTATACATGTCTCATATGGTGATCTATACACATATACCTAGTACCGCAATAGTCCACTAGCTCCCCCTTTCTCTTGGCGTTCTGGGTTGGGAACCAGATCACCAAAAATCTTTCCATTTAAAAATCTGGATGATGGTACAGTATCTATAATATTGCTCTCACACACCTGTGGATTGGCCCCACATTTTTTCCAAAGCTCGGAGACAAACGTACAGGACGCTTCCGCAAGCGTTCCTTAAAAGAGAGTCTTTCTCTGAGTCAGGAGTCAATGAGAATGGCAAACGTGATCAACTTCTCCAGCTCAGTGGGTGTATCTCTGGCTGCTATCTCATCCTTGATGGTATCTGAAAGACCATGAGAAAAAGCCACCACGAGTGCCTCATTGTTCCACGCAACCTCTGCTGCCAGAGTATGGAATTCAATGGCGTAGTCGGCAACAGTTCTTGTACTCTGTTCGATGGTCATGAGGCACTTGGCAGCAGAAGTGGAGCATGCGGGAACGTCAAATACCCTTTAAAAAACAAAGCCACAAACTCAGGGTAGCACAAGTGATATTGACCAAGGCGAAGGCAGAGCTCCTCTGGACTGTACGGCTTAAGTAGGCAGGACTGACGAACAGGATATCATCAACAGCTGAGTAACTGTGGAGAGAGATGGGAGCTGGCAATTAGCCGACAGCTGAGTGGCCAGCTCAGAGAAGGAAGGGCTGAGCCTAGCCCTGACAGGGAGCTCCAGGAGAATAATCTGTATGATTTTCTTAATTATCTCCGGATGACGGACTCCAGCTTTCACCACCTCTTGGCATTGGTGACCCCTATATTAAGAAGCAGAACACATGTATGAGGCTTTCCATCACTCCAGAGCAAAGCCTCATCGCCACCTTGTGGTACTTGGCGACTGGGAGAAGTCTCCAGGACCTCAAGTTTACTTCTGGGATCTCCCCCAGGCTCTGATAGCCATTATTTCAGAGACCTGCTCAGCCATCATTCAAGTCCTGCAGAAGGACTATATTAGGGTAAGTTTTTACCTTTCAGATCACATTCTATGTATTTATGTTTGCTAATGTATTTTATGAATTTGTTGATTACATTATTATCAATATTGTAATATGCTGTGAATGTCCTCTTTGTCCTCATGTATGCTGTAAGCTTTTCCTGCTCCTTTTTTGGCCTACATGCATATTTTCCTTAAATAACCTCCCCAGCATGCTATCCTGGGCCCATACACACCTAGCCTGGTAACTTAACAATGTTTTTTGTCAGCTACATTTTGGGGCTTACCCTAAACAACCACTAAAATGTGTACAAATGTTATTGGTGTCCTCAAATTCGGGCAGAGTGCTAGAGGCCATCCCCCCAAAATGCTAATTCAGCTGATCCAAATACTCTATCTGCTGACTTGGAAAAACCCATACACACTATCCCTCTTTTGTGTTCAATTTCTGTATAAATTCCCCAAACCATGTAGTGCAAGGGCCTGCCTGATTACCTACAAATTGAAACTTTTTAAGTTTTTGTCTCCTATTATTTGCAATTTGGACAGTTTGTATCCAGCTTTTTAGATTATGAGACTTCTTACCTGTCCACTGGGCTGCCAGTAGTGTTAGTAAGGAGGGTCTGGCCAAAGTATCACCACTGATTATTTATGCAAACAGCTCTCATGGAAGTGGAGAGGGTTAAAGTTGTCTAATGGGCCACCAGAGGGGGGAGGAATTAAATAAGTTGACCTTCCACTTTTGTCTTTCAATACTCATTACACCTGTGCATTCCTGTAAAGGTATGCTGTGTATGCCCTGTGTAAACAAGGCCTTAGGCCCCTTTCAGAAAAGCAGACCAATTGGGTCCTGCTGTCCGTTTTTCAGGCAGGCCTAATCGGACCACCCACTGTTCTCTATGGAGAGGCTGATGTGAATGGACATGTGTCTGAGGCGGATCTGCTTGGTGCATTAGGGGCTCTTGTATGATTTTTTTTTTTTCAAGCTGCATGATTAGAGCCTGAGGCTCTAATTGGCTTGAAAAAGGTTGGGCTTGGGGCGCAGAGCATATTCATATTAGGGGTTAATAACTCTGATCAGCGGGTTGTAATCTGCTGATCAGAGTTATAGAATTGTTTAGCAGACTCTGCTGAACAATTCTGATATAAGCTTATGGTCATTAAAGTGACCATAAGCATATAGGAGGGGGAGATATGAGGTCCATACGACATACTGACCTGGCCACCTGCGGGCACTATTTAGGTCCGAGCGGTGTACGGACCTGGCAGTGAAAGGGTTAAGACAAGATGAGCAGCAAAGCACAGCTTTTGTTAAGCACTACTAATCAGGAAGCAGAGATTGCTTATGAAATAAGCAAATTTGTCTGCCCCTATAAATAGTTACAATCATTACACTAAAGCAGAGGTTTTTGTTTTACACATGTATCCACACCAATAAAATAGTTTATATCAAGCTCATTTCTTTTGTGTGTTTCTTAAATTTAAGAAAAAGAAAATCATTGGGGTAAATTTACTAAGGGCTCTTTCACACGGGGCGATAAGTGCAGATCCGCCCCGTGAATATCTGCTTGCTCAGCGGGGATCACCGGAGCGATCTCCGCTGAACAGGAAGATGACAGGTCTGTCTCTGCACTCTGTGCAGGGACGGACCTGTCACAGCGCCGCTCTCCCTTATGGGAGATCGGGTGACGACGGACCGTAGAGTCCGTCGTCATCCGATCCGCTCTGCAGAAGGATGGGAAAAAAGGGTTTTCCTCCGTCTGCAGAAACGGACCATAGCGTGCAGGGACGAGATCGGGTGTCAGCGGATGTTCATCCGCTGACACCCGCTATCCCATAGGGATACATGTATGTCCGTTTTGCATCTGAAAACGGAAGGATGAAAAACGGACATACGGTCCATCTGTGTGAAAGAGCCCTAACACTGGTGAACACAGAATCTGGTGCAGCTGTGCATAGTAACCAATCAGCTTCTAGCTTCAGCTTGTTCAATTAAGCCTTAAAAATAAAACCTGGAAGCTGATTGGTTTCAATTTTTTTTCTGAATAGACTATACAGCGCCACACAGAGGAGCTCTTAAGCCCCGTACACACGGTCGGATTTTCCGATGGATTCTGTCCTATCAGACAATGTTGTCGGAAATTCCGACCGTGTGTAGGCACCATCGGACAGTTTCCATCGGATTGTCCGACGGACAAAGTCCTATCTCCTGCTGGATAGATTTTTTGACAACAAAGTCCGATCACACCAAATCCGATCGTGTGTAGCGAATTCCGACGGACAAAGTGCTACGCATGCTCAGATCACATTACAAGACCAAAGCTATTGGCTACTAGCCCCTACGTAGTCCCGTCGTAGGCAACAAACGTCACCACGTTCAGAATGATCGGATTTTCCGACAACTTTGTCCGACCGTGTGTACGCAAAACCAACATCGGACAAAGTACGACGGACATGATCCGACGGACCTGGTCCTCGGATAATCCGAGCGTGTGTATGGGGCTTTAGATGTGCTCTTTGTTTATGACAGACTTATCACTATTTTTAGTTTTATTTTCCGCATTACCTGCACATGCAGTTTCTCATTCGTTTATGTCATATATGTTTTAGTCTCTTTGCCATTATTTATGCACATATTACTCTCAGTGTTTATTTGCATACCACTTTTCTCACCATTTTTGATTCACCAGTTGAACGCCCACTCCCATAGGTGATCCTGGGGGGGTTAGTGTTCCTTTAGCGCTGCATTTTATATTCCTTATCCTTCATAAGCAACCTATCACGTTGTTGATGTCAGCTGCTGATTTGTACTTGAATTCATTTTGTTTCACTAGTAGCGCAACTTTATCAAATATTTTTTGTTGATTGGTTTCTATGCAGAGCTGCACCAGATTCTGTGTGCACCAGTTTTAGTAAATCTCCCTCTAGTTCCACTTGGTTAAACAAAGTGGAAACATATCCACTACTGTTGTTTTATTATATTGAATGTTTTGAGCAATGCAGCAGGAGGAATGGTAATTCTATTTTGTAGTAATAGTGAGCATAGACTAAGCTGAAAACAATGCTTCAGGAAATGAAATAAAAAAATCCATAATGTTATGCAAAGTCCATAAAGTCTATATGTAGAATGTGAAAAAAGCAACATTAGCGGCAGCTCCCCATAGAGTAAAGCAATACAGGGGGAGCCAGACTAATGCCCCATACACACGGTTGGATTTTCTGACGGAAAATGTCCTATCGGACAATGTTGTCGGAAATTCCGACCGTGTGTAGGCTCCATCGGACTTTTTCCGTCGGATTTTCCGATGGACAAAGTTTTATCTCCTGCTCTCAAATTTTCCGACAACAAAGTCCTATCGGACTTTTTCCGATCGTGTGTAGCGAATTCCGACGGACAAAGTGCCACGCATGCTCAGGTCACATTACAAGACCAAAGCTATTGGCTACTAGCCTCTACGTAGTGCCGTCGTAGGCAACAAACGTCACCACGTTCAGAATGATCGGATTTTCCAACAACTTTGTCCGATCATGTGTATGCAACACCAGTGTCGGACAAAATCCGTCGGAAAAAATCTGATGGATTTTGTGGTCGGATTTTTCGACCGTGTGTACGGGCATAAGTGTAGCACCTGTCTGCTATTGCCATTTGGCTTTTTAATTAAAAAAACTGCTACACGTATGCCGCGTACACACGGTCGGATTTTCCGACGGGAAATGTTCGATGGGAGCTTGTTGTCAGAAATTCCGACAGTGTGTAGGCTCCATCGGACATTTTCCGCTGGAATTTCTAACAAACAAAATTTGAGATCTGGATCTCAAATTTTCCGACAACAAAATCCGTTTAAAAATCCGTCAAATTCAGATCGTGTGTACACAATTCCGACGCACAAAGTTCCACGCATGCTCAGAATCAAGCAGAAGAGCCACACTGGCTATTGAACTTAATTTTTCTCGGCTCGCCGTACGTGATGTAGGTCTCCGCGTTCTTGGCGATCTAAATTTCTGACAAGATTTGTCTGACCGTGTGTATGCAAGACAAGTTTGAACCAACATCTGTCAGAAAAAAAAACATGGATTTTGTTGTTGGAATGTGCGATCGTGTGTACTTGGCATTAGTCTGACGCCCCTTCTGTCCACGAAATAAGAAAGCAACAGCTCGCCCAATTAGCCAGACTCTACCTATAACTAAAAATATTGTTTTAGAATGACCTGATTATCCAGGCGGCAGCATGTGATTTTGCATGTGATCCTTTAATGAGATTTATCTTTCCATTGATGTGGAAATACCTGTCTGTGACCACAGCCATGACTGTGTTTTGTAAGCTGTGTATGTTTATACCAACAGTCTTGCAATTAAAATTGCGCATTTGCCTGAACTAATATTTATATAGCATTCCTCTAATTATTGTTTAAAGGAAGGCATCAAAAATGCTTTATAATAGAATGGTAGACATAAAAAAGACATGAATGATCCTTTTGTTTCACCATAAAGGACATAGGAAAGGTGTCACTTAAAGTGGGCCCTTCAGCACTAAATTGACTTCCTAGCGTCCGCCTTCTCTCCCTCCCTCTTTCACAATTGCAAACATTTAACGCATTTTCCACCATCTTAATAATTTTTTATTCTTTTACAGTGTTGCACTATCCCACTTCCTCAATCCTTGCCTGGGCGAATGTGAGCTTGTGATCGTCTGACATCAGTCTCTAGGGATATCCTACATCATATATCCCAAGAGGTTGTACATTGCAATATTTGGAGTCTGCAAAAATGACAGTTGCATCTCCATCTGTGCCATGTCTGAATTCTAGCAGCAAGCCATCGGGCAGTGATTGTAAAAATCAGGAAGAGACAGCCGATAATAGACAATCCAATGGTGTGGGAGAAGAGCAGATCAAGGAAAACTTTGTATGCAAGGAAGGTAATGCTCAACTCCATGGATTAATATGTGTTCTCCCCCTTTTCCAGAAGCATGTACCCCTAGGGATGAGTGAACCTGGCTGTATTTGGTTTTTGGGAGGTTTTTGGTGATTGTTCAAAAATGGCATAGGAAATTGGCCACTGCTATCGGGGAAAAATAATTGTTTACTGGGGATAGGGGTCTTTTCATGTGGATTAAAGCAGTGGTTCTCAACCACTGAGCCATTCTGTGGACCTCCAGTCAGCTGCATATCCCCCAACCTCATACAGTGCCTCTTAGCTCCTATAGTGCCCCGCAGTGTCCCTCAACCTCTCACAGTGCCCCCAGACCCCCAAAGAATCTTTAGTGCCTTCCAACCTCCCACAGAGCCACCCAACATAAAATAAGCTTGCATGCTGATGGGCACATTTTATGTTAAGGGGCACTCCGATGGGCACAACAAAATATGCCCATCTGCGTGCCCCTTTACATAAAATGTGCCCATCAGTGTTGCTCTTAAAATAAAAAATGGCCATCAGAGTGCCCTTTACATAAAATGTGCCCATCAGCATCAGCAAGGGACACTCTGGTGGGCACATTTTATGTTAAGGGACACTCTGGTGGACACAACAAATTATGGCCATCAGAGTGTCCCTTAAGAAAATATGGCCATCAGAGTGCCCCTTAAGAAAATATGGCCATCAGAGTGCCCCTTAAGAAAATATGGCCATCAGAGTGCCCCTTAAGAAAATATTGCCATTAGAGTGCCCCTTAACAAAATATTGCCATCAGAGTGCCCCTTAACAAAATATTGCCATCAGAGTGCCCCTTAAGAAAATATTGCCATCAGAGTGCCCCTTAAGAAAATATGGCCATCAGAGTGCCCCTTAACAAAATAATGCCATCAGAGTGCCCCTTAACAAAATATGGCCATCAGTGTGCAGCTTAGGAAACATGTGCCCCACATACCTTGAGCTCAGGAGTAGTGGGCACAAGCTGCAGTGGGGTGGAAAGCTGCAAGATATATCTTGCAAGTGAGTCAGGACAGGAGCCGCGTGTAGCAGGGGGGCGGGTCGGGGCGGAGCATGCATGTGACGTCTCACCCGGCCAGGCGCTCTTGTGACAGAAGATTGGGAGTGAGAGCCGCGGTCAGGAGGCGGGGCGCACACACGCAGCGTCACTGGTTGCTGGGAAACCCGCAGTCCCAGCAAGCCAGTGACTGCTAATACACTGGCGGTCCAGGCAAGAGCGCCGCTCGGTCCGTGCACGGGCTGCCATTTAATGTATGCTGTGCATGTTTTACAAGGACTTCACTGCGCCCCGCCACCCCCAATAATTTGTCCCGCCCCTTCTGCCCCCCCCCCTCCTTGTACCGGCTCTGCTGGCAATGCATGTAGCAATGAACTGTCCAGTATTTTTCTCAAGTTGATTCCCACATAATGCCCTACAGTCTTCAGCATTGCCTCCAAAAAACCCCCTAGCCTCTTGAAGTTGCCCCCAGCTCCCTCAAAAACCTCAGGGCCACCAATTATTCTGCAATGTTGCTAACTCCCTCCAGAAACCCCTCCCCCCCCCTCCCGCGGCCCAATGACATCCAGCCTCAAAGCCTTCTAGCATTGCAATACATGTTTTGAATTCTCATATTTTTTATTATGCGAGTATAAACTTTTTTTTACTACTGGGCATGGAAAGTTTTGAAATAATTTGACCTGAACCTAAATCTCATCCCTACTCGCTCCTTTGCCACTGCATCTGGCAGTCGAGACTGGAGAGAAAAAACCCCATGTAAGCTCCACACTGACTTCTTGAAGCTTTCACATGGCTATGGACTCCTCTCCTATCCTTATGTGACAGCTTTGGGCCAATCATATTCATAGAGCACATAGGAGAGGTGGAGTAAGTCACCCATGTCTGAAAGTGTCTGGTATTTTACGTCATTCCTGGCACCTAAGACAGGGCCGGATTAACATAGGGGCTATTGGAGCTGCAGCTCCAGGCCCCTTTCTCAAGATAGGCCCATTTGCCCCCCAAAAAAAAATAAAAAATAAAAAAATTTAAAAAAAGATTGACATCGAGGGTTGTAGCTCAGCGATCAGGAGTCACAGAGACCCCACATGGGGGATAGGTAGCTAAATACCTACTCCATCACTGGTTAAAATATGGGGCTGCTATCATCTATGGTTCTGGAGATACAGGGCTGCTTGCGCAGTCGGTCAGAACTACATACAGAGCGGCCAGTTTAAATACAAGCTGGAACACTCTGCAGCAGACTGAGGATGAGATCACAGAGCTTATAATAATTATTTGTATATTACTTATGATAATTAACCCCTCGCCACCCAGGCCAATTCTGACACTTCTCTCCTACATGTAAAAATCATAATTTTTTTTTGCTAGAAAATTACACAGAACCTTCAAGCGTTATATATATTGTTTTAGCAGACACCCTGTGGAATAAAATGGGGGTCTTTGCAACTTTTCAAACGTTTTTTTTGGAAAGAAACTGTTTCATTCATAAAAAAGAAAACACTAAAGTTAGCACAATTTTTTGTGTGTACTAAGCGATGCTTTACATTTTTTTACAGGTTACATGTTTAGAGTTACAGAGGAGGTCTAAGGCTAGAAATAATGCTCTCGCTCTAACGATCGTGGCATATGTAACCTGTGTGTATCTGGCTCTGATACTAACCAGTGCCTACCCAGCCACTGACTAGTATCTCTCCCGAGCCTGTCCCCACACACCCTCTCACCTGCTGACCTGTGGATTGGGGAATAGCTCTCGCAGTGTTATTGTGTTCTGCCACTGAATACAATGATCGGTGTTGCTAACTATAGCTGGCAGCACTGATTGTTTTGGGGAAAACCTGACAGGCTGGTTGTACTCAAGTCGGTTAATAGGTTGATTTGTGTAAAACCAGGTAGCCCATACATAGATCGACTATGGCTGGTCTCTGCTTAATTGGTGTAATTTCAATCCATGTATGGCCCACTTAACCACTACACAGTCCCTAAACATCCTTCCACAAACCTTTACATTTTTCCTTCCCAGATTCCTTCATCCTTCTCTCCTATACATAGTGCCCACTGTCATACCCTCCACACTTCTCTCCTATACATAGTGTGACGGATCCTGTACTCAAGGTGTCCACCGTAAATGCTTCCTAAGTCCTGGAACATGAGTCCAATGGATCTGGTTATAGGAACCCCCAAGAATTAGACATCACTAGTTCTTGGAGTACATCAGGAATTCTTTATTTGACATTTCACACACATATATATATCCAGATGACTAAAAGCTAACCTAATTAGCATGAGCTAATTATCTTAATCATTGCCCCAGACTAGTTGACTGAGAGAAGACTTTTCAGGGTCAGACTTTAAGGCTCCTAGTTAATTTGAATGACTATTCAACAGACATTCCATAAACATGAACACAGGGCTAATTAGCACAACATTGTGTGGAATACTCCTTACAAGCCAGACCAGCCTCATCTACACAACAGACAGGTGGCTTGAGTTCATGATATTAGCATCTGACAGCTTGTGTCCCATTCAGTCTATTGCTAATGCCAAATGCATATACAGAGAGTGTGTCTTGGGGGGGCCCGTAATCAGTTGGCAGGAGGCTCGCATGTAGTCCTCTCAAAAAGCCTGTGTCCCGGCTAGGTCTGTCACATTTCTCCCCTTTCGGCAGGAGACTAACACAGGAGGAGACCCCAGACGGTGTGACTCTGAAGTTAGTCCATAGTTCCAGTCCTCTAATGCCTGTACCCACACAGTACCCCAAACAAATTGTTTCAAACAGAGCACTCACCCAGCCAACCTCTGCCTCTCTCAAAGAACATATCTGCCGCTGGGGAGAGGCCTGGACTGACCCTTCTCCCTGGAGTCTTTTCAGCCGCTGGAGAGAAGACAGGGTGACTGGGCTCAGTCTGTCATGCTGTTGGACATATGGCCCTACTGCCCAGCATCCCTGGGGTATACAGGTGGAGACTGAATTCCCATCCACCTTTACAGGAAATCTGTCCTGTGTCAGTTGAGGGCAGAGGCCAGCAGCGCTCTGTTCCGTTGCCAGCAGTTCAGCTGGGCGTAGGAGCTTCCCTACATCATCTGCTTCAGCTAACTGTTGGGGAGAGAGGCCGACTGCCCCAGCTCCCTGAAACACTGCAGCTTTTACCGGTGCTGGGCAGGGGTTGGTAGCACTCTGCCCGGTTGCCAGCACTTCTGCTGGTTTTCTGTTAGTGGAGACCACAGGCCCATCCACTGACACCAGATCAAGCTGCAGTTGTGAACTGCAGATTGCATTCTCCCCTTGGGTCCTGATCTGCTGCTCGGGAGTGACCACCACCTCCTCACCCTGGGCCTCCAGAACTGCCACAGGTGTGGGACAGAGGTCTTGGACCCTCTGTTCAGTTACCAGATCTTCAGCTGGAGAAGTTTGTTGTAACTCCATAGGTGCTGCTGGCAGAAAATCACATGTCCCTGTCAGTGTTGTGGGAGAAAGGCTGACTACCTCTTCTCTCAAGAAGGGCGAAGCCACTGTTGGTGCTGGGCAGAAGTTAGCAGAGTTCTGCCCAATTGTCAGCACTTTCCAGATGCTGTTCCTTCCTTAACAAATGGTCCAGATCATGTTTAAGCTCTGAGACACCTGCAAGACCGAGCATAGCCTCTCTATATTCTTGCAGGTCCTCAAGGGTAGGTTCCCCTTCATCGCCAAACACAAAACGATCTGTAAGGCTCTCCCACAGCAATCCAGGGCCTCCAAAGTCATATCCCTCCGGAGAGCATTCTGTTGTCTCCCCTAAATATCCCTGCTCTGCGTGCCATTGCAGAGCCCGATAACAATTGTCCAGCTCTATCTCCTGCTGGACCAGCCTTTCCAACTCAGTCCCCCATTGCTCCTGGGGCTTCTCTCCCAGGAATGTCATCTGCAATGCCCGTTGGTCACTGGCCCGTTGCTCTTGGGTTGGAAAGAACTTGCCCTGTTTTATACCAGCGAGCTGGAGGGCTCCAATCCACAGCTCCACCCGAATCTGCTGCCTGAGCTCCAGGTATTCCTCCTCAGACACAGTCCTTGTGTATGCTGCAAGGATGATCCGCAGCAGCCCCGGGAACTCTGATGCCAGATCCATATCTCCGCTGGGGTGACCGAAGTCTTCTATCCTGATCTTGGATCCCGGTGGAGGTTTGGATGTCCCAGACTGCAGGAAGCACGATCCCACTGCTTGCCAACAATGTGACGGATCCTGTACTCAAGGTGTCCGCCGTAAATGCTTCCTAAGTCCTGGAACATGAGTCCAATGGATCTGGTTATAGGAACCCCCAAGAATTAGACATCACTAGTTCTTGGAGTACATCAGGAATTCTTTATTTGACATTTCACACACATATATATATCCAGATGACTAAAAGCTAACCTAATTAGCATGAGCTAATTATCTTAATCATTGCCCCAGACTAGTTGACTGAGAGAAGACTTTTCAGGGTCAGACTTTAAGGCTCCTAGTTAATTTGAATGACTATTCAACAGACATTCCATAAACATGAACACAGGGCTAATTAGCACAACATTGTGTGGAATACTCCTTACAAGCCAGACCAGCCTCATCTACACAACAGACAGGTGGCTTGAGTTCATGACATTAGCACCTGACAGCTTGTGTCCCATTCAGTCTATTGCTAATGCCAAATGCATATACAGAGAGTGTGTCTTGGGGGGGCCCGTAATCAGTTGGCAGGAGGCTCGCATGTAGTCCTCTCAAAAAGCCTGTGTCCCGGCTAGGTCTGTCACACATAGCACCCGCTGTCATATCCTACACACTCCTCTCCTGTTCATAGTGCCCGCTGTCATACACTTCTCTCCTGTACTTACTGCTTGTGACAGACCTAGCCGGGACACAGGCTTTTTGAGAGGACTACATGCGAGCCTCCTGCCAGCTGATTACGGGCCCCCCAAAACACACTCTCTGTATATGCATTTGGCATTAGAAATAGACTGAATGGGACACAAGCTGTCACATTCTAATGTCATGAACTCAAGCCACCTGTCTATTGTGTAAATGAGGCTGGTCTGGCTTGTAAGGTGTATTCCACACAATGTTTTTGTGCTAATTAGCCCTGTGTTAATGTTTATGTTAATGTCTGTTGAATAGCCATTCCAATTAACTAGGAGCCTTAAAGTCTGACCCTGAAAAGTCTTTTCAGCCAGTCAACTTGTCTGGGCAATGATTAAGATAATTAGCTCATGCTAATTAGGTTAGCTTTTAGTCATCTGGCTATATATGTGTGTGAAAGGTCAAATAAAGCATTCCTGATATACCTCAAGAACTAGTACTGTCTAATTCTTGGGGGTTCCTATAACCAGATCCATTGGACTCATGTTCCAGGACTTAGGAAGCATTTACGGCGGACACCTTGAGTACAGGATCCGTCACATTGGTGGCAGCAGTGGGATTGTGCTTCCTGCAGTCTGGGACATCCAAACCTCCACCGGGATCCAAGATCAGGATAGAAGACTTCGGTCACCCCAGCGGAGATATGGATCTGGCATCAGAGTTCCCGGGGCTGCTGCGGATCATCCTTGCAGCATACACAAGGACCGTGTCTGAGGAGGAATACCTGGAGCTCAGGCAGCAGATTCGGGTGGAGCTGTGGATTGGAGCCCTCCAGCTCGCTGGTATAAAACAGGGCAAGTTCTTTCCAACCCAAGAACAACGGGCCAGTGACCAACGGGCATTGCGGATGACATTCCTGGGAGAGCAGCCCCAGGAGCAATGGGTGACTGAGTTGGACAGGCTGGTCCAGCAGGAGATAGAGCTGGACAATTGTTATCGGGCTCTGCAATGGCACGCAGAGCAGGGATATTTAGGGGAGACAACAGAATGCTCCCCGGAGGGATATGACTTTGGAGGCCCTGGATTGCTGTGGGAGAGCCTTACAGATCATTTTGTGTTTGGCGATGAAGGGGAACCTACCCTTGAGGACCTGCAAGAATATAGAGAGGCTATGCTCGGTCTTGCAGGTGTCTCAGAGCTTAAACATGATCTGGACCATTTGTTAAGGAAGGAACAGCATCTGGAAAGGGCATACAGGAAACTGCTAGAACACGTTCAGCAACATGGCAGAGAATCGGCAGTGGAAACTCCGGAGATTGTCATCCCCAAAGCGGAAGTGCTGACAATTGGGCAGAGTTCTGCTAACTTCTGCCCAGCACCAACAGTGGCTTCGGCCTTCTTGAGTGAAGAGGTAGTCGGCCCTTCTCCCACAACATTGACAGGGACATGTGATTTTCTACCAGCAGCATCTATGGAGTTACAACAAACTTCTCCAGCTGAAGATCTGGTAACTGAACAGAGGGTCCAAGCCCTTTGCCCCACATCTACAGCAATTCTGGAGGCCCAGGGTGAGGAGGTGGCAGTCCATCACGAGTTGCAGATCAGGGTTCAAGGAGAGAATGCAATCTGCACCTCACAACTGCAGCTTGATCTGGTGTCGGTGGATGGGCCTGTGGTCTCCACTAACAGAAAACCAGCAGAAATGCTGGCAACCGGGCAGAGTGCTACCAACCCCTGCCCAGCACCGGTAACAGCTGCGGAGTTCCAGGGAGCTGGGGCAGTCGGCCTCTCTCCCCAACAGTTAGCTGGAGCAGATGATGTAGGAAAGCTCCTATGCCCAGCTGAACTGCTGGCAATGGAACAGAGCGCTGCTGGCCTCTGCCCGCAACTAAAACAGGACAGATTCCCTGTAAAGGTGGGTGGGAATGCAGTCTCCACCAGTATAACCCAGGGATGCTGGGCGGTCGGCCCAGATCCCCAACAGCAGGATGGAGTGAGCCCAGTCACCCTGTCTTCTCTCCAGCGGCTGAAAAGACTCCAGGGAGAAGGGCCAGTCCAGGCCTCTCCCCAGCGGCAGATATGTTCTTTGAGAGAGGCAGAGGTTGGCTGGGTGAGTGCTCTGTTTGAAACAATTTGTTTGGGGTACTGTGTGGGTACAGGCATTAGAGGACTGGAACTATGGACTAACTTCGGAGTCAACCCGTCTGGGGTCTCCTCCTGTGTTAGTCTCCTGCCGAAAGGGGAGAAATGTGACAGACCTAGCCGGGACACAGGCTTTTTGAGAGGACTACATGCGAGCCTCCTGCCAGCTGATTACGGGCCCCCCAAAACACACTCTCTGTATATGCATTTGGCATTAGAAATAGACTGAATGGGACACAAGCTGTCACATTCTAATGTCATGAACTCAAGCCACCTGTCTATTGTGTAAATGAGGCTGGTCTGGCTTGTAAGGTGTATTCCACACAATGTTGTTGTGCTAATTAGCCCTGTGTTAATGTTTATGTTAATGTCTGTTGAATAGCCATTCCAATTAACTAGGAGCCTTAAAGTCTGACCCTGAAAAGTCTTTTCAGCCAGTCAACTAGTCTGGGCAATGATTAAGATAATTAGCTCATGCTAATTAGGTTAGCTTTTAGTCATCTGGCTATATATGTGTGTGAAATGTCAAATAAAGCATTCCTGATATACCTCAAGAACTAGTACTGTCTAATTCTTGGGGTTCCTATAACCAGATCCATTGGACTCATGTTCCAGGACTTAGGAAGCATTTACGGCGGACACCTTGAGTACAGGATCCGTCACACTGCTCACTGTCATACCCTCCACACTCCTTTGGTGTGCATACTGCCCACTGTCATACTCTTCACATTCCTCTCCTGTACATAGTGCCTTCTGTCATACCCTCCGCACTCTCATGTACATAGTGCCCACTGTTAGACCCTCCACATTCCTCTCCCTCACCTGCACATACTTCCCACCTTTATACCATCCATTCTCCTCCCCTATGCCTCTTACCCACAAAAACAGTTCTTTAAAATTATACTGAATATCCTCAATGTTACCAGCTCTAGAATGGGCACACTTTTGTTAGTTCAACTAAAGGAAATCTCAGTCCTCATATTTATTCTGCCCCATTATTAGTACTTATTTAATTTTGTAATTACTATTGCAATGTATAGATGAACATAGGGGATATCAGCTACTCTAAATATAGCACTTGTAAAAAAACGTGTCCCTGAATTTTTTTTTGAAATGTTGGCAACTATACGGGTCAGTAGGGGGCACCATGAGAGGCTCCTGGGTTCCAATGATATTAAAGCTGTAGTAAACTTTTCTAACATTAATATTTTTTAGAGGCCCTGAGGTAGGTTATGCTATAATGTACAAGTATGCACAGCATATTAGCGCATTAGGGTACACTTAAATTGTCAGACTGAGCCCTCCAGTGCTGTGCTGTGATCAATCCGGCCCGGGCGCTTCCATCTTCACCTGGTCTTCCTTCTGGGTTCTGTGCCTTCGGTCACTTGCCTTTGCCGGGCTGCATTGATGTTATTCCCACGCATGCTCATGTGCATCCTCTTTCTCTCACCCCCCCCCCTTTCTCTCTCATCCTCTTTCCCTTACCCCTAACACCTCTCTATCTCTCTCTCTCTCATTTAATTTGTTATAACAAAAAATTGTTTGCATTTTTATTTATTTATTTATTTATTTATTGTTTAGAAAAGGCCCCACCAAAATCCTCAGCACCAGGCCCATGATGTTCTTAATCTGGCCCTGACCTAAGATGGAGCAATGCAGTAGCAATGAAAGTTGAGCACATACTGCCGGAGAGTAGGAGAGTTACGTGACCATTTTTCTTTGTCCTGCAAGTTAAAGGGGTTGTAAACCCTCAAGGTTTTTCACCTTAATGCATTCTAGCATTAAGGTTAAAAACCTTCTGTGATGCAGCTGCCACCCAGAGCCCCCTTTTTACTTACCTGAGCCCGGTCTTTCCAGCGACAGGGACGAGCACACCAGCTCCAGCCGGATTGGATTGATTGATAGCATCGCAACCATTGGCTCCCGCTGCTGTCAATCAAATCCAATGATGCGGGAGCCATGGGGCGGGGCCGAGTCCTGCTGTCTGTCAATGGACGCAGGATCAGGACACGGGAGCGTGCCCGCACGGATGCCCCGAGGGAAAGCAGTTCTCCAACAGGGCACTCAAGAAGAAGAGGAGCCAGGAGCGCCGCTGAGGGACCCCAGAAGAGGAGGATCGGGGCCACACTGTACAAAACCAACTGCAAAGCGGAGGTAAGTATGACATGTTTGTTTTGTTTTTTTGTTTCTTTTTAACAAACCTTTACATATCCTTTAATTATTAAAGTAGAACTATAAGCAAAACTTTTTTTTTTTCATTTTGGATAGAGCAAGAAAGTGATATAACCTGTCATGTTTGTTTTGCCATTTGTGGAGATTTACCTTTCTGTCCCATAGCCAAACAGGAAGTGAGAGGAAATCCCTGTAAATCAACGGAAATCATTGGGAACCCCCAGGTCGCGAAAACTAGTGTCCCCATTGGAAGATTTTCCCTCTATTACTTTTTTGGTTACAGCCCAAAATCTGTGTAATTTCTCTTACTTTCACTTTAAATTATAATAGTAAACAGGGCCAATAAAGAGGGTGAATCTCCTTAAGAGGGGCACACAGCAATAAAAACTGACAGGTGTTCTAATCCCCCTCCACTATATCCAAAACAAAATTTTTTTTTTAGTAATTTGTAATTGTGTCATTTAAATGTTGCTTACAGTGGGGATCGAAAGTTTGGGCACCCCAGGTAAAAATGTGTATTAATCTGCATAACGAAGCCAAGGAAAGATGGAAAAATCTCCAAATGGCATCAAATTACAGATTAAACATTCTTATAATATGTCAAAAAAAGTTAGATTTTATTTCCATCATTTACACTTTCAAAATTACAGAAAACAAAAAAATGGTGTCTGCAAAAGTTTGAGCACCCTGCAGAGTTAATATCTTGTACTGCCCCCCCCAAGTATCACAGCTTGTAAACGCTTTTTGTAGCCAGCCAAGAGTCTTTCAATTCTTGTTTGAGGTATCTTTGCTCATTCTTCCTTACAAAAGTCTTCCAGTTCTTTGAGATTTCTGGGCTGTCTGTCACGCACTGCTCTTTTAAGGTCTATCCATAGATTTTCAATAATGTTGAGGTCAGGAGATTGTGAAGGCCATGGCAAAACCTTCAGTTTACGCCTCTTGATGTAATCCCCCGTGGATTTTGACGTGTGTTTAGGATCATTATCCATTTGTAGAAGCCATCCTCTCTTTAACTTCAGCTTTTTCACAGATGGCATCAAGTTACCATACAAAATTTGCTGAAATATTATTGAATCCATTTTACCTTCTACTCGTGAAATGTTCCCTGTGCCACTGGCTGCAATACAACCCCAAAGCATTATTGATCCACCCCCATGCTTAACAGTTGGACAGAGGTTCTTTTAATTAAATTCTGTGCCCTTTCTTCTCCAAACATACCTTTGCTCATTCCGGCCAAAAAGTTCTATTTTAACCTCATCGGTCCACAGAACTTGTTTCCAAAATGCCTCAGGCTTGTCTATATGTTCATTTGCAAAGTTCAAGCGCTGATTTTTGTGGTGAGGACGTAGAAGAGGTTTTCTTCTGATGACTCTTCCATGATGACCATATTTGTACAAGTATCTCTTTATAGTGGAATAGTGTACCACAACTCCAGTGTCTGCCAGATCTTTCTGGAGGGATCGTGCAGTCAAACGTGGGTTTTGAATTGCTTTTCTCACAATCCTGCGAGCTGTTCTGTCTGATATTTTTCTTGGTCTTCCAGATCTTGCTTTAACTTCCACTGTTCCTGATGACTGCCATTTCTTAATTACATTCCGAACAGAGGATATTGACATCTGAATACGCTTTGCTATCTTCTTATAGCCTTCTCCAGCTTTGTGAGCGTCAACTATTTTCAGTTTCAGTTTTCTAGACAACTGCTTAGAAGAACCCATGGTGCTGATTGTTGGGGCAAGGTCAGATGAGTCTGGCCATTTAAAACCTTTGAGATTGACATCACCTGGTCTTCCCAGACGATGATTGAGAACAATCCATGACACTGGCAGGTCTCAGCTTTGCAAAGGGGCAGTGCATGCTATAAATTCTGCAGGGTGCCCAAACTTTTGCAGACGCCATTTTTTTGTTTTCTGTCATTTTGAAAATGTAAATGATGGAAATAAAATCTAACTTTTTTTGACATATTATAAGAATGTCTAATCTGTAATTTGATGCCATTTGGAGATTTTTCCATCTTTCCTTGGCTTCGTTATGCACATTAATACACATTTTTACCTGGGGTGCCCAAACTTTCGATCCCCACTGTATATAGTATCTCATTCTGCCTTTCTGTAATCCCCATGCACTGTAAGGTTTTATTCACATTTGAGCTGAAGATGTTTGGTTATTTTTGGGGTGTTTATTTTTGAAGCGTTTGAACAAGGGTTTTTTCTGGGTGTTTCATGGCTGAGGTTTTTTTTTTAACTTGTACCAATGGAACGCTAGTTACTAGGCAAGAAAACACTCAAAATAGGCACGTTATGTGCCTTTTTTAGGTGCTGCTATAAAAATCTTTTGGGGCCAAACTGCACAAGCCAGTGACGGCCCATCCATTAGGGGCGCCCGGGCACCCCCCACCTAATCCATGAGCCCGGCCCCCAGTCTACGTGCAGGGCACCGGATGCAGAGCACTGCACCCCAAGCCCACCCACTTGTGTGACATTAGCAAATTAATATTCGCTATTGTCTTCCTGCTACTCCTCCCGGCCAATCAGGAAGCAGGTCATGAGACCCGATTTTCCAGGGAGTCTCAGGGCCCACTTCCACTTTGGCAGGGAGGATAAGCCTATCAGTTTGGCTGGAGGGAGAAGCCACGGCTGCAAGTGGGGGGGGGGGTGTCAGCGTTGTGAGTGGGGGGAAGGTTTGTTTGCCGCTACCCCCAAAATATTGAGCACCAGCCGCCACTTATTTCCTTTAATAAAGCCTTAGTAATGTAGAAGGAAAAATATACTAACCTGAAATCTCTATTTTAAAGCCTAAAATTTTGTAAAAGCCAGAATCTGATTGGTTGCTTTGGGTTGCTGCACCCAGTGCATAAAATACCCTTTATTGGTAGATGATAAGTGACTACATGTTAAAAGAAAGCCGTTTATGAACAGTCACACTGTAACTTTATTTTAACTGCTGCAGGTTGTACACAGTGATGTAGAAGAGATTGCAGTTTAATTCCAATATTTTGTGCTTTCTGTAATACACACCGCAGGTTCACAGCCAACTATGTGCCTCCATCTTGCCTTCTGGTTTCCCAGACTGGCCATATACTGGCTGCTCATTATAGATCAGTAAGCTTAGCAGTGTCCAACTCCTAATTTTATTTGCTTACAGATGTAGTTTTAAAAATAATAAAAAAATGAATTACCTTAAAATATAACTGTTTTTTATAATCCTTATCCCCATCTCAACTCCGTTTCCTGAAGTCATTCCTTCGGCTTTGTCAACTTTGTGTTTCAAAAAATCTTCATATCTAGATTACAAAATATAACATGAAACAAACTTAGGTTCTTGAAAATAAGTAATTGAATGAAAATGTCTAATGTAAACCCTGGTGTCTGTGTAGGGTTTGGCTGTGAAAACATAGACCGATCAGCCACAACATTATGACCACCCACCATAACCTTCAAGGTTTGGACTCCACTAGACCACTGAAGACACGCTGTGGTATCTGGCATCAGTAGCGGATTCTTTAAGCCCTGTAAGTTGCAAGGTGGAGCCTCTATAGATCAGACTTGTCTTTCCAGCATTTCCCACAGATGCTCGATTGTATCGATTAATCTGGAGAATTTGGAGGACAAGTCTACACCCCTTATATTCATTGCTTTGTTTCTCAAACATTCTTGAATTCATCAGACCAGGCCACCTTCTTCCATTGCTCCATGGTCCAGTTCTAATGCTCAAATGCCTACTTGTAGGTGCTTTTGGTTGTGGACACAGGTTAGCATGGGCCGCCTGACTGATCTGTGCCACGGTTACGCAGCCCCATACACAACAAACTGTGTTGCACTGTGTGTTCCAGTGGTGGCCTGTCCATACGGGGTGCTGGAAGCATGGATTCCAATTGTTTTGTTTTTTTTGAAGCACATGATTAGAGCCAGAGGCTCATAAGACCCGTTTCCCGATTGGCCGAAAGGTGAAGCATTACGATTGTCCGAAAGGAGAAGCGTTCCAATTGGCCTAGGAGGAAGAGGGAGGAGACGCTGTGATGCCGAGTAGGAGAAGCAAGGGGAAGCTGCCGCCCGTTGCCCGCGCCATAGGTGGTTTCGGGTGACCCGCCCGGGGGGGTGGGGGGAGTGACTGCCCCCCCCCAGAACTATACCACCAGTGTTCTGACACCTTTCTATCAGAACCAGCACTAACTTTTTCAGCAATTTGAGCTACAGTAGCTCTTTTCTTGGATTGGTCCACACGGCCACCCTTTGCTCCATTCGTACATCAATGAGCCTTGGCTGTCCATGACCTTGATCTCTACCTGAATGAATGAATGAATGAAAGATTTGTATAGCGCTGCAACTGCGAACTGAATCGCCTCGAGGCGATTGATCCGAACTGGGTTGATTCCTTCTTAGAAGAGGTGGGTCTTAAGTTTTTTCCTGAAGGTCCGATGGCCTTCGCCTTGGTCACATCTCTAGAAATGCTCTCCTATGTTCCTGTTAAAGACTCGTTTGGTTGACATTCCTTCTGGCTCCAGTTCATGTTTGCTGTTGTACTGCGCTCATCTCTGGCTCCCTGACGTTTTGGCTTTTCTGACTATCCGTTCCGGTTCCTGAACTCTGGCTATGTTTTCACTACGTTTACTCTGTTAACTTTTTTTTATCATTTTTAAACAAGTGTGATTTAACTGTACATCTGTCTCAGTCTGATTCATGGTTTCTGACACCATTACAATTTGGCCCTTGTCAAAGTCACTTACACTTGCCCATTTTTTCTGCTTTCAATACATCAACTTCAGATACAATTTTTATTGTATTGTTAATGTTATTCACTTTATCTATCAGTGGTCATAATGGTGTAGCACCCTCCTAGGTAGGTGCTAGAAGAGAGTATAGTTTTTGGTCTTTCTGCTTACCAGGAAGATGGTCAGGATGGTCTGCCTACCAGGGAGCAGGATCTATTGGTTAGGTCTGCTCATTGTGCTCAGGTGCAGCTCAGCTTGTCTGACTATCCCCCACTGGTCCAATAGGGAGGCATATTGGAAAGTGGGAGGGGACATGGCAAGTGAGTGCATAGGCATTTGTTACAACCCTGGCTATTGGCAGAGGTAAAGTTCTGCATTGCATGCTGGGATACTGTATTAATGCCAAGGGCACATGTGCTCAGAGTTAGTTGAGTCAGGGAGCAGAGTCTAGGAGGGAGGGGGTGGCTTCCCTCTCCTCCATGGAGGCGGTCATGCGGCCTTGGGTGGTCGATCCAAGGACCTAGAGAGAGAGAAGATTAACCCAGGGATCCTGCAGAGCTGACTGGAAGGAGGACACCAGGAAGGATCTGATTCTGCCTACAGTTAGTACAGATCTGTGTCTTTGGGGCCTGTCAAGTGAGGGCCACCCCTTCAACTAGAAGAGTCAGTGGATGGGTATCAGTAAAGGGGATGCTAGAGAGTATCATGAAAAAGATGCATCAAGTCTGCTGCTAGTGAGAGCAAGGAGACTTAAAGCGGGAGTTCCGCCGTTTTTTTTTTTTAAGTCAGCAGGTACAAATACTGCAGCTGCTGGCTTTTAAAATATGGACACTTACCTGTCCAGCAGGCCCGCAATGTCAGCACCCGAAGCCAATCTGTCGATCGGGTCTCGGGTGCTGCCACCGCCATCTTCGGTATGGGAATCAGGAAGTGAATCCTTGCCTTCCCGGTTCCCTAGTCGCGCTGCGCAATAAGGATGGTCCCTGCTGTCTCTGGGATCCATGTGTTTCCCAGCAGACAGCGGGGGCCCTGCAGGAAGTGGCGCAAATACCCGCAGATTCTGCAGATATCTATGCCCAGAAGTGGGTGCAGATACCTGTATTATACAGGTATCTGTACCCCCCTCCTCCCTGAAAGGTGCCAATTGTGGCACCGGAGGGGGGGAGGGTTCCGATGAGCGGAAGTTCCACTTTAGGGTGGAACTCCGCTTTAACTCCATGTGGCAGTATGGTTAAAGCAGTGTGTCTGATTTGTGTCTATGGACACAAATGCTGGACTCGGGAGTGCACTCGCAAGGTAACCCCCCCCCCCCCAGGGGAGCGCTTCTCCTAGGGGGTTATCTGATGTGGGAAGGAGCCCTGAGAGCCGCTGGGGGACCCCAGAAGAGAATGTTCGGGGCCACTCTGTGCAAAACGAGCTGCACAGTGGAGGTAAGTATGATATGTTATTTAAAAAACAAACAAATGAGCCTTTACAATAACTTTCTGCATAAAACATTTAATAGTGTAATTTAATTAGATGATTTATGAGGGCGTGTTTAGGGGTGGAATTAGGGGCGGTAGGGGTTGGGTGAGGCAACTGGTGGCGAATAACTCTCAAGGCCTGTCTAGTAGCTCAGGACTTGAAATTTTGAGCCATGTATACATATATATGGAACACATACTGTAGATACAGAAATATCTCAATCAGCATAAATTTTCCATTCAAGTAAAAAATATGTTAATTAACAATTTTGATGACAAAGCCTTTGTCGCATTCCCTATAAGATATGGAGGTAAGCGCTAACAATTACCTGGTCAGAAACTTGAGGAATTCTTCCCAGAATATAGAATTCAGTCTAGACACCAATGTAGCACTTAAATCTTTTACCGCTTCGCAGATGCTAGCCATCACCTAGATTAAAAAATATATATATATATAAGTTAAAGAGAAACATTACCCCCTGGATGCATTGGGTATCATTGTTTTTCCAACCACTTTTCCACTTTTATTATTTTACTTTTTTGGACCACTAGAACCCATCAGATGCCACTCTCACCTAGGCTAGAATAGCATCTTGTGTGCGCTGAAGCCTACTGGGATATGTACGTCACACATGCCACAATACTTCAAATTCCATTCACAGCAGGTGAAGGAGAATGGCCCTGGCGCAAGTCTTCAGGGGGGCCCCATTGTATGTATTTGAGCCGCTCAGGCGGCTAGGAAGTGTAGTCCTGTGCCTGCTGGCTAGGAAGGAGCCTGCCCACGGTCCAGACAATGACAGATAAGAGCAGAAGATCCCGGATACCGCCCATCAAAACAAGACCTGCTGTGTGTAGACAAGTGGCAGTCTTAGCCTGGACCCCGACAGGCCATGCCCCAAACACGTTTCACTGGAGCTTACTCATGGGGATGCAAGTCTTCAGGGGGCCAGGCTGCCTGAACTAGGAACAAGCACCCAGCACCCGATGATGTCAGGAACAAAGATAGCGGAAATGCTCAATCTGCTGAGCAGGTGAGTATGTGAATTGAAGACAACCCTGGATACCAGGTAACTGGGAGGGAAAAAAATGGGGGAGTGAAGTTCCTCTTCAAGTGTGAAATATATAATCAAGCCAAGTAAATAGAGCCATTTATTTTGTAAAGCTTTAAACTTGAGTACTGGTTGATGGAATGAGGCAACTATCAGCACATGCTTGGGAGTTACGTAATCATAATCAGTGGCTGACCAATTGCTGAAGACAGAAGACTCCATACTCAGAAAAAGACAGAGTTAAGACAGAAGACGTGGTGATGGAGCATTGAGGGAGAATGAGGACATGTCATTCCTGGAGGGAGGCATGTTGGGAGGTATGTATGCAATAATGTGCAAGTATGCTATGCATTATGGCAAGAGATTTAAGAACACCATGTGGGCCAATTTAAAGTGGTTGTAAACTTCTGAAATGAAAAAATGAACAAAGCATATTGTCAGGACCTGGATCACCTGCTAGTGGCACTGTGGTTCCTAGAGCTGAAGGATGCAGTTCTAGTGACCATCAGCGGGTGTCTCCTAGGAGCCACCAGATCCCAGTAATTATGCCTAACCTGATGCTGGCTGTTGGGAGACACCCGCTGGTGGCCACTGGAACTGTGATCTTTAGCCCTGGTCCCTGGAAACCACAGGGCCACCAGCAGGTGATCCAGCTTCTGACACATATCCTCATATAGCATGTGATTCTTGTCAGCTCTTTTCTTACCTCTGCTATCTGACTTTTTCCTGACATCAGGCAATCCTTGGAGATGGCTCGCCCCCTCCACCTCACTCCAGCACACAGCAGGTGATTGAAAGCCTCTGTGCATCTGTCCTTTTGAGACTGTATGGTGGGAAGGGGGAATGTTCTTTTCCTCCACTTTGGTATTAGGTTACATTCAGCCCTGTGCTGTTCACTGTGCAGTGTGTGACATCAGATCCCCACCCTCTGCCTTCTGGAGGCTAAGAAATCCCAACTAAACTGTGTACTAGAAAACTGTGGAGGAGAGAAGGTTGCAGATACAGGTACAACTTATGTAGAAGGATTTAGTTCATCACTTTGTATCACCTGAGTAGGCTTCAGTAGGCTTATGTATGGGGTTTATTCTCACTTTAAAGTGGTATTATACTGAAGCTGGTGAAAAACATTTTTTGTCATTATTTGCTAGTATGCATCGCATGCGCTGGTGATGTCACTGGCTGCATACACTCTGAATATCTCTTAAACAGTGCAAGTTTAGGAAGTATTCACAATACCCACATGTAAGCCTTATTATAGGCTTACCTGTAGGTATAAGTGGTGTAACAGAGTCAATAACTAAGTAAATAAAATTATGTTAGGAATGACTCCTGCTAGAGGTGCAGGGTTTTTAAGGAAAGTCCATAGCCTGGGTAAGTACCACAGGGAGTATAGCTGGCACAGGGAAGGGGTGGGTGGTCAGCCTGTAAGTGCTCAGACCATACGCCGCACACTGCATCAAATTGGTCTGCATAGCTGTCCTCCCAGAAGTTAGCCTCTTCTAAGGATGATGCACAAGAAAGCCTTCAAACAGTTTGCTTAAGACAAGTAGACTAAGGACATAGATTACTGGAACCATGTCCTGTGATCTGATGAGACCAAGATAAACTTATTTGGTTCAGATGGTGTCAAGCATGTGTGGTGGCAATCAGGTGAGGAATACAAAGACAAGTGCGTCTTGCCTACAGTCAAGCATGGTGGTGGGGGTGTCATGGTCTGGGGCTGCATGAGTGCTGCCGGCACTGGGGAGCTACAGTTCATTGCGGGAACCATGAATGCCAACATGTACTGTGACATTTTGAAGCAGAGCATGATCCCTTCAGAGACTGGGCCGCAGGGCAGTATTTCAACATGATAATAACCCCAAACACACCTTCAAGACGACGACTGTCTTGCTAAAGAAAATGAGGGTAAAGATGATGGACTGGCCAAGCATGTCTATCGACTAAACCCTATTGAGCATCTGTGGGGCATCCTCAAACAGAAGGTAGAGGAGCGCAAGGTCTCTAACATCCACCAGTTCCGTGATGTCTTGTGTGGAAGAGGACTCCAATGGCAACTTGTGAAGCTCTGATGAACTCCATGCCCAAGAGGGGAAAAATGGAAAATAATGGTGACCACACAAAATATTGACATTTTGGGCCCCATTTGGACATTTTCACTTAGGGGTGTACTAACTTTTGTTGCCAGCGGTTTAGACATTAATAGCTGTGTGTTGAGTTATTTTGAGGGGACAGCAAATTTACACTGTTATACAAGCTGTACACTCACTACTTTACATTGTAGCAAAGTGTCATTTCTTCAGTGTTGTCACCTGAAGAGTTATAATAAAATATTTACAAAAATGTGAGGGGCGTACTCACTTTTGTTAGATACTGTATGTATGTATGTATAAAAGATCTTAAAAAATGTATATCTTAAATATATCAAGATACCTTTTGGATGTTATTAAAATAACACTGAACATCAACGCTTGGATAGGCGTTCCATATCCTTTCATTCTGAAGGATTTCCTTTAATTCCTTCTGGATTGCTTCCTGTCATGAAAAATGTGAAAAATTTAATTAAAACTGCTTATTACCAGTAATTATTCTGACTTTATTTGCTTACCCACGTTATTTTCAAGGTGTTGACAATACTCTTTTGTATCACCGTGGGTGTCTAAGTTTCAGTTACCTAACTATATCATTTTTCACAGCTAATAGATTTTTTTAAGCATCATAATAATATGCAAAGAAGACCATTAATGTATCAACCAATCAAATACAGTATTTTTCGTACAATTTTTTGATTGTGTCTGTGGGTACCATAGTACTGGAAACCAACTGCTTGGGTAGGAGGCAGCTTTTTCAAGGTAAATGACGATACAAAACTATTTAAAATATATAAACTTTAAGAATACAGCTAATATCAAATTGACCCCCCATACCATTAATTTCCCTTCAGTAGTTACCATTTGTTTCATTTAATTATAGTGTTTCTGTATAATATAACTATCATGAGACATAAATGTCCTGTAAATTGATAAACTTGTAGGCAAGTTGAGGTCTGGTATGGATTTTAAGGGGAACCCCAGCCAAAAAAAATGGCCCTTATCCGAGCACGCAACCTGGCAGGCCGCAGGAAAAGAGGGGGGGGGGCGAGAGCGGCCCCCTTCCCGCCTGAACCGTACCAGGCCACATGCCCTCAACATTGGGTAGGTGCTTTGGGGAAGGGGGACACCCTGCGGCCCCCCCACCCCAAAGCACCTTGTCCCCATGTTGATGAGGACAAGGGCCTCTTCCCCACAACCCTGGCCGGTGGTTGTGGGGGTCTGCGGGCGGGGGGCTTATCGGAATCTGGAAGCCCCCTTTAACAAGGGGACCCTCAGATCCCGCCCCCCCCCCTGTGTGAAATGGTAAGGGGGTACAAAAGTACCCCTACCATTTCACCAAAAAAGTGTAAAAAATTGTAAAAATGACAGGAGACGGTCTTTGACAATTCCTTTATTAAAATCTTCTTTCTTCTTTCTTCTGGTCTTCCTTTCTTCATCCTTCGGTTTCTTCATCTTCTCCTTCCGGCATCTTCTTCCATCTTCTTCTTCCATCATCTTCTTTCTCCGATCCGCTTCTTCTTGCGCTGGTCTTCTCGTCCTTCTCGTCCGGCATCTTTTTCCATGGCGTCGGCGTCAGTGTCTCTTCTTGGGCCGCTCCTCGCAATGGGAGGCTCCCGCTGTGTGAGGCTTCGCTGCGTCTGACAGGTCTTTTATAACGGAGGGCACCTGGTGACCCTGCCCCCTCTGACGCACAGGGACGTCATGGGGAATTCCCTATGGCTTTCCCCATGACGTCAGAGGGGGGCGGGGTCACCAGGTGCCCTCCGTTATAAAAGACCTGTCAGACGGAGCGAAGCCTCACACAGCGGGAGCCTCCCATTACACTTTTTGCAGGGACAGTTCTAAGTACAGGAAACATGCGCCCCTTCACAGGCATACTATAGACACCCCCCAGGTACGAAATTTAAAGGAATATTACACTTTTATTGTTTCAATTTAAGCATTATTAAAATCACTGCTCCTGAAAAAACGGCCGTTTAAAAAAAAAAAAATTTGCATTGATACATGTCCCCTGGGGCAGGACCCAGGTCACCAAACACTTTTTATGACAATAACATGCATATTAGCCTTTAAAATTAGCACTTTTGATTTCGAATGTTCGCATCCATTATAACTAATAGGGTTCTAAAGCTCGCACGGACTTTAGGTCCGTTCGCGGCTTCTGGTGCGAGCCGAACGGGGGGGTGTTCGGCTCATCCCTACTCTCAACACTCCAGCCTCTGACCAAGTAAGTGACACTGTGTTGGGGACTAGTTTAGGGAGAGACTGTTGCTTTCCTTTGACTGTCAAACAGAGTCATTTAAGTAAAGCTTTTGAAACTTTGTCTTTGCCTAGTCTGAAGTTACTAAAGGGGCGTAATGCAAGTAGCCGGCACACATAGTCTACAGTGTGGGTCAGGTAAAGTACATTGGGGTATGAAGATAGCTTTGTAAGAGTTAACACAGTGTGAAGTACAAACACATTTTTACCAATGGTAATGGAGGTTTCTCTAGCAGCCTGTTGTAAGCATGTACATGTGCCAGGTGGGTTAGCTTCTTGCAGGAGGAGTGGTTGTCAACACTCTCTCCATAAGCAGGTCCATCTCCCATAGCAACAGGAGCAGATAAGCACAGCAGAGGTCCCTAACCTGTACACAGGCACAGAAGAAGAAGAGTTAAGTGAAGTGCATGTATGAAGTTGGCGCTAGGTGCATGGCAGAGCTCCACACTGTTACTGGGAGTAAGGTAGTGGTGACACACTGTACAGGTGGAGAGGGCATTGGCTCTGCGTGTCTCACATAAATACATCAATGACCGTGGCAGTGTATAATTACATCAGGAGAGTTTACTAGAGTTTAGTCATCTGTTCAAGTAAAGGTACCCCATGTGTAAGTCAGTCATCCTAACCAAAGTGCCTAGCGCAGCCCAGAAGGACCCATCCCAGGGCAGGCCTCTCATGTGTCCCTTGCTTGGCACCCAACGAGTAGGAAAGCATGAAGGATGTGACTACCACCTTGCGACCCCCTGCCCTCTTACAAACTACTTTTATTAACCTAGTAAATGGTGCAGGTGACATACTGTAAGTAACATGTGCCTTATAATACAAAATATAATACCACCAATTATTACAATTTCCACATACTTGTCCAGTAAACTCTATCTTTTTCCCGTTGTCGAAAAACCACTTCTCAAATAGCATGTGATCAAAGTCCGCTGACCCCTGTAGGTGCTTACACAACCTAGAAAAAAATTTAAATATCACCCTTTAGTGCACTGATTGATGAAAAATATGTATTACATCTGTGCAAAACAGTTCTCCAAATGTTCCTTCTACATAAGGGTACTGCGGCCCACCCCTGCATTACAGTGTTTAGGACTGGTAATAGGTCACTCACACATTCAAATATAACTAAAAGGCAAACCTTTATTTTTCCTTTTGGATATAGGGGAGAGGGATTAGAACACCTGTCAGGTTTTTATTGCCGTCTGTGTCCCTGCTAGGTAGATTCACCCTCTCTATTTGTTCTGTTAAAAGTTATCACTGATAGTGAAAGTGAAATTATATCCCACATTTTGGGTTGTTGCCAGAACAGGCATAAAAGGAAAATCTTCCAATGGGCACAGTGGTTTTGGTGGCCCTGGTGACAACCAGGGATTCTAACACTTTGCAGGGATTTCCTCTCACATACTGTTTTGGTTGTGGGACAGGGAGTGAAGGGAAAGCTCCCCAATGACACAGATGCCAAAAACTGACAGGGGTTTTAATCATCCCTTACAGTATTCAAAAGGGAAAAGAAAAAACGTTGGCTTGCCTTTAGTTCTACTTTAAATAATGAATTGTGGGAGGATGAGGAATTGATCACATCTGTTTGGTTTATTCTTGCGATCCAGCATGGAATCACAGAGGAGGAGGATGTTATACAGGTAAAAGCCGGTGCCATGTGGTGCCTGCCATACAGTGGTTATAATAATGTTACTATACATGATCTGAATGAAAATAAAATATTGGGGGTAAGTGGAATTGGCGCTGCTAGTGTAAGGTATAATCTGGTGTTACAGTATATACCAAAAACTTAAAAAATTATCAGCAACAAAATTAGTAAAGTGCATGAAAGCAATCAAAGTGCTATAATGTAACAATCATGCAATAATTAATATATCATATGCATACTGTAAATTAAATTACATTTTAAAATCATGAATTCATATCCGTGCTAAAGTGCATAAATCCAAATGTTGTAATACACAAATATGCATTAGTGATACTTAATTTGCATAAATTCAATGAAAAAGTCTATCAGTTCATATCAGACATTTAGAAATCATATCCGCTAAGTGAAATAAGTGCTGCTAAATAACGTGCTTGCATTCGGCAGTGGCTTTGTGAATAATGATCATTAGTCGTGAGCTGTGAGCGCACTACGTATCCTCCCTCAGCAGCTGAAGATACTATCGTGACGGATGAGAGTAAAGGAGGCAAACGATGGGATTTCCATTACAGTCATTGGTACAGTAGAGGCTTGTGACCCCGGGAAGGGGATTGCTATCTGGTGAGTGCAGCATAAGAGAGAGGCACGAGTGTGACACAAAGCCACTTCCCAAATGGGAGCACGTTTTTTAGCAGCACTTATTTCACTCAGCGGATATGATTTCTAAATGTCTGATATGAACTGATGGACTTTTTCATTGAATTTATGCACATGAAGTGCATTCATGCGATTCAGTTCGCATTTGCAGCGCTATACAAATCATTCATTCAAGTATCACTAATGCATATTTGTTGTGTATTACAACATTTTGATTTATGCACTTTGGCACTTTGGCACTTATTTGGATATGATATTGATTCTTGATTTTTGTCAGAAACCATGAATCAGACCGAGACAGTTAAATCACTCTTGTTTAATAATAAAAGTAAATAGAACAAACATAGTCAAAACATAGCCAAAGTTCGGTAACCGGAATGGATAGCCAGACAAGCCAGAATGTCAGGAAGCCAAGTATCAGTGTAGTGGAACAGCAAGCAGAATCTGGAGCCAGAAGGAACGTCAGCCAAGCAAGTCTTTAACAGGAAGGTAGGAGATAGTCTCTGTGATGTTGACCAGGTGAAGGCAGAGATCACCTGGGCTGGATGGCTTAGGATAGCCATACATGGGCGAATTTCAAAAGAATTTTCTTTTGAAAATCAGAAATTTTGTGCGTTTTGTGATCCGATGGTGCCACCATTGATTTTGAAATTCGTCCAACCAAGCCTTCGACTTCACTTCGTGTTGCTACAGAAAATAATTTTCGTGGCTGGGAATCTTCTTTTCTTTCTTGGAATTTTCTTTTCTAGCACATGTGCATTTCTTTTTCGATTACATTTCTCACATGATTCTCCCATTATTGATTAGAAAATCGTGGCCGCACGAAGATCGGCTGTTGTTGCAGCACACTAATAGTGGGAAATTAGAACACAAATTCTTAGATAAGATTTTCAAAAGAAAATCCTTAACCACTTCAGCCCCGGACCATTTGGCAGCCAAAGGACCAGAGGTCTTTTTTCAATTTCGCACTGCACTACTTTAACTGGTAATTGCGCGGTCATGCAATTTTGTAACCAAACGAAATTTGCGTCCTTTTCTTCCCACAAATAGAGCTTTCTTTTGATGGTATTTGATTGCCTCTGTGATTTTTATTTTTTGCGATATAAACGGAAAAAAGAGCGAAAATTTTGAAAAAAAAAAGAGATTTTCTACTTTTTGTTATAAAAAAAATCTAATAAACTCAATTTTAGTCAAACATTTGGGCCAAAATGTATTCAGCCACATGTCTTTAGTAAAAAAAATGCCAATAAGCGTATATTTATTGGTTTGCGCAAAAGTTATAGCGTCTACAAACTAGAGTACATTTTCTGGAATTTACACCGCTTTTAATTTATGACTGCCTATTTCATTTCTTGAGGTGCTAAAATGGCAGAGAAGTACAAAACCCCCCCAAATGACCCCATTTTGGAAAGTAGACACCCCAAGCTATTTGCTGAGAGGCATGTTGAGCCCATTGAATATTTTTTTTTTTAGTCCCAAGTGATTGAATAAAGACAAAAATAAAAAAGATTTTTTTTTTTTTCAAAAAGTTGTCACTAAATGATATATTGCTCACACATGCCATAGTTATATGTGGAATTGCACCCCAAAATACATTTTGCTGCTTCTCCTGAGTATGGGGATACCACATGTGTGGGACTTTTTGGGAGCCTAGCCGCGTACGGGGCCCCGAAACCCAAGCACCGCCTTCAGGATTTCTAAGGGTGCAAATTTTTGATTTCACTCCTCACTACCTATCACAGTTTCGAAGGCCATAAAATGCCAAAATAGCACAAACCCCCCCCAAATGACCCCATTTTGGAAAGTAGACACCCCAAGCTATTTGTTGAGAGGCATGGTGAGTATTTTACAGCTCTCATTTGTTTTTGAAAATGAAGAAAGTAAAGAAAAAAAATTTTTTTTTTCTTTTTTCAATTTTCAAAACTTTGTGACAAAAAGCGACATCTGCAAAATACTCACAATACCTCTCAGCAAATAGCTTGGGGTGTCTACTTTCCAAAATGGGGTCATTTTGGGGGGTTTTATGCCATCTGGGCATTCCATGGCCTCCGAAACTGTGATTGGCAGTGAGAAGTGAAATAAAAAAATTACACCCTTAGAAAGCCTGAAGGCGGTGATTGGTTTTTGGGGTTCCGTACGCAGCTAGGCTCCCAAAAAGTCCCACACATGTGGTATCCCCGTACTCAGGAGAAGCAACAGAATGTATTTTGGGGTGTATTTCTACATATGCCCATGACATGTTTGAGCAATATATCATTTAGTGACAACTTTTTGTAAAAAAAATATATATATTTTTTTTTTTTTCATTATTCAATCTCTTGGGACAAAAAAAAAAATATTTAATGGGCTCAACATTGCTCTCATCAAATAGCTTGGGGTGTCTACTTTCCAAAATGGGGTCATTTGGGGGGGGTTTGAACTGTCCTGGCATTTTATGCACAACATTTAGAAGCCTATGTCACACGTCACCCACTCTTCTAACCACTTGTAGACAAAGCCCTTTCTGACACTTTTTGTTTACATGAAAACATATTTTTTTTTTGCAAGAAAATTACGTTGAACCCCCAAACACTATATATAATGTTAAAGCAAAGGCCCTACAGATTAAAATGGTGGGTGTTGCATTTTTTTTTTCCACACAGTATTTGCGCAGCGATTTTTCAAACGCATTTTTTGTGGAAAAAATACACTTTTTTTTATTTTAATGCACTAAAACACACTATATTGCTCAAATTTTTGATGAAATAAAAAATATGATCTTAGGCCGAGTACATGGATACCAAACACGACATGCTTTAAAATTGCGCACAAACACGCAGTGGAGATAAACTACATACATTTTTAAAAGCCTTTAAAAGCCTTTACATGATACCACATTAGATTCACGGAGGAGGTCTACTGCTAAAATTACTGCCCTCGATCTGACCTTCGCGGTGATACCTCACATGCATGGTGCAATTGCTGTTTACATATGACGCCAGACCAACGCTTGTGTACGCCTTTGCGCAAGAGAAGGGGGGGCAGGGGTGCTTTTTTTTTTTTTTTTGGTTTTTTTTTTATTTATTTAGCTTTTTTATTTTATTTTTAAACTGTTCCTTCCATTTTTTTTCTTTGTTATGATTTTTATTGTTATCTCAGGGAATGTAAATATCCCCTATGATAGCAATAGGCAGTGACAGGTACTCTTTTTTTGAAAAAAAATTGGGGTCTATTAGACCCTAGATCTTTCCTCTGCCCTCAAAGCATCTGACCACACCAAGATTGGTGTGATAAAATGCTTTCCCAATTTCCCAATGGCGCGGTTTATATCCGGGAGGGGGGACATTCCCCCCCACTGCTTGTAAAAGCAGTCTAGAGGCTAATTACCCGCTAGAATTGCTTTTACATGAAAGCCGATCACTGGCTGAAAAGAATGATACCAAGATGATACCTAAACCTGCAGGCATCATTCTGGTATAACCATTCAAAGTCCAGCAACATACTGGACATATATTGTAATCTTTTTTTTTTCATGCAGCCTCTTGGCTGAACGAAAAAAAAAGAGATTGATTGGTGGGTATGCCCACCATTAGAATACCTCCCTTCATCCACCCACTTCTAATGATGGGCATACATGCACCATTTATATATGCCGATGCATGGGGGCATCCTCCCGCAAAAGTTATGCCGTGTACACACGGTCGGAATTTCGACCGTATGTACGTGGCATTAGGAGCCAATCGCTCCTCCCCCCCCTGCTGCCCCCATGCTTCGGCATATATGCTCTTTTTTTTAACTGTGGTGGTGAAATCACCTCCTACAGTGTTGGAGTCGCGTCTTTATGTATCGTGGGAGCAAACGCTGTTGCTGTCAAGATAAATAAATCCGCGTTGCAACTGAATGGCGCACCTGAAAACAAAAAAATGCTTAACACTAAAACACAGTAAACAAAATTACATACCTGAAAAGCAAGCATGATAAAACATGATAAAACATAATAAAACATTGCAGAATAGAATGGAGTAAAAAAAGAGCAACAATAGAGAGAGAATAGAGTGAGAGAGAGAACAATAAAACGACAACTATTTTATTTTTTTTTATTTTTTTGAGATTCACAGGTAAAAAAGCTCCTGACTGAAGCGACTGAATCAAAACGCTACCACAAAAAAACTGTTAGCGATCGCAGGGATCAGGCCTGACTCTGCGAACGCTGCAGTTATGTGTGCTTAGTGTTTTGTAAGTGACAGTGATCGATCGATACTGCACTTGGGTGGGCTGGGCTGGGCGGAGGGGGAAAACGCAGGTGCTAGCAGGTATCTGGGCTGATCCCGCTAACAATGCGTTTTTTTTTGGAACCCTAAACTGCTGGGACGCTAGTATAGATCTGATCAGATCAGATATTGATCTGTTCAGATACTGTGCCACTAAGGGAGGTGTATGCTTTGTGCGTGGGTGTTTGCGGTACTGGCACTAACCTGGGGCGACGCAGACCTTATTTGACCCTAAAACCTAATTGATATCACCCGCCGGGCGATCAGGGGGTTAAACCGTTATTGGGTAATAAATGGCGGGTGCCCTGACAGTATAAAAAACAAGCTAACTAACCAGCGTCACCCGTAACAGTAATACAAAAAAAAACTGGTTACCTATCGACACTAATGCAGCGATCAGAAAAACGATCGCTTAGTGACACTGGCAAAAGGGGGTGAAAGGGTTAACTAGGGGCAATCAGGGGGTTAAACCTTTATTAGGTAATATATGGGGGTACCTGACGCTATATAAAAACCTGACGGGGAACCTAAATAACGAAATAACTAACTGGCTAACCAGCGTCACCAGTGACAGTTATACAGTGATCACTGGTGAAAGGGTTAACTCTAGGGGCAATCAGGGGGTTAAAACCTTTATTTAGGTTGTAATATGGGGGTACCTGACCTATAAACCTATTTATGAACCTATATAAACATGGCGGTTACCTAAAAAAAAAAAATGGTTACCTAGCGACACTAATGCAGCGATCAGAAAAAACGATCGCTTAGTGACACTGGCAAAAGGGGGTGAAAGGGTTAACTAGGGGCAATCAGGGGGTTAAAACCTTTATTAGGTAATATATGGGGGTACCTGACGCTATATAAAAACCTGACGGGGAACCTAAATAACGAAATAACTAACTGGCTAACCAGCGTCACCAGTGACAGTTATACAGTGATCACTGGTGAAAGGGTTAACTCTAGGGGCAATCAAGGGGTTAAAACCTTTATTTAGGTTGTAATATGGGGTACCTGACCTATAAAACTATTTATGAACCTATATAAACATGGCGGTTACCTAAAAAAAAAAAATGGTTACCTAGCGACAGCAGTGACACTAATACAGCGATCAGAAAAACGATCGCTTAGTGACACTGGCAAAAGGGGGTGAAAGGGTTACCTGGGGGGCAATCAAGGGGTTAAACCTTTATTAGGGGGGGGGGGTAGGGGGCTACCTTGGACCTAAAACTAACTGCCCTGACAGTTATTACAGTCACACTGACACTAAATGCAGTGATCAGTAAAAAAATGATCACTGCAATTAGTGACACTGTGACTGGGGGGGGAGGGGGTGATCTGGGGGGTGATCAGGGGGTGACAGGGGGGTGGAATATGTGCCTAACTGTACTGGTGTCAGTGTAGTGTTGTGCACTAACCTTAACATGTTCGCCGCTCGGCGTCTCCGGTCACATAGACCGGCGCACCGAGCGTGACATCACTTCCGCCTTCCTGTCTATACAATAGACAGGAAGGGGAAGTTTCTCATTGGCCAGGAGCGATCGCGAGGGGGTGGCCAGAAACCACTGGCCGTCCCCTCGTCCCGGATCGCTCCTGAAGCGATCCCGACCGTCCCCGCCGGCGGAGGGGGGTCCGATCGGACCCCCCAACCGCCGGAAGAATGTCACGTACAGGTACGTGATTCTGCCTGTACGTGCCATTCTGCCGACGTATATATACAGGGGGCGGTCGGCAAGTGGTTAAGTAAGCAGGACTGACGAGCAGGAAATCATCAACAGGTGATTCACTGTGGAGAGATAGGAGCTGACAGTTAACTGACAGCTGAGCGGCCAGCTCAGAGAAGGAAGGGCTGAGCCCAGCCCTGACAATTTTAAAATGTTATTCAATTTACAGTATGCATATGATAATTTAATTTTTGCATTATTGTTACATTATAGCACTTTGATTGATTTAATGCACTTTAGCACATTAGCACTTTACTTATTCTGTTGCTGAATATTTTTATGTTTTTGGTATATACTGTGACACACCAGATTATACCTTACACTAGCAGCGCCAATTCCACTTATCCCCAATATTTTATTTTCATTTAAATTGCCATCTAACTGCTAGGGGCTGGCTTTAATGGAGGCAGCAGCCAGCAGCCATTAATTGGTAATTCAGTCCATACCGCAGAACTTTATTTCTTTTCTTTACTATACAAGATCTGCTCAACATAACCTCAAACTTGGCAGGCAGTTCAGAATCTGCTCTATTGAAGGAATTCTAATTGGCAGCGATGAAATAAACTATAAAAATAAATGGATGGGAAATTCCAGATTGCTAAAACAGTCCTGGAGAAAATCTTGATGAATAGTTTCAGTTTCGGTTAGATTAGCATGCCAAAGTATCCAAACATATTATATGAAGTTTGGATGTTTGATTTTATATTACAGTGTCCTCAGCCATCAAGTAAGATTACGAATGTTCTCTGCATAGGGGGTTTTAAAGTGTAAAAATGTACTATCGTATCTCACAAAAATCCTTAAAAGTAAAAAAATAAAATTTGTAGCAAGTTTAAATTCCAATTTACATTGACATTCTAAAATCAAGCAGCATACAAAATGGAAATGACAGCCACCCGAGATGTGGAAGTAAGCAAAGTACACTAACATATAGAAGCCAATCAGAATTCCTATTTCATTGTTAAGGTTGCTCTAAACTGATAAAAAAAATGAATTTGGATGTTTGTCATTGGCTTCTGCACTAACCAATTAAATTGACTCAATGTTATGCCACACAGAAGCTGAGGAAGCTATGCCATGCTATGTCATGCAGGGAGTAAATGCCCAGACATAAGATCCCCAAGCAGATAGATTCTCCATATTGTGTATGTGGTAGCACAAAGTGGGGCTCCAGAGGAGTCTGTAAGAAAAGCAGATATACTATAAAGAACTCTCAGGGGATAAAGATGGTGTAAGGCCAGTAAGAGCCAAATAGCAGTGAGGGAAGCATTTGGTGAAGGTGTTGAAAGAAAACAAAGCTATGCCGTTTACAAGCCATGAGACCATATCCAGATAGATGGAGCAGGGAGTGAAAAGTGTGTGAGGCCGTCATATGTGACGGCCGAAGTGAAGTGAAAAAGACAGCAGAAAATTGTGCACAGCAAGAAAACTGCCAAATATACCAAGATAGTTACCTCATGTGGAAATGTCTCAAACGATAGTTTGGACAAAATGTGTGACGTGGCCAATAGTGCAAATGAGAACATAAGCAATAAAGCATGCTCAAGGAATCCAATCTAGGAATACTTAAATAAGTGCACTTTTTATTTACTGTATATACAGAATTTGTATTTCCAATGTCAATTCTGAACCATCCTTCAGAACTACATACACATCAGCATATTTTAGCTTTTATGTATTATCCAGTTTGTGGTTTGAGGTATAAAATCACTTAGTAAGGCAAATGTATAAATTAGCCTAATTCTTTAATCTAAAGGGTAACTATACTTTCAGTATGACCTGGCTATTTGGTGTCTAAATTGTAAAGCTGGCCATAGATGGACAGAATTTCAAACAAAAATTCTTAGGAAAAGTCTTAAGAAAATCCCCAAAAAAAATTCTCAGAAAATTTGAATGTTGATTGTGTTTGCTTTTGATTTTGGATTGAGGCTGGGTTCACACTTATGTGAATTGGATGCAGGTTTTTTTCGCATTGTAGGAGATTGTGACTGACTCTCTATGGAGCCGGTTCACACATCTCTGCAGGAGCCCTGTGTGTCTTTTGGTCCGTTCCAGGTCCGAATTCAGCAAAGAATTCGGGCTAAAATCAGACCTGAAATGGTGAATAGAGACGCATCGGACTCCTGCTGTGAGCCGCTGCGTGTTCTAGTGTGAACCCAGCTTGAATGGACTTTACTGAATGAAAACCACATGCACTGTAATGCAGCGTACACACGGTCGGTATTCTCGTCTGAATAAAAGCTCTGATGGTTTTCCCGTCAGAATTCCAACGGAATTTCGCTCAAACTGTCTTGCCTACACACGGTCACACCAAATTCCCACGGTCAATAACACCACGGCATACAACACGTTCAACGTCACTATAAAAGGGAAGTTTAATGCTTCTGAGCATGCGTCAAATTGTTTCCGAGCATGCGTCGGAATTTTGCGTGTTGGAATTGCATACACACGATCGGAAAATCCGAAAGAAAGGTTTTCCATCGGAAAACTTAAGAACAGGTTCTCAATCCAAAGTCCGTCGGAAATTCCGACAGAAAAAGACCGATGGGCATACACACGGTCGGAAAATCCGATGAAAAGCTCTCATCTGACTGTTTCCATCGGAAATTTCGACCGTGTGTACGCAGCTTTAGAAATGTGTTTGTTTGAGAAACTTTTCCATCCCGCACCTTCGAATTTTCTCGTTACTGTATTAGAAAAATAACGTTGATTCGACACACTAAAGATCCGTAAATGAACAAAATTTCCTGAAACTGTTTCTAAGAATGTTCATTTGAAATTCTACCCATGTATGACAACTTCAAGCTGGCCAAACGTGTGACAATCTGATTGTGCAATCTTTTTACAGTTACAGATTCATGCATATGTGGGCCGTTACATTACATGACTGTATTGTATAACCAGATAGTAATGTGTATGGTAAGCTTACAACAGACGTCAGATGCAAGCAATGTATGCTTCCACTAATGTGGATAAGAATGAGCAGGATACTTCAGTCAGAGCCTGGCTTCAGACTCCCTTTGTGTTCTCACTGGTGACAACACAGGAAGCCTCTTTGGTGACAACAAATTCAGAATCTCAGGAAAATTATAGAAGCTATTTTAACAAACCCTCTAGTAAATGGATTATATGAAATAGTTTGCATCTTCTTTATTCTAAATTCTTATATTATATTTATTATGCTAGTGTGCCATCTTCTGAGTTAGACCCAATGGAAGGCAATAAAAAAGCAACAAGATGGCATATAGTCAGCAGTATAATTATTTGACTTACTTTCCATGTTCCTCCGTGGTCCATTTATATAATAATACTTGTTCTATATAACCAAGCTTCCTCTCTGCCATAAAAGTAAGGTCATTCAGGAGGCAGACATGCAAGCATTTCAAGTAAGTAGAAGCAAGTTCCTTAGGAAATATTTGCACTTTACTGGTAATCTTGGAGATGTTGTGCTTGAGCTCTTTCAAATGATCCTTTAGGCTTCCGTGTGCAAATTTTGGAATTGTCTCCTTAATGTCTCTTTCAAAAATATCCTCCAGTTCTTTTATCCATCCTTGTGGGCCCCAATCAGCATCCTTTTTGCTTTGGGTCTCTTTTGCCCATTCTATACACTGAGGAATGGTCTGAAGCCTGGCGCTCTGACTCTGATCACCGGTAAGAACATTGCGCACTGAATCCCACATCTTCTGAGATATTGCATGATACAATTCCGTTACATCAATCTGTTTTTCGTCTTCTAAATTGCTGATTAATACACAGGCCTCAGGGAACTGGAATTTCTCCAGTAAACCACTAAAGATTTTATCTACAAGAAAGCAGACAGTTAATATACCATGCATTTCAAATTGTAACCATTTTTTATTAACATTCAATGTCCATTTCTCAATAATATAATTTTTTTTATCATTTCATGCTGCAGACCCCTTCCAGACATAGGTTGCCAGTTGTTGTGGACAGCCTGTATCCACAGAGGCCCCACTGTGGGTCAATGATGACTTTTGACAGAGAATATTGACAAATGTATCACTGCAGATCATACACATGTAATTTACAATATGGGGAAAGGAATGACCAAGCCTGCAGGTCAGGGTCATTTTAAAAGGAGACCAGTCATGAGAGCCATAGTTGAGCTTCCATTGCTTACCTTTGTTTCAAGCTGCCTGGCTAGGATGCTGATACTTTTGTTGAGCCTGAAATTGTACTGGTTTAGATACAGTGCTAATCATACACTAATACCAGCAACTACCGGGATTTTGTTAGTGGGGTAGCCAGGTGTAGAAATTAAAGTGGTGCTCAAGTCAATTTCTTTTTTTTTTACCTTATTGCATTCTCTGCACTAAGGTAAAAAAAACTCCCCACTGCCTGGCTAGGATGCTGATACTTTGTGGGGCCACGTATATGTGGCCCCACTGGACTTGGATTTTTTCCATGGGGCTGCATATATGTGTATCTGTCTTTGTGCTAGGAGTGCGTCACACAGCGCGCTCCAAGCACAGAGACCGGGGGTCTTATCGAGAGCCCCAGTTCTCGTACTAACATTCGGGACCCAGAACTCCCAGTTCGGGGTTATGTGATTGCTGTTATAGCCTCTGATTGGCTATGACAGTGATCAGTCACTGAGAAGCCCACTCCTGTGTTTCTCTCTCTGTGAATGGAGAGGTAAGATACATTGTATCTCTCTCTCTCCTTGCAGAGAGAAATAAACAACTGTGTGTAAAAAATAAAGAAAGAAAAATAAAGAAAAAATACCTAGATCAAGATTTGATCTAGGTGAATGCAAGGGTTAGTGTTTGGGTCAAGTAGGGGTCAAAGGTCAATCCAATTTGTCCTGAAAAAAAAAACAAGGTATAATCCACCTGGATGCACACAGTAGTTGTGATGAAATGTACGGTGTTACTAACACGTGTCAAAGTAGCAAAATTGTGCTTAGGCATTAACATTTGTTTTACCCTTAGGCGCAAAGGGGTTAAAGATCACAAATGAGGCTCTGAATTACGATTTCAGTCTGATTCCTACAGCTCAGAAACACCTGCTGTTTGGTTACTTTAAAGGACTGGCAGGCTACCAAAGTTTATTCTCCATATGAAAGGGGAAAAGAGATGCGATTTTAGTGCCTCTGTTTTGAATTTTGAAGGTGAAATTCTGCACAGTTCCTTCAGCTAGGGAGCTATTTGCACATTTAAGTAATCTTCATGCTACATTATATATATTTAGCCTTCACTGCACTAGATTTAACCCTGTAAATGCTACACCACTGCACTGCAATCCTGGGCATTTGTGCGGTCCCACTTGGGTCATGTTCGTTGGTAGTAATGTCCGCCAAATGCAATAATTTTAAAATTTTTGCTGTGGCTACATTGTGTACAGCCTTATATGTCTGAATATCTGTGTTCTGGTGGGCGGTAAAACCCCCTGGCTGCACATTTGTATGAACCCTAACAGAGTTTCTAAGCCTTCCCTACTAGATTCAAAAAAGCAAACAAAAAAGACAAAAATTTGGCGTGGGCTGGACTTTTTTTTGTTTACAAAAGTTTTATTTGGAAGCTCAATTGTATACGAACAGGTACAGCCAAAGAACAAATAAATTAACATAAAAACAATGATATTTCAGTGGAATGAAAAAAAAGTACAATACATGTGAGAACCATGAAGCATCATGGAAAATAGGGCGTCTTGTACATTGTATATTACGGTGATGATATTAAATAGTCCCATTTGGCAATGGCAATAGATGCCAGGTTAATGAGAAAAGAGAAACATCAAAAGAAACCATACCAGGTATGAATTTAAAGTAGATTCCAGTATGACCATTTTTTGTCATAAATATGTATTGAGTCGTGTAAAGTGTGGAAAAACCTCTCCGATAATCTAACTGTCTCCATTCTAGATAGTACCTGAGACCACGGAAGGCTATCAGACTTCCAATTAAAGGCGATCATCCATTGGATGGAACTACATAAAGAATGAAAGAGCCTCATACATGGAGCGGGAATGTTGGGTATATTTGCGTGTAAGAGGCAATTCTGAGGAGTGGGCACAATTTTTTGTTTGGAAGAACACTATTCTTTCAATTGCTCTGTTCCAAATATTCTCAAGGTGTTTACAGCTCCAGAATATGTGGAGGATTGTACCCGGTGTTTGACATCCCCTAAAGCAATTGGGGGAAATTGAGGGATAAAATGTGTTGAGTTTGGAGGGGATAAATACCACCTCGAGAACACTTTTGTGGGGGTTTCCCTAAATGCGATAGCCTTATTGCTCTAGATTATCTGACATATCAAGCCAGTCCTCAACTGAGAGAGTACAATCAAGATCGGATTCCCAGTGGAGCATTGGTCCAGACTTGTCTGGTGTATTTAGCCCATTAAGATAATTGTATATTTTTGATATGAGGCCTCTGTCGCCTGCAGAGGAAGTACAGAAATTTCTCAAAGAAAGTGGCGTGTGGATATGGAGAGGGTGGAAAATGATTGGCAAAAAGTTTTTAATTTGATGGTAATTTTGTGATTCCGAAGAGGGAATATCCCATCTTGCCTGTAATAATATGAATGGGGTAAAAGCCCCATCCGTCAACGATGAACCTAAGGAGGTCAAGCCCTTTTTTATCCAATGGGAGAAATGATCTGTGTTATATGCTAGAACAAATCTGGGGTCTCCTAGGAATGAGGTAAAGATGGAAAAGTCAGAAGACAATTTGAATGGGCCACATATCTTAAGCCATAGTTGGCTTGGGCTGGACTTTGAATGTCCCTGAAAACTGCAAATGATGTGGTTCATACAATATAAAATAATACAATACATAAAACTAGTGATAGCAATTTGACCTTATTATTGCAGTCATATCAATGGTTAAGAGAAAACAGATTATCACACCTATAAGAGGAAGTACTGTGATAGTGATAAAGCATGAGATAAAATAAACATATAACAAAGAAACCAGTCCAAGACCATATTTAACCCCTTTGATTAAATAACATTTAAAGCTGAACTCCAGGCAGATATTAAAATACATCAGTGAATGCAGTTATGTATTTATTACCCACTTGAACTCCGGAAAGTTTTAGCCCCTTCATGACCAGAGCATTTTTTGCTCATCAGCACTACGCTATTTTAACTGGTATTTGTGCGGCCATGCAACACTGTATGCAAATTCAATTTATATCTTTTTTTTTCCACACAAATAGAGCTTCCGTTTGGTGGTATTTGATCACCACTGGGTTTTACATTTTTATATAAATATCGAAAATTTTGAAAAAATATATATTTTCTACATTCTGTTATAAAAAAAAATCTATTAAAATCAAATTTCTTCATAAATTTAGGCCAAAATGTATTCTGCCACGTCTTTGGTAAAAGAAAATCCCAATAAGTGTATATTAATGGGTTTGTGTGAAAGTTATAGCGTCTACAAACTATGGTATATATTTGAAAATTGGTCCATCCTGATGTACTGATGCTCTATCTCTTTCTTTAGGTCATTAAAATGCCAGGACAGTACAAATTCCCCCCAAATGACCCCTTTCTGGAAAGTAGACAGTCCAAGGTATTTAGTAAGAGACACGGTGAGCTTTTTTAAGTTGTAATTTTTTGTTACAATTTTTTGGAAATTAGGAAATTAAATAAAATTAGTTTTGTTTCTCACAGTTTTTTTTTACATACGCTCACCAGTGCAGCACGGAGTCATCATGTAACTGGTGTGGCGGTGATCACGGATAGTGACTGGTGACAGTATGTTTTTTTTTTTTCAACTTTTTTTTTACTATTTTTATTATATCCTTTTTACCCTACAGCTAGGAGACTGCGAAGACTCATATACCCTCAGCTGAAGGGAGAAGCCAGAAGGCAGGTTGAATGGAAAATCTGATTCCCCCATCCATACATTTGATGTGGACAGGGGAATCACTTCCACTGAGCTAATGTATTCTACTGGCAGGGAGATCCACTTGTGTAGAACCAGCTAGCTCATAAATAGATCCAAATTTCCCCCGGCCGCTCAAAGCGCCCAAGTACCAGGAGCTGCCCTCGGCCGGATAATGTATGTGATCCAGCCTGCCTTTACAGCCCTGTTGCCGTAAATATAACTGTGGCTGACAGAAACTGGTTACATTAAGCTCCTCCAGTCCAGTTTAGGGGGGCATGTGGCTAGACTTATTACCCTGCAGCTGATGGAAGGATCTAGGAGTCTGTGAAAACTCGTCAGTGGCGTTGTTATGGGTGTGCGGACCGCACCCCAGTGACACCCCCAGAGTGGTGACACCATCCTAAGGGTGATGAGGGAGAGGCATAGCTTTTGTTCAAACAGAATGGCCCTGTGTGTGTTTTCCTCTCAGGCTCTCACTGCTGTCACTTCTAAATACAGAAGCCCGCCCGGACAACATCACTCCATCAGCAATGATCTTGTCTTCAGGTCAAGGACAAACAGACAAATGCTGTGTCATGTTTATCCTCATGGATGCTGCAACTGGATTTTGCTGCAACATTCATCTGGAGGCATCTCTTTTAATAACTATATATACTCTGGTATTTGTGCAAAATTTCACCAGGACTCCAATCGGCCCCTTTGCTGATATAACCTGTTTGAACATTGGATGTATGTACTATAATTAATCTTTACGTATATACTGTAAAGCTTGTATTATTTCCATACTGGTGTGCATCTATATATTTATGGTTAATGTTATATGCAGGTTGCAGTAGTTTCTCTGCTCCCAATTACTTTGATTAGATCACTGGTTAATTTCCTAGGAAGATAATAGCCTCTGTTTATAGAGGCCCTGTCCTAGGTGGAGGCATTATTTACTATTACCTAACCCACTATTCCACTTATCAAAGGTTCTGGTTCTCTTATCTATCTACAGGTTTAGTGCACTATGCTTTTTTTTTTTTTTGGGGGGGGTCGTTTCTCATAACCATACTCCCCACCACCCCAAAAGGGCTGCACCTGTTCTATTTTTTAGCAAGTAAATTGCTTTATGGTAACTTTTAAACAAGTTATAGCAAGTAGACCAAGGCTATCCCGCCCAATCCACCTCCAACCCCACCCTGTGCTGAGAGCTGATACCTTCATAGAACTAATCACATCCTCCTCACCCGTCCCCCCCATAACTATGCTCAGACCTGGAAACAGGCCTCGTGAGCACCAAGTAGTGCATTGTGGGAGGTGGAGAAAACATGTCCTTATGCCCCAGAACTGGAAGTAGGAAGTTCAATTTTTTCTCATGGGGCTCCATCATTAGGGTAGGAGCAGAAACCAATTGGTGTCTGTTGACTTCTTGTTGTAACAGGATTATGAGTTTCATTAAAATCAAGAGACTGTTTAATGCTATTTCCTTGCAAAACTATAATACCACTTAATATTTCTATTTCAGTTTTTTAATAGCAGCCATAGGGAAAAATCTGAGTAAACTAAATAGTGACACTGCAACTGTGAGTCATACAGAAAGCTGAAAGTTCAAGTTTCCATAGCCATAAAACATCTGGGGAATAATGCTCTTATTGTTCATCCATATCTGATAAAAAAAAAACTGTAGTTGGCTCTCGCTTCCCGTCCATCTGTCACCACTACAAGTAAGGGGTGTGGTTATCAGGGACAGGAAAGCATAGACTTTTTGGAACCGTTTTATAAATTCTTTCCTTTTCTTCCTTAAAGCAGAGTTCCATTGTTTTTTGAGTTTATTAAAAGCCAGCAGCTATAAAAAGTATAGCTGCTGACTTTTAATAAACCGACACTTACCTGTCCCACGGTCCAGCGATGCGGCTGCCCTAAAGCCTCCGCTCTCTCCCCCTCCTCTTCGTGGCGCTGACACTGTGAGTGTGGGCACCCAGCTGTGACAGTTTGCGGCTTCAGAGCCTGGCGTGCACTGCGCATGTGCGAGCCACACTGCGCTCCATCAATGGCCAGGCAATGTTCTTGGACCTGTGACGTGTCCCAGAATTTAGCCAGGAGGGAGGGGTCGCCTAGGTGGCCAGAAGTCGGAATGAGGAAGTGGGACAGGAAGTCCCACTCCAAACCAGGTACCCAGCCCCCCCCCCCCAAAAACAATGACATGCCAATTGTGGCATGTCAGGGGGCGAGGAGTACTTAAAGTGGAAGTTCCACTTTTGGGTGGAACTCCGCTTTAATAAATATATTTTTCCCAAGTCACAAGTGTACAGCAAACGAAAGGCAGAACTCCTGATCCCTATACTCGATCCAAGTCAGAGACTCAGGAAGTATTGAAGTCAAAGCAGTGACATGAAAACCAGGCAGCTAGTATATTCACAAAGAGATAGTGCAGAGTGAACTTTCCATAATATTAAATTAAAAAGCATTGCACTCACAAGAAAAGCGGTTTTAGCTGACATCAAGGCATTCAATGTTGACTCTAACCCAGCTGCTCATGGCCACCTGCATCTGAATCTCTGCCTGCTACTGCACATGTCTTGTGATTTCATTGCGGAGGATGCATTTTGAGGACTTTCCCCTTTACCAGGCTCACAATGGGACAAACTGCTAAGCATTTTATTTAAGTCTCTTGAGATTGACTGTCCCCATTGATTATTATAGTGACAATCTCCAAATAAACAAAAGTTCAGTTAACCTACCTTTATAATTACATGACTTTATATTCCTACGATGTACATATTATGTTGTCCCAAGCATTTGCGGTAATTAACCACTTGAGTCCTGATCGCGGTTTTAAAACAGTGCATAGACAGAGGCTATTTGTCTGTCACTTTTTAAATGCCACCCTTTCTCAATGGCTTCTGCAACTTCCCAGCATTAGCGCTGGAAGTCAGTGACAGCCTTGGTCAATGACAACTAGGGTCTACAACAGCCAGTCCAGCAATGAGCCCAGAAACTGAAACGACCAGCTTCCGATGCCTCTGCAGACCACTAAATAACAGGATGCTGTAGAACCAAAATCAATGCTTTTGCATTGTGTATGTTAGGGGTTTGGTGATGTCACAAGTAATGTCAGTGCACTTCCTGCCAGTATGGCAGCTCAGGCAGAACTGTTGTATCTCTTTTGAGCCTCTCCCTACAGCAACAGATCACTGCTATAGTGATCTATTACTGGCTGATTGCAGCCTGCAAAAGATCACTATTAGAAGTGATCGTCTGCTTCCCCAGGTCGCTACATAGATGATGCATGATCTGGATGAAATTTGCATTTACTGCAAATGCTCACATAAATTAATGTACCGTCATTCCAATTTTTAGCATGCTAATTTGTGTCTTCATCGACCAAGCTTAAAATTTTCTTAATATTACACTAACATTTTCCCCTGCACGTGTCGCAAAAAAAAGCTTTGAAAGCGAAAAAATCTCACCTAATGTAAAATGCATATGTTCAGTTTGAGATTCACCATTTCACTACATTACATAAAAGTCACATTAATGTACCATAGTTTCATTTTACTCAGTAGACTTTGTTGAATATATTTTGAGGTAAATAAATGGGAACACCATGCATTCTGAATCATATAGCCTACATTTGTAGGACATCTGTTTTCAAAATAAATACTGTACTTTGATTGGAAATTTTACACTGCAAGGTCTAAAAGGTGGATGATACCCCCAAGTTTATATGGGATAAAACATCTCTAAAATTCACTATCAAATCAATGTAAAAAATGTTGAAAAAAAAAACAAGGAATTTGCTGGCATGGGATATGTAAAGAAATGCAACAAAAATGTCAAAAGCATGCTACTCCCGTCAAAAGAATGACTAAACGTTGGCGGAGAGACTGACCAAGATGGCCGCGCATTGAGGTAGCTCCTGCACGCCTGGGTATACAGCCTAACTAACCTGCGAAAGTGGTGTGTGTTTCAGGACAAGGAGTCAGTCCAGCAGTGACATATGGTGAGCGATGGATCAGAACAATCACCTGCCGCCGTTTAGCGAGAGAGGAGACAGCATGAGGAAGACACTGATCCACCTACCCACAGATCCAGAAGAGTAACGGGAAGCGGATCTCCCTTACGCCTCTGGGTCTGCCGTGGCTTGCAGGCGCCACTCGCTAGATCATTTCAGGACATGAGCGGTGCTAGGAGCGATACAGGAGATCCTTGGCTGTGGCAGATGTGGCAGGGATCAATGGCACCCTATGGACCCTATGAATGACAGCGGGATCTTGTGAAGGCAGCAACTGGCCAGGGAGACTCAGTCCATTACAGGTGGCTTAGAAGGGAGGAGATCGGCAGAATTAGCTGCCTGGAGCCTGGAGAAGCCTGCCTTGGGACACGCATTAACAGCCTAAGCTACAGCAAAGCCAGGGAGGAGAAGAAGTGGTACGAGATTATTATTATACAGGATTTATATAGCGCCAACAGTTTGCGCAGCGCTTAACAAAATAAAGGCAGACATTACAATTACATAACAATTTGGTACAAGAGGAATCAGAGGGCCCTGCTCGCTAGAGCTTACAATCTAAAAAGAAAGGGTCAATTGATACAAGAGGTAATAGCTGTGGGGGATGAGTTGATGTAAAAAGTAAAACAGTGTTAGTTAGAAGCAGGATAGGCTTATTTAAAGAGAAAGGTTTTCAGGGATCGTCTAAAGATGGATAGATTAGGGGACAGTCGGACAGATTGGGGTAGAGAGTTCCAAAGGATGGGAGAAGCTCTGGAGAAATCCTGGAGGCGAGCATGGGAGGAGGTGACAAGGGAGCTAGAGAGCAGGAGGTCTTGGGAGGACCGAAGAGAGCGGCTTGGTTGGTATTTTGGTACTAGGTTAGTGATGTAGCTGGGGGCAGAGTTATGGAGGGCTTAACTATTGTTAGTACTTTGAATTTTATTCGTTGGGTGAGTGGAAGCCAGTGGAGGGATTGGCAGAGAGGGGTGGAGGACGCTGAATGGTTGGTAAGGTGGATAAGTCTTGCAGCAGCATTCATTATGGACTGAAGGGGGGATAGTCTATGTAAAGGTAGTCCAATGAGGAGGGAATTGCAGTAGTCGAGGCGAGAGATAACCAGGGAGTGAGTTAGAAGCTTGGTGGTGTCATTCGTTAAAAAGGGGCGTATTCTGGAAATGTTGCGGAGGCTAAGGCGGCATAATTTGGACAGGGATTGTATGTGGGTCCGAAAGGACAGTTCAGAGTCTAGGATTACCCCTAGCACCCTGGCATGTGGGGACGGACTGATAGATGTGCCATTGATCTTGACTGAGAAGTCAGGGGAAGGGGCACGTGGGGGAGGAAATATTAAGAGCTCAGTTTTAGACAGATTAAGTTTGAGAAAGTGGTTTGACATCCAGACTGATATGTCTGCTAGTAAATCAGTGATGCGTGAGGAGATTGATGGGGTGAGTTGAGGGGCAGAGAGATAGATCTGGGTGTCATCAGCATATAAATGGTAGTGGAAGCCATGTGAGGCTATCAGCTGACCCAGGGAGGATGTGTAGATTGAGAATAGTAGAGGTCCAAGGACAGAACCTTGGGGGACCCCAACAGTAAGAGGAGTTGGAGAGGAGGAAGTGGAGTTGTAAGTGACACTGAAGGTGCGATGAGATAGGTAAGATTCGAGCCAACGGAGAGCACAGCCATGGAGACCAAGCAAATTTAGTTTTTTGAGGAGGAGGGGGTGGTCAACTGTATCAAAGGCAGCAGAAAGGTCTAAGAGTAAGAGTACGGAATAATGACCATTGGTTTTGGCTGTTAGTAAGTCATTTGTGAGTTTTAGGAGGGCAGTTTCTGTGGAGTGCTGTGGGCGAAATCCAGACTGAAGGGGATCCAGAAGGTTATTCTCAATGAGGTGGTCGCTCAGTCGGCTGTAGACTAAACGTTCAAGGAGTTTAGAGGCAAAAGGGAGTAGAGAGATGGGTCTTAGATTGTTAAGATTGGTTGGGTCTAGTGAGGCCTTTTTTGGTATGGGAGTGACTAGTGCATGTTTTAGAGGGTTGGGGAAGATGCCAGTAGAGAGGGAGAGGTTGAAGATATGAGTTAAAGACTGTAGGATAGAGTGAGATGGTGACCGTAGTATTTGAGAAGGAACAGGGTCCAGGGGGCAGGAGGTTAGGTGGGCATTAGAAAAAAATTTAGTGACTTCCTCTATAGTAGCTGGATTAAAAGAGGAAAGTATTGATTGTGCAGGAGGACAAGGAGTGTAAAGTGAGGGAGATATGTGTAGAGTAGAGAACTCGAGACGAATTGTCTCAATCTTGTTTTTGAAGTGATTAGCAATCTCCTGGGCAGTGAGTAAGTTAGTGGGTGGAGGTAATGGAGGACGAAGTAGAGAAGTAAATGTAGAAAAGAGTTGACGGGGACTGCGTGAGAGGGTGTTAATGAGAGTGGTAAAGTAGGTCTGTTTGGCAGTGCGCAGGCAGAAATGGTATTTTTGGAGGGCAGATTTATATTGGCTGAAATCTTGCTGTGACTTAGTGACGTGACGAGATGGAAGAGGAGAAGGAAAAAAGAAACAAGGTGAGGTGTTGAAGCATTTTACAATATCAGGGCATAAACAGTATTCTGCCACCTAAAAGGTCCCAGTCACAGAAGGGAAAGAGGGGGTCAACAGGGGCTACAGCCAAAAATGCCCTGAAAGCTCTACCTGCACAAACTACAGACATTAAAGGGTTTTTTCAACAATCACAACACCAATTGGAAATATCTAATATGACAGACTTGAATACAACCCTAGCAACTACAGATAAAGAGTTGGAACGATCTAGCAGTAGCCCCTTATCAACCAAACAACATGATAAAACGGAAACAAGGAGAATAGAGAGAGAGCCTTGGCACATGCAGGTGTATATACAAGCCTTGCCGACGAGAGAAGATATGGACAGATATGTATATAGATTAGAAACTTCAAATAAAACAGAACTGCAGTTAATGAAAACATATCTGGAAAATACTCAAGGCAGGATGGACACTGTGGAATCAAGAATATCAATCATTGAACAGAAATGAATACAGTCTCAAAGAAAAAATCAAGAACAAGCTCAATGTTTTAAAAAATGCTATTACCACCATAGACGATTTAGAAAATAGAAACAGGGGGGCTTTGGGGGGAGGATAAGGGGGGGGGGGGGGTTCTTCTTTTTCTTTTTTTGTCACCTTTCACTTGGGACATAACAAAGGTTTAAAATCCACCACATAACAAAGGTTTAAAATCCACCAATACTACAACGCAGGGATTAATGTGGTTTGTGTTGCAAGATTGTAAAATTATAAATATGGAAATTGATTATTCACCAAAGAGAGGGACTTTCTTGATTTTCACTGAATATATTTTGGGGGATGTGGGGATTTTATGGATGCTTTAGGAAAAGTTTTGATTTGGTATAATTTGGTATAACCATATTTGAACAACCTGTTTGTATAAAAAACATCTCACTACAAAGAAATAAATAATGTCACCAGGGCCGGACTTACTATTGGGCTTGACTGGGCTCAAGCCCATGGGCCCCGCCCAATAGGGGGCCCCGCCGAGATACATAGCTGAGTGTACTCGACTTGTGGGAGAGGGCCACTGTCATCTGCTAGGAGCTTTGGAAGTTGGAACAGCAGAGAGAGAGACGAGCGGTGGCAGGGGTTGTGCTGTGAACAGGAGGCGGGGCTGTGCTGTGAACAGGAGGCGGGGCTGAGTAAATGTCTAACAGCGAGGGCTGGAGGAGCAAGTGTATCGTGCAGCAGACAAAGTGTAACCCTCCCCCTTTCCAGCCCACCACCTTTGATTACACAGGTGCTGAATGGGGGCCCCTGGGAGGGAGATGCACAGTACCTGAAGCCCGAGGAGGACATGGCAGAGCAAGGTACAACCACAGCACTGAGCACACACATCATTCTGGCTGAATGGAAACAAGATCGTGGGGAGCCCTGCACAGTCATATGTAATGCTGGCTGGACAGTGTCTTCCAGAAATGTATGTCTTCAGGCAGTGCAATGCTACTGATCAGCCTCCCCCTCCCTCTGTAATCTTTTTGTAGCTGCACACTGCACTGATAAGATCTCTGGGAGACCCTGCAGCCCACCTGCATTCTGTGTCCAGTGAGGGGTCACACATGGCTGGCTGTTAACCATTTCAGCTCAGCTAGTAAGCCAGAGCTCTGTGTGTGCTGCAGAGTTTGATGTTTTTGTGAAGAATTTAATGCTGATTCAGGCTAGAAGTTTTACAGACCCATTAACTGTCCTCCACTAATCCTGACCAGATCACTGTTTGTAAGAAACATTTTATTTTGGAAATTAAATGTGCTGCTGCCTTGTCACTTGGTTGTACTTTTCAAAGGAGGATCACTGACTTGATCTTGCAGAGCTGGTTTAAATAGAGTGGCACAGCCCTGCAATACTGTATACATGTACACTGAGTTCAACCATAAACACAGTCTCTGACCATCTCCTGCATCAAGTCTGCAGTCTCTGACCATCTCCTGCATCAAGTCTGCAGTCTCTGACCATCTCCTGCATCAAGTCTGCAGTCTCTGACCATCTCCTGCATCAAGTCTGCAGTCTCTGACCATCTCCTGCATCAAGTCTGCAGTCTCTGACCATCTCCTGCATCAAGTCTGCAGTCTCTGACCATCTCCTGTATCATGTCTGCAGTCTCTGACCATCTCCTGTATCATGTCTGCAGTCTCTGACCATCTCCTGTACCAAGTCTGCAGTCTCTGATCATCTCCTGTACCAAGTCTGCAGTCTCTGACCATCTCTTGTACCAAGTCTGCAGTCTCTGACCATCTCTTGTACCAAGTCTGCAGTCTCTGACCATCTCTTGTACCAAGTCTGCAGTCTCTGACCATCTCTTGTACCAAGTCTGCAGTCTCTGACCATCTCTTGTACCAAGTCTGCAGTCTCTGACCATCTCTTGTACCAAGTCTGCAGTCTCTGACCATCTCTTGTACCAAGTCTGCAGTCTCTGACCATCTCTTGTACCAAGTCTGCAGTCTCTGACCATCTCTTGTACCAAGTCTGCAGTCTCTGACCATCTCTTGTACCAAGTCTGCAGTCTCTGACCATCTCTTGTACCAAGTCTGCAGTCTCTGACCATCTCTTGTACCAAGTCTGCAGTCTCTGACCATCTCTTGTACCAAGTCTGCAGTCTCTGACCATCTCTTGTACCAAGTCTGCAGTCTCTGACCATCTCTTGTACCAAGTCTGCAGTCTCTGACCATCTCTTGTACCAAGTCTGCAGTCTCTGACCATCTCTTGTACCAAGTCTGCAGTCTCTGACCATCTCCTGTAGTGTGTCTTACACTTATACAACTCACATCACTCACACACACAGCCACAGGGGGGGTCTTGCACGTCACCTCCCTGAAATGAGTTTTTGCAGGTTGGGTTGTCTGTGAGCCGAGCCGAGTACACTCGGCTACTCTCGGCTGTGCTCGGGACTGCGAGAGGACCAGAGAGCCACAGAGATACACATGACTCTGTATCTCGGCGGCGCCATTTTTAAACTTCAAGACTACAATGACAAGGCTACACTGACAAGGCTGCAGATGGACACTGATAAGGCTGCATTGATGGGCATTTAAATGTAAGTTTTTTTTTTTTTTTTTCCCCTGCAACTTGCCTCCTAAAAGTTTTTTTCCTTAAAATTCCCTACTAAACTTGGGGTGCGTGTTATACGCCGATAAATACAGTAATGTATAGAAGGTAGGGCCCGAAAGTGACTTAAGCCCAGGGGCCCCCACCACCCTAAGTCCTGCCCTGAATGTCACAATATATTAATATAAAAATATATAAATCTATATTTTACAAAATGCTGCGACAATCAATAATAATAAAACAATAAAATTATCTAATACAACTTGTGACTATTTGTATTCTATGACACTTAATAACTAAAAACCCCACCTCAATCGTCTAGGGGAGTTATTATATAACGAGAACTATATTTTCAAGACCATCAATGTTAACTCTTTATACACAATTAGTAAACAATTGGATGGCCTAGAAGAAGTTAGACATGCATTGAAGGGAAAAAGGGTCATGTCTGTTTTCATGCATCAAGGTGGGCTGCCAGACCATTACATATTCGGGTAACACAGGTGTCTTAACCTTACCCATAGTGTACAGTGGGCCTAAGAAAAGCACTAGCAATGTTCCATCAGGTCACCCTCCTCAACCAGACCTAGTCTGGCAGAACTACTATTCTGACACATGCCATACCACTTCCTGGTAGTGTCTTTTGAGCTGCTGTCAATTCCTCAGAGTTTGTCAACATAAATCAGACCTGTCTTCATAAAACAGAAAATCTCGCCTTTACATTCTGCAGCTGTGTCTCCTTATGAGTCAGTACATAATAGTTTTAGCAAGCTTGGCATTATTTAGCCACACAGATGTTGGCTCAAGGTTACTTTTTCTTCTTAATCTGGACCCCTCCAACCTCTCTCTGAGCATGTTCTGCCTAATGGACACATGAATATGTATTATTCCTGCCATGCATGTCCCTCCCCCTTTCTCCTCTGACTCTCTCAAAAAACTAGCCCAGTTTATATCCCTATACCCCAATGTACCGGTCCTAGCCCTGGGGGACTTCAATAATGTTATAGACCCACACTTAGACTATCCCTAACTTCCAGATTTGTAAACCATGTTACTCGTGTCACTCAGCCTCACATGGAGGCATTTCACGCATAGACCTGGGTCTAAGAAATGTGCTACTTATGCAGAGGGTACTGTGTGCAGCCTATGAGAAGGCAAGGATCAGTCTTCTGGCGTGTATGTTGGCCTCCGGTTCCCAAGAGTTCTCCTCGGGTCCATACCCCTTCCATTTTACCAGAAACTGAACCTGGTTACCCCTTCTCCTACAATCCAGGATGGATTCTACTTCGAATTCCACCTCTCCGTTAATGATTACAGGTGCGGGGGGAACGACCTTTCGGTTGACAAATGGGTCTGGCACCACAGGCTTGAGCAGGGCCACATGAAAAACCGGGTGAATCCGGAAGGACTCCGGTAACTTCAGCTCGTAGGCTACATTGTTGATTCTCCTCACTACGGGGAAGGGCCCCACGAACTTGGGACCTAGTTTTCTGGATGGGCATGCTAATTTTAAATTCAGAGTGGATAACCAGGCTTGGTCTCCAGGTTTGAGGTCAAGCTCCCCTCTTCTCTTTTTATCATAAACCTCCTTGTTGTAACTCTGTGTCCTTGCCATAGTTTCTTGTAAAAGCTTGTTGTTGGACTCCAAAAATTTGAGGTGTTCCTGGGCGGCTGGTACCGGGCACTCCGGAAAATTGTTCGATAGGAATAGCGGGTGGAACCCGTAATTTGCAAAAAACGGGGATTGCTTAGTGGCTGAATGGACAGAGTTATTATAAGCAAACTCAGCAAGGGGAAGCAGCGGGACCCAGTCATCCTGGGAAAATGAGGAAAAGCAGCGCAGGTACTGCTCCAGCGTTTGATTGGTTCTTTCCGTCTGACCGTTCGTTTGAGGATGGTAAGCAGAGGAGAAAGACAGGTCAATCCTTAGTGACCCACACAGAGCTTTCCAGAACTTAGACGTGAATTGTGACCCCCGATCCGACGTGATATTTGCTGGTATGCCATGGAGCCTCACTATTTCCCTGATGAAGGTCTTCGCCGTCTCGGCGGCAGATGGTGTGCCTCTCATGGGCAGGAAGTGGGACATCTTGGATAGTCTATCCACTACCACAAAGATGGTAGTGCAATTTTCTGAGGGCGGTAGCTCCACAATGAAATCCATGGAGATCATCCTCCATGGTCTCTCCGGGACGGGGAGTGGCTTCAACAACCCCCACGCTCTGGTCTTGCTGCCCTTATTCTGGATGCAGGTAACGCACGCCTCCACATAGTCCTTACAGTCCCTTCGCCATTGCGGCCACCAGAATGTGCGCTGGAGCAGATCGGTGGTCTTGTACACCCCGAAATGGCCAGCCAGCATATGGTCGTGGCAAGAGCTGAGGACCGAGGCCCGAGCTTCCTGGGGCACGAAGATCCTGTCCCCGAACCATAAGAGACCATCTCTGGCTAATAGAGCGGTGTCGGGTGGGAGAGGAGCGCCAGCGGAAGCTTGTCTAATCTGGGTAAGTAAGTCCCCCTGGAGTAGGAGGAAATTCCCTGAAGACAGGACAGTGTCTGGAGGCGAAAGGGCTTCAGGCCCGCTGTACATCCGTGACAATGCGTCAGGCTTGGTGTTTTTCGATCCGGGACGGTAAGTGATATGGAACTGGAATCTGGTAAAAAAGAGTGCCCACCTGGCCTGCCGCGGTCTCAGTCTTCTGGCGGCTTTCAGGTATTCCAAGTTCTTATGGTCAGTATAGATAAGAATCGGATGGGTTGCTCCTTCCAGGAGGTAGCGCCACTCCTCGAGTGCCGCCTTGATTGCCAACAACTCCCGATCGCCGACATCGTAGTTCCGTTCTGCCTCTGATAATTTACGTGAAAAAAAGGCGACCGGGTGCAAAAGGGCTTTGGGTCCCTGTCTCTGGGAGAGCACTGCCCCCACCGCTATTTCTGAGGCATCCACTTCCAAAATGTATGGCAGGGTGGAGTCGGGGTGTTTCAGGACTGAGGCAGAAACGAACAGGTTCTTCAGCGTGGTGAAGGCCTCCTGGGCTTCGGTGGACCACTGGAACTTGAGACCCTGTTTGGTTAACCCGGTTATGGGGGAAATGATGGTGGAGAATCCTCTTATGAATTTTCTGTAAAAATTTGCGAAGCCCACAAACCGTTGCACCCCTTTCTTATCGGTGGGGGCTGGCCAATCTTGGATGGCTGAAACCTTCTGAGGGTCCATCTCAATGCCCTCCACGGAGATGATGAGGCCGAGGAAGGGGATACTCCGCTGTTCAAAGATACACTTTTCAGGCTTGGCATAAAGTCCATGGAGTTGTAGTCGTGTCAGTACGTTCTTGACGTGTTCTCGGTGCTCAGCTAGAGAGGAGGAAAAGATTAGAATGTCATCAAGGTAAATAACAACAAATAGGTCGAGAAAGTCTCTGAAAATGTCATTCACGAAGTGTTGGAATGTGGCGGGGGCATTGCACAGGCCGAAGGGCATGACTAAGTACTCAAAATGCCCGAAGCGTGTGCGGAAGGCAGTTTTCCACTCATCTCCACTCCGTATACGAACAAGGTTGTAGGCCCCGCGAAGATCCAACTTGGAAAACACCGCTGCAGACCCCAGTCTCTGGAAAAGTTCTGGCACTAGGGGCAGAGGGTAACGGTTCTTAACCGTAATCTTGTTGAGAGCCCGATAGTCCACGCATGGGCGTAATGAGTGGTCCTTTTTCTCCACAAAGAAGATCCCCGCTCCTGCAGGTGAGGTGGAAGGTCGGATGAATCCCTTCTGTAGGTTGTCGTCAAGGTAGGTCTTTAATGTCCCCAGTTCCAATTCAGATAAGGGGAAGATTCTCCCAAAAGGGATTTCTGCTCCTGGGAGGAGATCAATGGGACAGTCGTATGGCCTGTGTGGCGGGAGAGTCTCTGCACCCCTCTTGCTAAAGACGTCCAGGAAATGGTGATAAACTTCGGGTACCGCTTTACGGGTCTCGGCCTCAACCTCCAGGCATAGTAGGGAAGCAGGCGCCTCACCGGGTCCAGGTGAACAATGCTGATGACAGTAAGGAGAGGGGAACTCAATCTTCCCTAGGACCCAATCGATCTGCGGGTTATGGGCCCTCAACCAGGGCATGCCCAGTATGATGGGAAATAACGGGGACTCGATGACATCTAAGCACAGCAGTTCTTGGTGAATCCCGGCAATGATAGCTGGTAGAGGAGAGGTCACGTGGGTTACTGGTCCAGATTTAAGAGTGGACCCGTCGGCCAGGTGTACAGAAAGTTCCTTTGCTCTTGGTCGTAGGGGGATGTGGTACCTGGAGGCAAAGGATAGGTCCAAGAAGCCACTGCATGCCCCAGAATCAATAATTGCGCTGGTTTGGATGTTCCCTTCGGGAAGCTGCAAAACAATGGGAACAGCCAGGTGAGACATAGGGTTAGGTGACACAGGAATACAGGCGGGAGAAATGGAGAAGCACTTACGGAGCTTTGCTGGGCAGGCTCGTACGAAATGTCCTGGTTCTCCGCAATACAAGCAAAGGTTGCCGACCCGGCGGCGTTGACGTTCCTCAGGGGTCAGAGAGGGGCGGAGCAAGCCCAGCTGCATGGGCTCCGGAGCATCGAACCTGGCGGTAGCGGGAGCTGAGGGAGCTGGATATGGAGGACTGGACACACGGGGAAGCATCCAAATGGGACGGGAAGATCCGGCGGACCTCTCAGCACGTCGCTCCCGTAGCCGTCTGTCTATTTGGATGGACAGTTCCATAAGGCCCTCCAAAGTGTCTGGTATGCCCACACGGGCTAGTTCATCCTTTAGGGGATCTGAAAGACCCATGCGGAACTGGTGGCGTAATGCAGCATTATTCCAGTCCGTATCGGCGCTCCAGCGCCTGAATTCCGTCGCGTAGTCTTCCACAGGCCTGCGCCCTTGCTGCAAGGTACGCAGGGCTGTCTCCGCGGTAGCGGTTAGCTGCGGGTCGTCATAGAGTAAGGACATGGCCTGGAAGAAGGTGTTTAGAGTATTCAGTGAGGGGTCCTTCTTTTCCAAGAGCCGATGGGCCCAGGACTGGGGTTCATCTGTCAGCAGGGAGATAACATACCCAACCTTGGTGGCTTCAAGGGAAAAAGTCCTTGGTTGTAAGGCAAAAAGGAGCTCGCAAGCATTGCGGAATGTCCTGAATTTGCTCCGGTTGCCGGAAAACTTCTCAGGCGGGGGAACTCGAGGTTCCGGTGGCAACATCACTACAGAGGGTGTAGCAGGAGTCCCAGGGGGAGCGGTAGCGGACAGGACTTGGACACGTTCCTCCAGGTTAGCGTAACCTTCCTGCAAATTCTTCACCGCCTGGGCAAGTCCTGCAAGGTGGCGGCAGAGATCTTCCATGGGCGACACTCCCTGCGTGGGCTCGGACATGGCTGTCCGGTACTGTCACGTACCTAGGGATGGAGCCCAGAATGCAGGGAGCGGCCTCTCGTATGCCTCTGGCTCGTGAACCCCTGGAGGTGGGGACAGGGGCCCGCGAGTGCAGGGGTGCACAAGTGCCTGGCAGATGGCAGCTGTGGGCTTGACTGGAACCGTGCAGGTAACAGGAACACAGGAACTGCAGACAGCACTGTAGGTTCTGGAGTTTGCAGGAACTTCGGGAACAGCAGGCTGCAGAGAACACGTGCTTGAACACTGGAACGCTGGACGTGGGCAGGCAGGCCGGTCAACACTGGCAGGTGGAGCAGTCACAGGCAGAGGCAGACACTGGCAGACAGAACAGGTCCGGGCAGAGGCAGGCGGGTTGTCAGGGTACAGGCAGGGTCGGCAACAGACGGGCGACAACAGGACCAGAGGAGCAGGCAGAGGATAGTCAGACAAGCCGGGATCGGAGGCAGGCAGCAGGTAGGTGTAGTCAGGGACAAGCCGGGAAACAGGAGTCAACAGGTACTATGGTGATAGCAGGGGTCTCAGGAAACGCTGTAGACCGGACAGCAAGAAGCCTCAGCCACAAGCTTCCTCTTAAAGTCTCTTTGGCGCCAATGGCTAATTGACGGCGCGTCGGCGCTCTTGCGCGCGCACGCGCCCGCGAAGCGGGCGCGCGCGCCCGCCGACGCCAATGCGCGCCGACAAGCGCTGATTGGGTCTGAAGGAAGTTCTGTGGGCAGGCCCTCCCGGGTCACTGGGATGTCTTCCTTGACACTCTGCAAGGGCTGCTGTTGTTTGGGACTCTCTCAAGGCGTTTCTGATGGGAGGTCTCATTCGAGGGATAATGGGTGTTAAGAGGAGAATGAGAATGAGAAACCAGAATACGGGATGAATTACAAGCTAGAGAGCAAGCAATGGTCACAGACCCTACCCAAGCAACTAGAGAGGCATGGACCGAAGCCCAATCACTGTATAATTCTGTAGTGCTATCTGCAGCTGAAAAGAGGAGATTCTTCCTACAACAGGAGTATTATGAGGAGGGTGGCCAGGGAACAGAGAGACACAACCTCCATTCTGGCCATTAAGTCAGGGACAGGGGAAATTCACACTCTCAATTCTGATATACTGAGAGTCTTTAACCAATTCTACACAGATCTCTACTCCTCTAGGACTAATGCTAGCTCTTCGGAACTGGAGTCATTCTTACATGACTGTACTTTCCCTCAAGTCTCGAAGGCTGACAGGGTCATGCTGAGTTCTCCGATAACTATTGGGGACTTGACAGAGGCCTTGTAGGGAGCTAAAAACATAAATCTCTGGGATTGGACGGTCTCCCTGCAGAGGTTTACTCGTGATATGGCGATATCCTTCTTCCGCCGCTTCTACAGGCTTTTGCTGAGGCCACGGAGAGGGGATGTCTGCTGGATAGCATGCAGGAAGCCATCATAGTGGTGATACCCAAACCAAGGAAGGACAAGCTCCTACTGGATTCATACCGCCCCATCTCTCTCCTAAACTTAGATGTCAAACTCCTGGCCCGAGTATTGGCGAATAGACTACCAAAGTAATTGGGGGACTAGTGCATAGAGATCAATCCGGGTTTATACCCACCAGATCCACGGCCAACAATATTAGGACACCTTTTTCTAAACTTACAAACTCTAGTGGATAATCCTGGGGGGAGGGCTGTACTATCCCTAGATGCCGCTAAGGCATTCGATAGTGTGGAGTGGGAGATCCTAGCTCGCTTTGGTCTGGGTGACCAGTTCATTTACTGGGTGAAGGTTCTCTATTCGACCCCCAGAGCAAGACTCTGCATTAATAATACCCTCTCCCTGCTGTTATCATTACATAGGGGCACTCGTCAGGGGTGCCCGTTGTTGCCCCTGTTGCTTGCCCTTGCAGTGGAACCACTAGCCACACTAATCTGTAGTACACCTGATATCGTGGGATTGAGCAGTGGCCATAAAGATTTCTCTTTATGCCGATGACGCCCTGCTATACTTAGGAGACACGACAACCTCTTTGCAAATGCTAATGGCGCTTATAACCAAGTTTAGCAACTTCTTTGGCTTCTCAATAAACTGGTCTAAATCCATCCTTATGCCCCTTGATCCCATGACGAATCCCCTGCCCCAGGAGGCTGGACAAATTACCATAGCCAATTATTTTGTGGTGGTGCACCCGGACAACTCTAGCTATCTAAAATTAAATTAGATAAACAGAGAGAAAAATCCCTTAGGTGGTGCAAACTCCCCCTATCGGTGATAGGGAGAGTGAACCTAATAAAAATGACCTGGGCCCCACAATTTTTGTATATTTCTCTGAACTCCCCTATGTGGATCTCTAATAAATGGTTCAAAAGAGTGGATACCCAGATGTGAGATCTCATCTGGAAACGCAAAGGTGCTAGGATCAGTTTGAATACCCTAAAATATGGTCAGGACAGGGGGGGGTCTGGCTGTACCCCATTCTAAATTATATTCTTGGCCTCCCAAATGCAGCAGGTCACTAGGTGGGGAAGAGAGGAGGCCTTAGATGATCCAATTATTGGTAACTTGGGCCAACCCAGATTTGAAGGCCGGCTCTCATTTGGAAATGGTTCTACCCAGCTTACCCCCAACTTTCCCAACTGCGGGCCTCCTTAGAAAAGCGTGGGGGGCAACCCGAGAGACACTGAAGGTCAGGGGCCCCTTGGGATTCACCCCTCTGTGGAATAATCCAAGATACCCAGAAGTCAATAAACTGGAGGGATTCACCCTATGGAAACGCAAGGGGATATGGTTCTTTCCACAGCTATAAACAGGGAATGTACTGAAATCTTTAGCACAACTTTGCACAGAATTTACACTTCCCACTAGATGTTTTTATCAATATCTCCAAATCCAACACGCCTTGCAGGTACAGGGGCAGACAATCTCCCTAACCATGGCCTCATCCCCGCTCTTGATGGAGCTACTTCAAGCGGATGCCAGGAAGGGGCAGATTTCTAAAATATACTCAGTACCGTTGTCCTCCATCCAGGACCATACCTCTTTGAAATGAAGGGCTAAATGGATCCTTGACATTGGAGAGATTGATGGTGATCAGTGGGACATGGCATTGGAATCGATCCCTATGGTTTCCATCTCGGCCTCCTATAGGCTGTCGCAGCTATTTATCCTGCACAGAACCGGACACCTGAGAAACTGCATGCATGGGGCCTGAGGGACTCTCCCCTATGTCCAAAATGTAAAACACAACAAGCTGATTTCATTCACATGCTATGTAGATGCCCAACCGTTATTGGACTGAGGTCATACAGAGTATCTCCCGGTTAGCACAGGTACCGGTGCCTTCCAACCCTCTAGTATGCCTCTTGGGAGCGATTGATGAGGAAATGTACCAGAGGGGAATGTACATTATGACTACTAGACTACTGTATCTAGCTAGAAAGCTTATAGCTAGACACTGGATGGCACCTACCGTACCTACGGGGAAACAATGAATAGCGTATGTAAACTCACTCCTTATTAAGGAACAACTGGCTTATCGCCACAGGAATGCTGTGTCAAAATTGAATCCATCTGGCAGCCATGGCTAGATGATCCTACTCTTGCCCCCCCGCAGCTAGTAATGGATAGGCTATTGCGATTAAAATACTGAGCATAAATGGAGAAGGGGGATTGAAGGAGAAGGGTAGGGCTATGTGTTTTAGTTCTGTTATGTTAGATACTTGGTTTATCAAAATTCGATAGCAAAAAGAAAGAAAAGGGTTGTATACCGATTTAACGATTGTCTAACCAAGTGCTAAAAGTTTGATTTAAAGTGGAAGTAAACCCTTCCATATGACTTTGGCCTACAGGTAAGCCTAGATTAAGGCCTACCTGTAGGTCCAATAAATATCTCCTAAACTACATGTTTAGGAGATATTTAGCGATGAAAAGGCATCGCTGTCTACGGCGCATGCGCCGTAGACAGCGGCACGCAGGCGCACTGAGGGCGCACTGAAGATGCCGAGATCACGGCAATATGCCGATCTCGTGCGCATGCGCGGGAGTGACGTCTCGCCGCTCCAGCGAATGATAGCGCTGGAACGGCGAGACCCGGAAGTCATCCGGCCCTGGATGGCGGCGAAGAAGATCGAGGATAAGGACGGCTTTGGGGGCTTCGTTTTCAGGTAAGTTTTTCATAATGAGCTAGTATGCTATGCATACCATTCATTATGCCTTTGCCTTGCAGGGTGTCTTTTTTTTATTTATTTTTTTAAGAGGCTTTACTTCCTCTTTAACAGCTATGGCTTGGTGCATTGCAACACATATGTTCATACTTGAAGCTATGTATACTTTATCTTTGACAGATTGTAACTGTTTTCGGTCTTGTCAATGTTTGCTATACATTTGTATATGGTAATTATTTGCTGCATCAACAAATAAAAAAGTTTTGATTAAAAAAAATAAAAATAAAAATGTGTTCATTTGAGAAATATTTTCCATCCTGCTTGTTCAAATGTTCTCATCACTGTGGTTGAAAATTAACTTCAACCCACTAATTATTAGAAAAACACATGAATTTAGAACATTCTTTTCTAAGATTTTTTGTTTTGAAATTCTACCCATCTATGGCCAGCTTTAACCACTTCAATAGTGGACCCTGTCATCCCCTCCTTTCCAGACCAATTTTCAGCTTTCAGTCCTCTAGCACTTTGAAAGACAATTACTCAGTCATGCTACATTGTACCTAAATTATATTTTTATCATTTTGTTCACACAAATAGAGCTTTCTTTTGGTGGTATTTATTCACCACTGGGTTTTTTATTTTTTTGATATATAAGCGAGAAAAAAAAGCGTCAATTTAAAAAAAAATACTATATTTTCTACTTTCTGTTTTTAAAGAAATCCAATACAATCAAATTTTGTCATATATTTAGGCCAGAATGTATCTTTGGTAAAAAAAATCCTGATAAGTGTATAATAATTGGTTTGTGTGAAAGTTATAGACTACAAGCTATTCTACGTATCATTGAAAATTGAGGCCCTAAATGTCAGGACAGTATGTATATCCCAAAGTATTTAGTAAGAGGCATAGTGAATTTTTTGAAGTTACAATTTTTTATCACAATGCTTTGGAAAATAAAGAAATGCTGTATATATATATTTTTTTTCAGAAAATGGACATATTTACAAGTTATTTCTCACACACTGCATAGGCATACTTGCAATTACACCCCAAAACACATTTTGCTACTCCTCCTGAGTATAGCAATACCACATATGTGAGATTTTTCCACAGCCTGGCCACATGCAGAGGCCCAACATCCAAGTAGCACCTTCAGGCATTCTAAGAGCATAAATTACCCATCTAATGTCATGACGATCTATCACACTTTTGAAGGCCATGGAGCACCAGGACAATGGAAATGCCCACAAAATGACCATTTTGGAAAGCAAACACCCCAACGTATATTCTATGAGGCATAATGAGTCTTTTGAACATTGAACATTTTGATAATTTTTTTCCAAAAGTTTTTGGAAAATGTGGAAAGAAAATGAAAGCACATTTTTATTTTATTTTTTTATAGAAAGTTGTTAATTTATAGGATTTTTCTAGCACATAGCATATACATAGCAAAAATTACACCCCAAAATACATTCTGCTTCTCCTGAGTATGGCGATACCACATGTGTGAGACTTTTACACAGCCTGTGGAAATTAATTACACATCTAATTTCCTGACTAGAAAACAGTATAGCATACTTACCTTGCATGAGTTTGTGGACCGCCGCCGATTACAGTCTTCCCTTTTCCTTTGAGGGCATGTGAGTGTACCAACACCTATGACTTATGAATTGTATAAAGATTTGGTATGCCATATCTGATATACTGTATGTCTGTTTAGCCAGGTTGCTTTTCTATGAAGCCATAAAAAGGGACCTGAAGAAGCAATTTTGTGAACTGCGTTGACATATCTATGCACTTGTTATGAAGATAGATGCATACAGCTTTCCAAATTCTTTGTTGTTTGGAAGAAGCAATTGTGTTATGGGACAACATGTGATCCCTCAATTTTAATACCATCTTCTTTTAACATTTCGTAAATAAAGAATTGCCTGCCCCGTACACACGATCAGAAAATCGTACAGAAAATAACGCCTTCGAATCGATCGTACGACAATCGGATCATTCGTACAGAGCTTTCGAGAGCCGATCAGGACAGTTCATCCGATATTATTCGGACATGCATGAAAAAAAAATTTGTAAATACATTACAACACATGACATCACTTCTGAATTTTTTTTCTGTTGTGCGGGAATTTTCGTGACTTTAGTAAACTCATCAGATTCGATCTGAGATTAGCATGCAATAAAAAATGGATGATTATTCGTCCGATAATCTCATTGTGTGTATGGGGGATTAAGGCCAGTTCACACCATAGAAACACAGTCCAGATGCGCTCCAGATGCTTTTTGCATGCACGTTTTTGATGCATTCCAGTGCATGTTTGATGCGTTTTTGATGCAGTCCAGTGCATCCCCCCATTTTTTTTCCTTAACTACTTCAGATCCGCGCTATAGCCATATGATGGCTACGACCGCGGACCTGCTTTGCCGGGTGTACGTCTACTGACGTCCTCCCGAGCCCGAGCGGCCTGTCCCCCCTGCAGGGTGCGCGCGGCGTGCTCTGTGATCAGCGAGTCTATGAGACTCGCTGAATCACAGATCGGAGTAAGGGGTCGATCCTGACCCCTTACCACGTGATCAGCTGTCAGCCAATGACAGCTGATCATGTGATGTCAACAAAGCCGGTAATTGGCAATTTTTTCTCCTCGCGCTGACAGTGACTAGAAATCACAGGGCCCCATAGCAAAATGTTGTATGGCCCCCCCCCAACAAAAAAAAATGAACTAATGCCAGACACCCCCCTAAGTACAGACACCCCACAGCATTACAGACCCCACCTCAGTGCAGACACCCCCCTCAGTGCAGGACCCCCCCTAGCAGTACAGACACCCCCCAGTGCACACCACCCCCCTCAGTACAGATACCCTCCCAGTGCAGACCTCCCCAACATTACAGACCCCCCTCAGTGCAGGACCCCCCAACAGTGCAGACCCACCCCCCTCAGTGCAGACCCCCCTCAGTAGTACAGAACCCCCCCCCCCAGTAGTACAGACACCCCCCCTAGTGCAGACACCCCCCTCAGTACAGACCCCCACCCAAGTGCAGACCCCCCCACCCAAGTGCAGACCCCCCACCCAAGTGCAGACCCCCATCAGTACAGACACCCCCGACCTCAGTGCAGCCAATGACAGCTGATCATGTGATGTCAACAGAGCCGGTAATCGGCTATTTTTTTTCTCCTCGCGCTGACAGTGACTAGAAATCACAGGGCCCCATAGCAAAATGTTGTATGGCCCCCCCCCAACACAAAAAAAATGAACTAATGCCAGACACCCCCCTAAGTACAGACACCCCACAGCATTACAGACCCCACCTCAGTGCAGACACCCTTAGTACAGACACCCACCCCCATTACAGACCCCCCATCAGTACAGACACCCCCCCACCTAAGTACAGACCCCCCACCCAAGTGCAGACCCCCACCCAAGTGCAGACCATCATCAGTACAGACACCCCCCGACCTCAGTGCAGACCCCCATCAGTACAGACACCCCAACCTCAGTGCAGTCCCCCATCAGTACAGACACCCCCATTACAGACCCCCCATCCAAGTGCAGACCCCCCATCAGTACAGACGCCCCCCACCTCAGTGCAGACCCCCTTAGTACAGACACCCACCCCCATTACAGACCCCCCATCCAAGTGCAGACCCCCAATCAGTACAGACGCCCCGCACCTCAGTGCAGACCCCCCATCAGTACAGACACCCCCCCACCTCAGTGCAGCCCCCCTCAGTACAGACAATCCCCCATTACAGACCCCCCCACCTTAGTGCAGACCCCCTTAGTACAGACACCCCTATTACAGACCCCCCATCAGTACAGACACCCCCACCTCAGTGCAGACCCCCATCAGTAGACACCCCCCAGCAATGCAGACACCCCCTTAGTACAGAGCCCCCACCTAAGTGCAGACCCCCTCAGTACAGACACCCTCCACCTCAGTGCAGACCCCCATCAGTAGACACCCCCCAGCAATGCAGACACCCCCTTAGTAGGCTCCTCCTCCTCTCTGGATGTAAACAGAGAGGAGGGGAGGCGGCTTCGGTCCGCGCCGCTGTGTCCCTCCTGCGCTCCAGTCCAGAATAGAAGGTGTCACCCGGCGCGGCCCGCACCCGCCTAGCAACGCCGCTCACAGGGCCCTTGATTGGCTGCGGGCCCCATAGCGACCGCATGTGTCGCTATGGCGTTAGTTCCGCAACTGGGCAACAGTGCTGCCTACCAGACCAGCGCCACCCATCAGTGCCCACAGTGCCACCCATCAGTGCCCACAATCAGTGCCTCAAAAACAGTGCTGCACATCAGTGCCACCTATCAATGCCCATCAGTGTCACCTACCAGTGCCCATCAGTGCCGCCCATCAGTGCCATCTATCAGTGCCACACTTCAGTGCCACCCATCAGTGCCACCCATCAGGGCCCATCAGTGCCATCTTATCAGTGGCAATTAGTGCCGCCTTATCTGTGCCCATCAGTACCGCCTTATCTGTCCCCGTCAGTGACGCCTTATCTGTGCCTATCAATGCCGCCTTAACTGTGCCTATCAGTGCCCACCAGTGCAGCCTATCAGTGCCCACCAGTGCCGCCTCATCAGCACATATCAATGAAAGAGAAAAATTACCTGTTTGCAAAATTTTATAACAAACTATGAAAAATTTTCCATCATTTTTTGTTTGTTTATAAAAAAAATAAAAATCCCAGTGGTGATTAAATACCACCAAAAGAAAGCTCTATTTGTGGGAAAAAAATTATAAAAATTTCATTTGGGTACAGTGTTGTATGTCCACGCAATTGTCATTCAAAGTGCATCAGCGCTGAAAGCTGAAAATTGGTCTGGGCGGGAGGAGGGTTTAAGTGCCCAGTAAGCAAATGGTTAACCTTAAATAAAAACATTCCAGTGTGTTTTTGGTGCGTTCCGGTGCTTTCCGTGAGTTTTTGATGCTTTTTACAGGGTTTCAGTACAGTCCAGTGCAGGTAAAATGCAGCATGTTCTACTTTTTTTTCTGGAACTGTAACGCACTGGTGTGAACTATGCCATTGAAAACTATATAACCAACTTTCTATGCGTTTTTGATGCAGAAAAAAATGCACTGCATGTGGTTTGAACTGGCCCTTAAAGTTAAGAAAAAAAGGGGGGAAAATGTACTGGACTGCATCAAAAATACACCAAAAACGCTTAAAAAACACACATGCAGAAAAGCATCTGGAACGCATCCTGACTGACTCTCAATTTCATGCATCTTCTTGTGGTACCAGTAAAATCCCCTTCGTAGTTCCCTTATTGGGAAATTTCCTACAATTTAGCTATATGTTTTATGTGTGGTTTTTGTGACCACATGAGTGGTCCCTGTTTTGAAGTGGTCAACGCAGTACACAGTAACTGCTCTGGTCACAAATATGTGTTTAATACTATAGCTGAAAAAAAAAAAAAAAAAGGAATAATATACATAGTAGTATTCTATAATTTAAGGGTTAGTCCATTGCCAAAAAGGATATTTTATTTAAAAGTGAGGTTATCCCTTGCTTTTTATGTGTATTGGATACACCAACAGCCAGATCTCCCTGCTATAATTTCTAGATATGTGCACACTGAAATATTTTGTTTCGGAATTTCGTTTTCGTCCGAAAAATTAATGTATTTAGTTACTCTCGAAATTCGTTTTTATTTATTTTTTTTTGTTAAAAAATGCATTCGTCCGAAAATCCGAAGTAATTAAGGTCGAATCTGTCATTGAAGGCTTATGGTGTCTGTCGAATGTTCTAAGAAGATTCGACGAAGCAGCTAAACTGTACGACGCCGCAATCGTACATTTCCGGTCGAATGTTCTGCCTACAAGCTATAGTAGAATTCTAATGTTGTATGACACTAGTAACAATTATATTTATTAATTATTATTACTAGTCAACCAACATTAGAATTCTTCTATAGCCTATGGACGGAGCATTTGACCATAAATGTCCGCTCGCGCCGACTGCTTCGTCGAATCTTATGTTGAATCTTGTCTCTCTATGTCGAATAATCTTGGACTAAAAGTGATCCCCGAAAAAGTGATCACCTGTTTCCCCGAAAATAAGACCTAGCGTGATTGTCGGGGATGGCTGCAATATAAGCCCTACCCCCCCAAATAAACCCTAGTTACAGTCCTTGTAGGGCTTATTTTCAGGGTAGGGCTTATTTTCGGGGAAACAGGGTAGGGCTTATTTGGGGGGGTAGGGCTTATATTGCAGCCATCACCGACAATCACGCTAGGTCTTATTTTCGGGGAAACAGGGTATGTAGAATAATCTTGGACTAATAGAGCTAAGGTTAGGCACATTCGACCACATGTTCGATGGACACAGATCGCTATTGTCAGCGTCATGTTGAATCTCCTATCTATATTGAACTGTTGTCACAACGAAAACAAAAATAAAGCGTTTGCTTATATCGGATCTTTCGGTTTTCGAATTCTGCACATTTGTTATTGTTTGTTAAAACGATAACGAAAATACGCAAAATTCGGACGAAAATGCATTCGGATGAAAACTAATGCACATGTCTAATAATTTCCGACTTTGTTCCCGTCCACCTGGAAGCTTTGTGTAATCCTGTCCGCCTTTGTGTGTTTCAGCTCCTGCAGTTTTATTTTCTACAATATAATATGAGTTTAATGTCTAGCAGACAGAGTGGAAAACCCTCATAACGGCCAAAATGCAAAACCAAGAATGCAGCCCATGGATTTTCCCAATAGAATCCCTGAGAGGTAGAAAGAAGCTGCCAAATGTTTTAACTCCTCAGCCTCTAGCAAACATCGAAATATCAGTTTTGGGTGGACTGTCCCTTTAACTTCTAACTATCTTCATGTTAGAGTATTATATATTACTGCCACTCAGGAAAGTAGCACGTGCTAAGTGTTTGCCACAAAAAAAAAATGGTCAATGAATGATAACTACATCTTGGGATCATTGCTTTCTTACCTGTGTCTTTCCACTGTTCAGGTTCTGTTTCTGAAATACAATTCTTTTTTTTATTCGGTGTCCATACTTTTTTGAGTGCGCTGGTAACTTTTTCTGCTACATCTCTCAGTCTTGGATTGTCTATGGCTTCATTTTTTACTCTTTCCGTGTTTTTTTGCTCTTGCTTATCTGACCCAGGTAAAAGACGAACTTTCTCAGCTGGAGAAACATGTTTGTTTTTAGATTTCTTTGTGAAGTTGAGCTTCGTCAATCCTTTCATCACATTTTTCATACTTGCTGTCTGCCCGGCTGCCTGTGAATACTGAGACTCCAGAAGAGGATGTGGCTTTGTAGACTGTGGAGGGGAACTCCAACCTCTGCTCTCTGCACTTTCATTGGACTTTTATTATTGCAGCATCTCCGAATGAATTGTGTGCTTTTAAAACAGTGACAAACCACAAGGCCATTGCCAGAGGGAGAGACACGCCTTCCCATATAATAATCCATAATAAGGGAATTTTTTTATTCAGATAAGGAAGTCTACTGAATAAGATGCACTCATTGCAGCACTTTTGTATTCATTTCAAAGGTCACCTTTACCCATCCACTATTAAAAACCATCTACTTTGTGGTCGTGCTTTTTCTTTTAATATTTCTTAGAAAATGATATTTAAAGGAACATTATAGCAACAGCTATTGTATTCTGGTAACTGTGTATTTGTAATAATAGTATTTAGTATATGACTTTCTTTTTTATTTCACGTCTTTACTGGTATTTTTTTCTACATTTACACGCGGGCCAAGCTGTCCAGTAAAAGTTACAGTTACAGGGTCTGATACAAGCCATAGAATAACAAGGTATTTATTATTTAACCACTTCAGTCCCGGATGGATTTACCCCCTTCCTGACCAGAGCACTTTTTGCGATCCCCATATAACAAAGAGACAGTCAAATCCAGCAAAGACACAGCCCTATCCAAAGACAGCAAAATCCAGCAAAGAGACATCCCCATATAAAAAGGCCAGTGTGACAGGTGGTGGTGGTGGTGGGGGGGCAGTGTGACATGTGGTGGGGTGGCAGTGTGACAGGTGGTGGTGGGGTGGCAGTGTGACAGGTGGTGGTGGGGGGGCCAGTGTGACAGGTGGTGTGGGGCCTCTATGTGACAGTTGGTGCTGAGGGGCCAGTGTGACAGATGAGGGGCCAGTGTGACAAGTGGTGGGGGGGCAAGTGTGACAGGTGGTGGTGGGGGTCAGTGTGATAGGTGGTGGTGGGGGGGGCAGTGTGATAGGTGGTGGTCGGGGGGGCAGTGTGATAGGTGGTGGTGGTGGTGGGGGGGCCAGTTTGATAGGTGGTGGTGGGGGGGCCAGTGTGACAGGTGGTGGTGGGGCGCCAGTGTGACAGGTGGTGGTGGGGGGGGGGCCAGTGTGACAGGTGGTGGTGGGGGGGCCAGTGTGACAGGTGGTGGTGGGGGGGCCAGTGTGACAGGTGGTGGTGGTGGGGGGGCAGTGTGACATGTGGTGGGGTGGCAGTGTGACAGGTGGTGGTGGGGTGGCAGTGTGACAGGTGGTGGTGGGGGGGCCAGTGTGACAGGTGGTGTGGGGCCTCTATGTGACAGTTGGTGCTGAGGGGCCAGTGTGACAGATGAGGGGCCAGTGTGACAAGTGGTGGGGGGGCAAGTGTGACAGGTGGTGGTGGTGGGGGTCAGTGTGATAGGTGGTGGTGGGGGGGGCAGTGTGACAGGTGGTGGTGGGGGGCCGGGGGGGCAGTGTGACAGGTGGTGGTGGTGGGGGGGCCAGTTTGATAGGTGGTGGTGGGGGGGGCCAGTGTGACAGGTGGTGGTGGGGCGCCAGTGTGACAGGTGGTGGTGGGGGGCCAGTGTGACAGGTGGTGGTGGGGGGGCCAGTGTGACAGGTGGTGGTGGGGGGGCCAGTGTAACAGGTGGTGGTGGGGGGGCCCAGTGTGACAGGTGGTGGTGGGGGGGCCAGTGTGACAGGTGGTGGTGGTGGTGGGGGGGGCAGTGTGACATGTGGTGGGGTGGCAGTGTGACAGGTGGTGGTGGGGTGGCAGTGTGACAGGTGGTGGTGGGGGGGCCAGTGTGACAGGTGGTGTGGGGCCTCTATGTGACAGTTGGTGCTGAGGGGCCAGTGTGACAGATGAGGGGCCAGTGTGACAAGTGGTGGGGGGGCAAGTGTGACAGGTGGTGGTGGGGGGTCAGTGTGATAGGTGGTGGTGGGGGGGGCAGTGTGATAGGTGGTGGTCGGGGGGGCAGTGTGATAGGTGGTGGTGGTGGGGGGGCCAGTTTGATAGGTGGTGGTGGGGGGGGGCCAGTGTGACAGGTGGTGGTGGGGCGCCAGTGTGACAGGTGGTGGTGGGGGCGCCAGTGTGACAGGTGGTGGTGGGGGGGCCAGTGTGACAGGTGGTGGTGGGGGGGGCCAGTGTGACAGGTGGTGGTGGGGGGGCCAGTGTAACAGGTGGTGGTGGGGGGGCCAGTGTGACAGGTGGTGGTGGGGGGGCCAGTGTGACAGGTGGTGGTGGGGGGGGGCAGTGTGACAGGTGGTGGGGGGGCAGTGTGACAGGTGCTGGTGGGGGGGCAGTGTGATAGGTGGTGGGGGGGCAGTGTTACAGGTGGTGGGGGGGGGGGCAGTGTGACAGGTGGTGGTGGGGGGGGGGCAGTGTGACAGGTGGTGGTGGGGGGGCCAGTGTGACAGGTGGTGGTGGGGGGCCAGTGTGACAGGTGCAAGAACTTCACTCACTGTGTTGGCTGTTAGTGCCAGCTTCTCAAGAGGCAGGCACGTTGCATGTAGTCCTATGTCAGCAATAAACAGCCCGTCAGAGCAGCCAATCATGGAGTCATGTGCTTATGGATCCACGGCCAATCGATAGCAGGGATGGGCGTTCCGTGTGGTGGTGGGTGTGGCCAATGGCTACCAGTGAGTTTGTTCTGTCCCAGTGAGCGTCGAGTAGAAGCAGGAGGGCGGCGCATGTATGGTCACCTGTTGAGTGTTCCTGCCCCGGGCGGGACGGCCTCCCCCGTTATTGGGAAGGGATTCACACACTTCCCTCGCTCCTCGCTTTCAGTAAACAGTGAAAAAAAGGACTGGGAAGTGAAGACAGACTGGAGGCGGAGCGCCCACGAACATGCCACTCTCTCTGTGTGTGTGAGTGGAGCTGAGGCGGCCGGCCGTGCTAGTATGCTGTCACTGTGCGCGCCCTCCGCATGCTGGACTACGGAGAACGAGGCACTGACAAGCTCCCATCGGAAAGTAGGGAAACCAGCGGTCCTGGCTGTGCCCTAGGTGGCAGTGCGCCCTAGGCGGTTGCCTAGTCCGCCTAGTGGTAGCACCTGGATGTTAAAAATTGATACTAAAAAGTGTAGAAAAAAAGTTGCCTTTTTTTTTTTTTCTATTTTTTTTACGAGCATTTATTTTATTTTCCATACAATACAATAAAATAATAAAAATAATTTGTAAATTTTTGTCTTGAAATGTCTGACTATCTGGAAATTTTTAATGCCGCTGCAATACTCTGGTAGCTTAGTCTTTTGGAGCGCTTCCAGTAGGGTGTTACAGCTACGAGTTTTGCCAGTCATGCCTATATGATAAACAGTGACAGATACTAATGTAGATAGTACAAGTAAAAAAAAAAAAGAAGATACAACGCCAAAAAAAGTATTAAAATAAATAGTGGCTGGGGAAATCTTTCAGCTTGCCTAAAATGTCTTGGTAACACAACAACACAATCAAGAAATGGGTTTCTTCTTGGTGGGCTTGGTGAGAAGGTAAAGAATTTGGTGTTTCATTGTCTAGCTGGCTGTCTTTTTCAGCCAAAAACACCAGTCCTATTTTTCCTCCTTTACTGCCCCTTTAGTTAGACTGATATATGGACCTTTACAAAAAAACTAACTATTAATTAAAGTGGGGTGCCCCTTAAAACAAAAAAATGTAAAAGTCAGCAGCTACAAATACTGCAGCTGCTGACTTTTAATAATCGGACACTTACCTGTCCCAGGGTCCAGCGATGCGGGGGGTCGAAGCCCCGCTCGTTCCCCGTTCCGCTTGGCGGCGCCAGCACTCTTACTGTGGGCACCCGGCTGTGGGTGACACCCAAGAGACACCCAAATCCAGCAAAGACACAGCCCTGTCTAGCAAAGAGACATCCAAATCCAAGTGTGATAGGTGGGGGATAGTGTGACAGATTGGGGATGACAGGTGGGGGGCAGTGTGTACAGTGTGTTACAGGTGGGGGGCCAGTGTGACAGGTGATGGGGGGCCAGTGTGACAGGTGGTGGTGGGGGGGCAGTGTGACAGGTGGTGGTGGGGGGGGCCAGTGTGACAGGTGGTGGGTGGCAGTGTGACAGGTGGTGGTGGGGTGGCAGTGTGACAGGTGGTGGTGGGGGGGCCAGTGTGACAGGTGGTGTGGGGCCGCCATGTGACAGTTGGTGCTGAGGGGCCAGTGTGACAGGTGAGGGGGCAGTGTGACAAGTGGTGGGGGGGCCAGTGTGACAGGTGGTGGTGGGGGGCCAGTGTGATAGGTGGTGGTGGGGGGGCCAGTGTGATAGGTGTTGGTGGGGGGGGCCAGTGTGATAGGTGGTGGTGGGGGGGCCAGTGTGACAGGTGGTGGTGGGGCGCCAGTGTGACAGGTGGTGGGGGTGCCAGTGTGACAGGTGGTGGTGGGGGGCCAGTGTGACAGGTTGTGGTGGGGGCGCCAGTGTGACAGGTGGTGGTGGGGGGCCAGTGTGACAGGTGGTGGTGGGGGGGCCAGTGTGACAGGTGGTGGTGGGGGGGCCAGTGTGACAGGTGGTGGTGGGGGGGCCAGTGTGACAGGTGGTGGTGGGGGGGCAGTGTGACAGGTGGTGGGGGGGCAGTGTGACAGGTGGTGGGGGGGCAGTGTGACAAGTGCTGGTGGGGGGCAGTGTGATAGGTGGTGGGGGCAGTGTTACAGGTGGTGGGGGGGGAGTGTAACAGGTGGTGGTGGGGGGGGCAGTGTGACAGGTGGTGGTGGGGGGGGGGGGCAGTGTGACAGGTGGTGGTGAGGGGGCCAGTGTGACAGGTGGTGGTGGGGGACCAGTGTGACAGGTGCAAGAACTTCACTCACTGTGTTGGCTGTTAGTGCCAGCTTCTCAAGAGGCAGGCACGTTGCATGTAGTCCTATGTCAGCAATAAACAGCCCGTCAGAGCAGCCAATCATGGAGTCATGTGCTTATGGATCCACCGCCAATCGATAGCAGGGGTGGGCGTTCCATGTGGTGGTGGGTGTGGCCAATGGCTACCAGTGAGTTTGTTCTGTCCCAGTGAGCGTCGAGTAGAAGCAGGAGGGCGGCGCACGTATGGTCACCTGTTGAGTGTTCCTGCCCCGGGCGGGACGGCCTCCTCCGTTATTAAGAAGGGATTCACACACTTCACTCGCTCCTCGCTTTCAGTAAACAGTGAAAAAAAGGACTGGGAAGTGAAGACAGACTGGGGGCGGAGCGCCCACGAACATGCCGCTTTCTGTGTGTGTGTGAGTGGAGCTGAGGCGGCTGGCCGTGCTAGTATGCTGTCACTGTGCGCGCCCTCCGCATGCTGGACTACGGAGAACGAGGCACTGACAAGCTCCCATCGGAAAGTAGGGAAACCAGCGGTCCTGGCTGTGCCCTAGGCGGCAGTGCGCCCTAGGCGGTTGCCTAGTCCGCCTAGTGGTAGCACCGGCCCTGGTCGCTTTAACTGACAATTGCGCGATCGTGCAACGTTGCACCCAAACAAAATTGACGTCCCTTTTTTCCCACAAATAGAGCTTTCTTTTGGTGGTATTTGATCGCCTCTGCGTTTTTTTCTAACAAAAAAGAGCGACAAATTTTCTGGACTGGGCGGAGAGGCAAATTAGTCTAGTGCCCCCATAAAGTGGCCACACTGGCTGTGTTATGATGTGATGTGATTGTGATGATTATATCTTAATCCTCTCCATAAAATTATCAGAAATTTGTGCTTAACCACTTGCCTACCAGGCACGAACACCTCTTTCCTGACCAAGCCATTTTTCAGCTTTCAGCGCTGTCGCATTTTGAATGACAGTTGCGCGGTCATGCAACGCTGTACCCAAATAAAGTTTTTATCATTTTTTCAGTATTTGATCACCTCTGCGATTTTTATTTCTTGCGCTATAAACAAAAGAAGAGGGACAAGTTTGACAAAACATAATATTTTTTACTGTTTATTATAATAAATATCCAATTTTTTATTTTTTTTTTTTAAACAAATATTTTCCTCAGTTTAGGCCGATATGTATTCTTCTACATATTTTTGGTAAAAAAAATCACAATAAGCGTATATTAATTGGTTTGTGCAAAAGTTATCCTGTCTACAACATAGGGGATAGAATTATGGCATTTTTATTATTCATTTTTTTTTTTTATTAGTAATAGCGGCGATCTGCAATTTGTGACTGCGACATTATGGCGGACACATCGGACACTTTTGACACTATTTTGGTGTAAATGACACTGGCAGGGAAGGGGTTAAACACTAGGGGGCGAGCAAAGTAAAGTGTGTCCTAGGGAGTGATTCTAACTGTGGGGGGGGGGGCTACCACTGACATGACAGTGATCACTGTTCCCAATGACAGGGAGCAGTAGATCACTGTGATGTCACTAAGCAGAACAGGGAAATGCCTTGTTTACATAGGCATCTCCCCATTCTGCTGGTCCATGACACGATCGTCGGCCCCTGGCAGACATCGAGTCTGCAGCACCTGCGGGCACAGTCACGGCGCCAGTCTTATGGGGCGGACTGGGCGGAGAGGCAAATTAGTCTAGTGCCCCCATAAAGTGGCCACACTGGCTGTGTTATGATGTGATATGATTGTGATGGTTATATCTTCTCTCTAGTACTCTCCATAAAATTATCAGAAATTTGTGCTTAAAGTAGAACTATAGGCAACATAGTGGATAGAATAAAGGAAGGTTATAGCCCCTGTCAGTTTATTTTTTACCATCCCTGTCCCATTGCAGAGATTTCCCTTCACTTTCTGCCCCAAAGCCAAACCGTAAGTAAGGGAAAATCTATGCAAATTAAGGGAATCCATTACCCCCCCCCCCCCCCCCGCCCTCAGAACTACCCTGTTTCCCCGAAAATAAGACCTAGCGTGATTGTCGGTGAAGGCTGCAATATAAGTCCTACCCCCCAAATAAGCCCTAGTTAAAGTCCTTGTAGGTCTTGTTTTCAGGGTAGGGCTTATTTTCGGTGAAACAGGGTAGGGCTTATTTGGTGGGTAGGGCTTACATTGCGGCCATCACCGACAATCACGCTAGGTCTTATTTTCGGGGAAACAGGGTAGTGTCCCCACTCGAAAGTTTTAGGGTGGGCCTTAAACAGCAAGGGGTGTGGCCTTGACAAGAAGGGGTGGATCATATTTAAATTAGGGGGTACACGAGTGTACTCAGGCCTAGGGCAGCACAAAACCTAAATACACCACTGCCTACATGTATACATAAACATACTAGGGCCAATTTACTGAGGAGCCAATTAACCTTTCAGCATGTCTTTGGAGTGTGGGATGAAACCAAAGTACTCAGAGGAAACCTAAGAGCACTCAAATCCAGAAGGAAGACCGGGTGAAGATGGAAGCCCTGTCAGCGTGCCGCTGGAGGGCTTTGTTCTAAGGTTAAGTATTTTCTAATGTGCTGGTATGCATACTAATACATTATGTCATCGTCTTGCAGGGTTTTTTTTTCTTTTTTTTAAAGGTGTGGTTTACTAGCACTTTATTGTTAAAATGTTCTCCTGGGCGCTTTATATGCCATGATGTGTAAAGGCAAAGGCAGGTCAGATGGCATGGTAATAAGCATACATATTAATGATGTATTACTGAATACAGAGCTACATTAGGCCCCTTTCACACTGGGGCACTTTGCAGGCGCTACAGCGCTAAAAATAGCGCCTACAAAGCGCCCTAAAACAAGCGCTGTGAAAACACTGGAGCTGTGCGCTTGCAGGATGGTCAAAAAAGTCCTGCAAGCCGCATCTTTGAAGCGCTGTAGGAGCGGTGTATTTACCGCTCCTAAAGCGCCCCTTCGCATTGAAAACAATGGGGCAGCGCTGCAAACCCGCCTGTAAAGCGCCGCTGCAGCGGCGCATTGCTAGAGGTTTTAACCCTTTTTCGGTTTAAACCACCCCACTAGCGGCCGAATAGCGATGCTAAAACGACGGTAAAGCGCCGATAAATATAGTGCCGCTTTACCGCCAGCGCCCGCAGCGCCTTAGTGTGAAAGTAGCCTTAATCTGTGTCTTTTATTTTTGCCTGGATTTCCCCTTTATTACCTATCTTAGAATAGTGGACTTTCCCTTAAAAAAATTACATTTGGGAGGCAAGCCATACACTACCATCATATGTTTTCCTAGTCCACTAATTCCATCCCATCCCATTCTATCATCAGTTATTTCCACTCTTGTCTGATGCCAAAATACTGGAAAAGACAGATCATCAATTTAGGCTGGTAGGCAAAACATCTAGGATATTAATAACAGTGTTTAAAGCATAGGTCTGTGCAATATATAGTGTCATAGACAGCAATACTCACAGGGAATAATATATATATATTATAAATAAATTATAAGTGCTATATGAAAAAAAAAAATAACTTAAGGGCTTGTTCTCACGTGTTTTGGTCTCTGAAGAGTGATCAGCATTTAGATTGACAGGCGGCAAGGAGGCATGGTATTGCCTTCTCACTGCCTGCTTTAACCCACTCAACCCTACATTAGCATGCCACAACCATGCGCATTGCACACAGCTGTGTAGCACTTGCAGTGCAGTACCATTAACTTGAATAGGTCAAGTTTAACAGGGGGTATAATTTATGCTGCAGCAGTGAAGCAAAACATCACAGCTGCATCATGTGTACATCCCCAGGCGCTCCCTCTACAGCTACAGGGTGTAATCATTGAATCACCCAGGCAGGGTGTATCAGTTTGCCCCCTCAAAGCCATTATAATTTATTGGTTGAACTGGATGGACTTCTGTCTTTTTTCAACCAGACTACCTATGCAACTATAATTTTACCACATACCGTATATACCCGAGTATAGGCCGACCCGAATATAAGCCGAGGCCCCTAATTTACCACAAAAAAATGGGAAAAACGTATTGACTCGAGTATAAGCCGAGGGTGAAAAATGTAGCAGCTACTGTAAGTGGAAAAGAGGGTCAGCAAATGCCCATCTGCAGCTGCATGTCCCCTGTGTCCTGTACAAACCCCCCTGTGTCCTCATTGCAGCCTACCTGTGCCGATCTGCATGTCCTGTGTCCTGTGTAGTATCCCTCCCTGTGCGATCTGTCTGCCACCATTGCAGCCTTTATGTGCCGATGCAGTCTCGATCTGTGTCCCCCACAGCGTGTAAGGCACCATTCAAGATACAAAAGCCGCGCCTCCTCCTCCTCCTTGTCCTTGATAGGAGGAACACTGTTTTCCCAGCAGTCAGTGTGCAGTGTTCCGCCTATCACAGACATCCTCTCATCCTCGTCCATGAGATGAGAATGACAGGACGTCCGTGATAGGCGGAACACTGCACACTGACTTACTGCTGGGAAAATTAGTGTTCCTCCTATCACGGACGGGGAGGAGGAGGAGGCGCGGCTTTTGAACACTGCCGTCTGTCTGCATGACACGCTGTTCATGTAGGCAGACGGCGGTGACTCGAGTATAAGCCGAGGGGGGAACTTTCAGCCATTAAAAAAAGGGCTGAAAATCTTGGCTTATACTTGAGTATATACGGTACGTTTTTTGCTGCGGTGCACTATGTCCCCTATTTCAACTTCAAAAGTTGGGCGGTATCTTAGTATAAATTCAATGCATGTCCAGTGGCGTTGCTATGTGGGTGCGGCGGGTGCGATCCGAACCCGGGTGACACTCGTCAGAGGGGTGACACCAGAGCTTTTTTTTGTCTGGTGACCACCTCCGGCGATAGCCCCTTACGCACGCTTACTGCTTTCACTTTCACACAGAATAGGTGACAAAGCCCCGGTGGTGTGCACAGTCCTCCCTGCCCAGCAGTATCTCTATGAAAGGGGCGGGGGGGATGATGTGCATGGCAGCTCTACCATCCCTGCAGCGGTTCCACTATCCCGGCCAGCAGTGGCTCCACTTTCCTGGCCAGCAGCGGCTCCTTCTACAGCCCAGGGACATGTGTGCAGACTGCACACCTGATCCTCTGTAAGTTGAAGCTGCTTTTTGGCAGCAGCCTCTCTGTCTACTCTTCTGTCCTCTTTTCTGTCCTGTGAAGCATGCAGTACTTAACTTTGCACCTTATACATAGAGAACTCTTGAGCCTTGCACCCTGTACATAGCAAACATTGCACCCTGTACATAGCGATCCTTGCACCCTGTACATAGCGATCCTTGCACCCTGTACATAGCAATCCTTGCACCCTGTACATAGCAATCCTTGCACCCTGTACATAGCAATCCTTGCACCCTGTACATAGCAATCCTTGCATCCTGTACATAGCAATCCTTGCACCCTGCACATAGCAATCCTTGCACCCTGTACATAGCAATCATTGGACCCTGTACATAGCGATCCTTGCACCCTGTACATATTGATCCTTGCACCCTGTACATATTGATCATTGCACCCTGTACATAGCGATTAGGGATGAGCTTTATGTTCGGGTCGACCATGAGCCAAAGACCAAAGACCCACACCAAAGAACAAGGCGGACCTCTCCTTGCACCTCATCAACTGGGATCTCCAACCCCACTATACCTTCAGTCCTCTCAGAAACCTGCACTGAGAGGAATGAAGGTGTAGAATTAGGTGTGTCAAGTACTTGCGGGCAATCTGCTATAGCTACACCAACATCCGATTGTAGCAGGCAAATTTCCCTACCCCAGTTGCTAAACCGTCTAAAGAAATTCGGTCCCAGCCATCCACGTGCTCAGCGGCTGAATGCTAGCTTGGCTAAATTGCTAGAACTCCAACTGCTGCCTTTTCAGCTGGTAGACTCTGCCCCCTTTCGTGAATTTGTGGAATGTGCGGTACCTCAGTGGCAGGTTCCCAATTGCCATTTCTTTTCACGGAAGGCCATTCGGACTCTCTAACAGCATATAGAAGGCAATGTCTTGGCCTCGTTGGACAGGGTGGTCAGCGGTACGGTGCATATTATCGCTGACTTGTGGTCCAGCAGGCATAGACAGGGACGTTACCTTTCTTTCACGGCGCACTGGGTAACTCTGCTGGCAGCTGGGAAGGATGCAGGACAGGGTGCAGTATTGTTGGAGCTTGTTCCACCACCACGCCTACAAAATGCTAGTAGTGATGATTCTGCCACACCTCTCTCCTCCACCCCCTCCTCTTCTTCTTCCTCTATGGCCTCTTGCTCTGCAGATTTCTCCTCGAAACCAGTGGTGCTCCATAGGCGTTCAAGGAGCTATGCAAGCACTCAGGCAAAAATATGCCATGCGTTGCTTGAGTTGGTCTGCTTAGGGGACAGGAGCCACACTGGGGCAGAGATTCTGTCAGCTCTGCCGGGGCAGACTCAGAGGTGGTTGATGCCACGCTAGCTTCAGCCAGGAATGGTGGTTTGCGACAATGGCACCAACCTCCTCTCTGCCCTCCGAGAGGGACACTTGACCCATGTTCCCTGTTTGGCTCACCTTCTTAATTTGGTGGTGCAGGTACCCGGGCTTACAGGATCTCCTGTGGCAGGCCAGTAAAGTCTGTGGGCATTTCCGCTGGTCATATAATGCCAGTGCTCGGTTGGCTGACCTTCAAAAGGAATGCAACCTGCCCAAGAACCGCCTCATTTGTGACATGTCCAGCAGGTTGAACTCAATGTTGGCAATGCTGTAGCGGCTTCACATAGGGCACATTGATAGTGCCATCTATCAATGCCTATGAGTGCCACCTATCAATGCCCACCAGTGGTGCCTCATTAGTGCCAACTAGCAGTGCTACCTATCAGTGTCGCCTACCAGTGCCGATCAGTGCCCATCACTGCCACCCATCAGTGTCCATCAGTGCCAGCTATCAGTGCCACCTATTAGTGCCCTTCAGTGCCACCTATCAATGCCCTTCCGTGCTGCCCATCAGTGCCACCTCATCACTGCCCACCAGTGCTGCCTATTAGTGCCAAAGGAAAGCTCTATTTGTGGGGAAAAAAATTATAAAAAATGTATTTGGTTACAGTGTTGTATGACTAAAAGCTGAAAATTGGTCTGGGCAGGAGGGGGGTTTAGGTGCCCAGTTAGCAAGTGGTTAAACTATTTACTAAGCTGGTCAAAACTAGTTTATGAGGGAGTCCATTCCACATTCACAACCTTTACGTGAAGAAGCTTTTCTATCTTTATTTTGTATACTTATTTTATAAAGGCAGAGCTTTATGTGCACATATTTTTCTTTATGATCTTAACACCCTAAAATGTATTTTGTTTACAAAGTTCAAGAGCTCAAGTTGAAGTTTATTTACACCAGTAAATGAGACAAAGCCATGACTAAACCCTATTTCCCCCTTTCTTTGGAATGGTTCTGTCTGATGATGCATTGAGGCAAAGCAATTCTCATAGCAGGGAGTTCTAAGGCTGGCCATGCAATATACAATTTTCTTGTACAATTTTCCTTTAGATTTACTAAAACCATATAATATGAGGTCACACCCAAACACTTACAATTTATATGCAATCAGGCAGGCCCTTCCACTACATGTTTGAAAGTAAATCTAGAAGAAATTGAATAAGAAATTTGTATAATGTATGATCAGCCTAAAAATAATATTAGAATTTGAAAAACAAAAACATTGCAATGTGTGTTTAAAATGCATGGCAGTGCAGCCTGCATTACAATACACACAAACACGCATGCATTATGTGCACAATAAGGTTGCAAGGTGTGATGTGAATGAGTCCTAAATGTTAATAATTACAGTGCATCTGGAAAGTATTCACAGCAGTTCTTGGTCACCTCCCCGACTAAGGCCCTTTTCCCTAGACATGTGCACAACAAAAAATGTGTTTATTTTTGTTTGTTTTTTTTTGTTTCCGTTGATTCGTAACGATTCGTAAATTCGTAAGTCGTCGGTGTTCGTATTTGTAACGATTCGTACATTCGTAAGAGTTATTTTTTCATTGATTCGTTTTTCCGAAATTCGGACGCACTTGTATTTATTCGTACATTCGTAACATTCGTAGATTCGTAATCGGAGCATAATTCATAATTTTATGTAATGTGTATGCTATTATTACATTTTAAGAGACACGGAAAATTACGAATCGAAAAAAAAAGTTACAAATGTACAAATTTTTTCATTCAATCCATTTGAAGCACGTTAAGCAACGCCATTGTAAGAGACACGGAAAATTAAGATTCTAAAAAAAAAAAAAAAAAAAGTTACGAATGTACGAATTTTTTCGTTCAATCCATTCGAAGCACGTTAAGCAGCGCCATTGTAAGGGACACGGAAAAAAATTACCAATTCAACAAAAAAAAAAAGTTAAGAATGTACGAATTTTTTCGTTCATTTTCATTTTCGTTGTTCCTGTTTTCGTTTTTCGGATTTTCTTCATTCGTACATTCGTTGTTTCTAATTATTTTTTTCGGATTTTCGTTATTTTCGGATTCGTTCGATTCGAACGATTCGTTTTTTGTTGAAATTTTTAGCGAATCGTTCGTTCATTCGTACGAAAACGAATGAACGAAAATAACGAAAAAAAACAAAAAACGAAAAAAAAACTAAACGAATTGCACATGTCTACTTTTTCCCCGATCACTCAGTTTGGCCGGGCGGCCCGCTCTAAGAAGAGCCCTGGTGGTTCCAAACTTCTTCCATTTATGGATGATGAAGGCCACTGTGCTTATTGGCTGCAGAAAATTTTCTGTACTTTTTCCCAGATCTGGGCCTCGATAAAATCCTGTCTCGGATGTCTACAGACAATTCCTTGGACTTTATGGCTTGGTTTGTGCTCTGACATGCACTGTTAACTGTGGGACCTTATATCGACAGGTGTTTGCCATTCCAAATCATGTCCAATCAACTGAATTTACCACAGGTGGACTCCAATCAAGTTTAATTGTCAGTGTCGTGGCAAAGGCTGTGAATACTTATGTACATGTGATTTTTCTTGTTTTTTTATTTTTAGTAAATTTGCAAAGATTTCAAACAAACTTCTTTCACGTTGTCATTATGGGGTATTGTTTGTAGAATTTGGTGGAAAATAATGAATTTAATACATTTTGAAATAAGGCTGTAACATAACAAAATGTGGAAAAAGTGAAGCGCTGTGAATACTTACTGGATGCATTGTAAAAAGTAGCTACTGGTTCGCCATTTAAACATTACAAATACATTTTAAAAATTAATCCAAAACCATTATAGTTTCTTGTTAATGGTTAAAAGTGTGCCTGTCAAGGTGTATAGTATATAAAAAAAATAATTCTGCAATTCAATAATAGTCCTCTGTTTGAAATACAATTATGTCATTCGTGTTTTATGGTCATTATTTTGCCGCTAAAGACATTCACTTCACATTTTTACCTTAGCTAATATTTCACCCTATTGTGTATGCCATGTAAACAAATCCATTATGGCTCTGTGCCAGTTATTCTCAAAAGGGGTATTTTTTCCAAAGGGGAATTCTGAAATACATCCAAAGTACTATTTATTTAAAAGAATAGTTGACTGTGCCTGGAATAACCCAAACCTGGAAATAAAACTCAAATTGTAACTGTTATATAAAAGATTTAAACAATAAAGGATGATTTTAAAGAATAAGTTCACACAGAAGGGCTACACGGAAAAAACACTGGATAAAATCATTCATGACGTTTCTATAATCCCAAGAGAGATGTGCTTGAAGAAAAAAGAGACAAGACGATGAACAACATCAATTGAACTTTATCTCAGATTTTCATTGCCAGTATAAAGAGGTACAAAATATTTATGAGAGACACTGGCATATACTGTGTAGGGACAGACATTTGGGGGGCATTTTAAACAATCGACCAAAATTTATATACAGACGAGCCCCGAATTTTGGAGACCGAATTGTTAAAAAACTTTTAGATCCACCGAATCGACAGTGTTTGAGAATAAACTTAAAAGGATTTTTCTCCTGCAGAAAATGCATTTGTTGCAGGACCACGCCGGTCAGCAATAGGGGGAAAACGGAAATTGCCAATAGAGATGGTGAAGTTTTCCAAATAGAAGAATTCATCACCTGCACTTCCACCCATGTTGTGTATGTCATGTGGTGCCCATGTGGGTTGCTCTACGTGGGAAGGACAAAAAGACTACTGAGAGTCCGGATAGCCGAGCACCTTGCGAACATAAGGAAAGGCTTTCAATTTCATAGTGTTTCATTACATTTTAAAGAAAAACACGATCCGGATCCAACACTTTTACAGTTCTGTGGGATAGACACCATCCACCGCTCTTGGAGAGGTTCGAATAGGGTCAGAGACCTTAGTCAAAGGGAAACTCGCTGGATTTTCTTACTGAAAAGTTTGACGCCGCGTGGGTTAAACATTGAGTTGGATTTAAATAGTTTTATTAATAACTTTTAATCCATTGATGCCAGTAAGTTTTTTAGATTGATAATTTTAATACTTACCAATGGTCATTCTGTGTGGGGACCCTATTCACTATGCTTTACCTACTCCCACGTGATGACCACACTTGTTTAAAAAACATTTATTGCAGTTGAGAGGGGTTGTGACACCATAACTCCATATAGATATGTCAGAGAGCTAAAAATCCCTGGAGTGAATTAATTTGATAATGTTAAACATTTACATTATTAAATATGATTAATAGGTTATAACTCATCCATTTGTTTTAGTTCTTCAATCCCATATGTATTAATAACTATATGAAAATATTTATATTGAATGATATTAATACTGGGATATAATGATTTTATTTGATATTTAAATAATATGATGTTTTAAAGTTCCCTTCCAAAGTGCTCATTATTCATATTTAAATTTATATATGTATATGCTTTTAGCTTGCTAGATATAATGGTAACATTTACATATAGTAATTTATTATGTGGATCATGCTAATTCCTATATTTAAATAATTGATCTTAATATTTCACCATCTGTGCACATAAACAAGGAGCACTTCCGCTGGTTGTATAACGGCTACAGTGACATGAGCTATGCGCAGGTTCGCCTCTATTTTAGTTCCCCTGTAAGCCCGGCGTGACTGTGCGCACGCACGCATTGGTGTGCGCACCCACGTTTGGTTGCGCACACGCGGGCTGGGGTGGTGCACGCGCGGACACAGTACCAAACACCCCAGAAGCCCCTCATATGTCACTTGACAATGGGATTTATATTATGCACTGGAGCGGACATAGTACCAGCGGATACAACTCCAGACACCCCAGAACCCCCTCATACGTCACATGACAATGGGATCTATACTATGCACTGGAGCCAGTGCTAACAAAAGATAAGGTAATGGGTATTGTATGAGCTGAGTACTGAGCCATATCCCCAACCCCCAAGCAATTATATAAAAAGCATGTGCTAATAAGCAACTAATGGGAGTTCCTTAGTACAAATGTGCACTCAGTGACACTTTGTTATTGCGGGTATATTGGAACATGTGCGGGCATGTGTATGAATTAGCATATGCGCGCACACAGCATGTCACATGATCTTATGCACACATGTGACCAGCAATCCAACCACTATAAATTATTCAGAGATGGGCTGTGTAGCCAACACCATGAATAAGTCCATGCGACGAAACATGTCGGGAACGTGGCTACAGAGCAAGTAATACTGTGCGAGAAGCCACTCCATTTAGAAGCTACACCACTGCCAGAGGTTGACACTTAGAGATCGGTGAGAGATATCGCTTGTGCGCATACTTCTGGTCTGCCGTGGCCGTAGTACACCTGTATACCAGTCCAGTTTGGTTTGCTGTGTTTTTATTGAACGCCTGTTTTTATCATTTGAAATGTGAGTTTTACCATTGGAAGAATTTGTGAGAGTGAATAAATTTGTTATACTTTTTTACACTATGTGGAGCACTTATTTATTGTTTTACATAAGGAACCACATATGGAAGTTTTTTTGAAGGCACATTGAAAATCATCTACCTTTATTCATCTATAGTTTGGACTTTTGCATATATGAACTTTTTTCACTGGGTGAATTTTATACACTGTTGCTATTGAATCACATTTTTCGTTTTTTATATAGCACCTGTGGTTTTATATACATTCTAATTTGTGTATTATATACTTTGAAATGTGTATATTATCACTGTACACTAGCGCTACTAATTTATCCTATTTATAGTTTATTTTTAGGTTGAATTGCAGGTTTTACATTTTTATATACACATAAGTAGCAGATGCTTGAGTTTTCACTTAATTATTTCTTCACTGGGTTAACTATTTACTATCCCTGAGGCGCAGTGGGGGTAGAAGATATAGAGGGCGGTCTTCCATATATATATATATATATATATATATATATTCTTTTTCCAACAGAATAAAGGATCACTAACGATAAAGACACGTGGGCGTGTCGCAACGCGTCGGGAGGAGGAGCTAAGCAACACTACTGAGACAAGCAGGGCAGGGAGCCCAAACAGTGCCTGACATATTTCTAACCACCGCGCTTCGTTCGTAGGGTGCTGTGTAAGTAGATGGGCTTCAGCCACAGCACATGCACACCATTCAAAGTATAACTATATTGCGCAATGGTTTTTTATCTGTTTTCTATCCTCATGCAAACACGGAAGAGATAGTAAGGACCAGCAGGAAAGAGGACACCACAACTAAAGATAAGTGAAAGTATTATGTATACACTTGTTCAAATATACATTTACTAAATGGTGCTTATCTTTCCTATTGATGGTGTACATCTTTTATCCTTCAAGTTTTAATCTATGCTCAATACCAAAGGGCAATTAGTTAGAAAAACGCCTCAGCACTAACTAATCAGGAACAACACCTGTCTAAGCAACCGCAATTAAACCCCTAAGGAGACACCTGTCAGATGCATGGACTCCTAAAGGATCCTAAAAAAAAAAAAACACTTATGGTGTTTCTCCCAATATAATCGCATAACCAATTGTGTGCTTTTTCCATGAATAAATCGCACAACCAAATGCGTTTTTTTCAGTTTTAAACGCATGGATTTTTTAAGGGCTTGAATTTAAACGTGGTTTCACCCCCTTTTTTTACTGTTTTTTATTCACAGCACCATTTCACAAATATCACTAAATCACTGATATCACAACTAGGAAGAGTATCCACTTATTTATATATTTATATATTTATATATGGTTTTATGTATTTATTTATACATACATAGTGCACGGATTTTAAGGAGGTTTTACACACCACTTGACCAGTATCATTGCACAAGCAATTTTTAACCATATCTACACGCTTTTTAAGGTTGATTGATAGCGCACCCATTGCACATAAATATTAACATTTTGTGTGTATTTTAAAATCATAACTGCGGATTACCATATATAATAAAGTGAGATTCTAAATCGGTGTTCTGAAAAATACTGTACTCTGTACCAAACACAGAAACAAAGATACTTAAAGTGATTGTAAAGGTCAAAACATTTTTAAAAAAACAAACAAACATATCATACTTACTTCCACTGTGCAGCTTGTTTTGCCCAGAGTGGCCCCGAACCTGCTCTTCTGGGGTCCCTCATTGGCTCACGCGGCTCCTCCCCACATCTGATAACCTCCTCAGAGAAACGCTTCCCAGAGGGGGTTACCTTGCGGGCCACGCTCCCTAGTCCAGCATTCGGCGTCCATAGAGGTCGAATGCAGGACTCGGCCCCGCCCCCTGGCGCTCGCGTCATTGGATTTGATTGACAGCAGCGGGAGCCAATGGCTGTGCTGCTATCAATCTATCCAATCAAGAGCCAAGAACCCCGGGCAGAGAGGGAGCGTGTCTCCGTGGGTCAAGTTCGAGGGGTTAGGTAAATAAAATGGGGGGGGGGGCTGGGAGGCTGGTCACTGACAGGTGTTTTTTCACCTTAATGCATAGGATGAAACAGTCAAAGAATAAGTATAACAATATAGAACAGAATGAGGTTCAAACAAACAATATTTATTGAATACATCAGGGTCTCCAGAGATCCCCCACTTACATCAGTAACCCCCACGCCGTTTTTTTTTTATTTTGGCATGGAGTTCCTCTTAAAATCTGTACCAGACCCAAAGGATTGGGGGGGGGGGGGGGGCATGCATTTTTTTTCTTAATTCTGTTATAGTGTTCCCCTTAGCCACTTCAATACACTGTATTATATACGGTATATATATATGTATATATATTAATACACTGCCTGCACTGTATATATAGTCTACACTACACTGACTACTGTTGTGGAAATTTTATGAAGATATATTTAATATGTATTGTCATAGTGTCTCCCAGTGTTAGTTCTCCCACAACCCGCACTAAAGAGCTGACTGGGGCAGACTGATGCTGGTTGAGATCCGTTTGGTAGTGAAAAGCTCCTTGGGGATGTAGAGAAGTGTTTGCAGAGTGGGGATATGTCCGCCAGCGAAGGGCCCCTGTGCGATGCACAGAACGATTCCGAAAATGATAGCTTACAGAGACAGTGGGCGGGAAATCGTACACACTGCCCCCGCCCAGCCGCCCATAAGACTCCCCTAGTCATTGTTCATTGGTTGTTGTATAACCCCTCCTGTTTGAAGGAATGCCTGTGCTTGATTGGTCGATTGTGAAACCATCAGGCTATATGAATAAAATTTGCTCAGAGGTTCAGGTCAGTTGGAGGACCGATGGAACTAAGATGGTGACTATGTCTGTTTATTGGGGAAATGCGGGAGACACAGGTTGTATAAGGATGCATTATACCAAAAGGCTGAAAGGGCGCTTAATAGCGCAATAATATAGTGGGGTTTGCACGACTGTACACTGTATGTGATATATGATATATATATATATATAAAATTGCCTGCATGCCACTAACTAACCTGCCTCTAGCTAACGTTCTCTTAGTGATAACACTATATACGGCTGCCGTGTAAGCAGCCTTATATAGTGTGGGGCATGGACTTAGCCCCCTGAGCCATGATTGTCTAAAGGCAACCTGCCTTTGGCCAATCATGGCTCTCACATCAGAGCGTGCTGTGATTGGCCAAAGCATGCAGGTCAGGTGCTTGCTTTATCCAAGCATCAGACATCAATGCACTGAGATATCGCAGTGCATTATGTGGCGTTCCGCTCTAATTTGCCGCGAATGCCCCATAATGTCCAATATTCGCCGAACGGACAAACGCCCGATGTTCGAATCAAATTTACGCTCGACTCGAACATTAGGCCCATCCCTAAGGCTGAAGAGGTAATTATCTGTTGTGTGCAACAAGAGGTGTATCAGGAGGAATTTTGGAGAATCAGAAATGGAACCAAATTGTCCAAAAACTGTTCACTGTTCAATCTAAACCCTGTAGTAGATGCCAATCAGCTGCTGAGAGTTGGTGGCCTTGTAGGGAAATCTGGCTTATGCAGCAAAGAACAGAATCCTATATTAATACCAGGTCACACCAGGTCAGTTTACAGAAGGTGCCATCAGGTCAGCTGACATGTGGATTGTTGGTATGAAAAGGTGTGTCTCCTCCCTGCTCTTCAGGTGTGTTAAGTGTCACAAGTTAGGAGGAAGACATCAACAGCAACAAATGGCAAGTCTCCCATCTGATAGCCACCACCCTTCACCTATATTGGAGATTTCATCCTTCTAAAGAAAAAGGAAGTTTGTCGGAATGAGTGTCCTATGGTTCTTATTACTACAATTATGCCAGTGGTGGTCCATCCATAGAGGGCACACGGTGCCGCCTCCCCTATCTAAGCATCTGGCCCCCCCTGATCTACATATCAGTGGTGCTGGACCATGGATTCCAATGTGGGTGTTATTTTGAAGCACCTGATTAGAGCCAGGGGCTCTAATAGGCTTCAAAAAAGGGTGAGCTCGGAGAGCATAGCATTGCTCCCTGAGCCCACCCAGTTGTGTGACCATAGAATTTTTTTTTCGCTATTATCACACTAAAGTTCCTCCCCGCCAATCACAAAGCAGGTCTGTGATACCTGTTTCCCAATTGGCCAAAGCGACAGGCGATCCTATTGAATGCCTAGCGCTTTGACGGAAGACACACAGCGGAGGAAGCTAGAGGAGCGGACACTGGAGCCTGCCGCGGCCACTGCCTGCACTCCAGGAGAGGACACCACAGCCCCGCTACACGAGCCCATGGGGGGGTTGTTTCAGTGCTGTGCCACATCACCGGGGGGGTGTTGTTTGTTTGCCACCCCCCCCCCCAAAAGAAGAACCCACCAGCCACCACTGAGTTATGACCGGTGATGATAACAAAGTCCAGAAGATAGAGGTCAAGGTAACCAAGGAAGGATCGACACAAACCTTTACTCAACCAATTAAAGAGTTAATACTCCTTTTGCCAGGTGAGTGACATTTGCAAGGACTAGCCATGCTATTGGCACAGCGGGACTGCTGCTAACTACAGGAACAACGGGTTCTACTAGGAACTTTAGCATTCTCTGAAGACTTCCTATGTCGGATTACTGTGTTCTGCCATTTAGTTAAACTTATGTTTATGTTTTCTTGTTGCATGTTTCTCATTACGGGTTCCAGGACATTCATCAACATTGGACTTATTGAATATATATTTAAAGTGGATGTAAACCCACACCACATGAATATATACTGTTGCCATATGATAAAGTATGTATCTGTACATGGCTTCTAATTCTAATCCTACCTTCCAGAACTCACCCTCTTTCCTACACCGAGCCCCACAAAACTCTGAAATCCATGGGCGTGTGTATGCTGCGGCGCTCTGTGGGCAGAGCCGTGAAGTCACTAGGCTCCCGCCCACCTCTATACTCCCCTTGTGCTGACAACGGAGCGAGTACAAACCTCGTGCTTGTTATACTAGAAGTGCGTGCACAGGGGACACAGATCGCGTTCTGGGCAGAAGCAGAGCGCGCTTACGGCCCCCCTGTGACTCCTGCACATGTGCCACACAGGCTGTAGTGGGAGGAGTTTTCAGTATAGCTAGCACAGCTCTGAGACGCTGAGAGAAAAGAGATGTGAAGCTCTGTATGCTCGTTCGTGAGATAAGGACGGACTGATATTTCTCTGTCTGCCCATTTTTATCTTACTGAAAAAAGATAAGAGGATTGCTCAGAGCTAGATTACCTCTTTGTGGCAAGACTGGGCACAGGCGACATGAATAGCTCTACTCTACAAAGGTACAAGTGTTTATTTAAAAAAAAAAAAACAAATGTGGGTTTACATCCACTTTAAGGTTATGAAATCTAAAGATTTCAGATGGGGAGTGTTGTGTTACACTATGTGATTTATTATCATTTCATCTGCGTTACATTATTTGGTTTATTATTTCTCTGGGTCATTAAGCTGAACTCTCTCTCTTACTGTTCTTTGTATTCCCCCCCCCCCCCCTTCATTCTCTCTGGTATCATTCCTCTGTATTCTGCCATGCTGTACACATCTTTCCATGTGGCTTACAACATCAACATTGTTCTACCTATGAGTATCCTTCATTAAAGTGGAGTTCCACCCAAAAAAAAAAGATTTAATTAATGTGCATAAAAAAAAACAAATAAAACCATTTGGAGAAATTTTGTTTTTTTACTCACCTCTTAATGCCTCTTGCTACAGGGTCCCTCGTAATCTGCCTCCTTCAGCGCCTGGGCTCCTGATGTCACTTCCCTCGGCATAGGAAGGGAGACCAGCTCTGCCCCCTCCTTCTAGGCAATCATCTGGGACACGTCACATGTCCCAGATGATCGCACGGCCAGTCACGGCAGGTGGCGCGGCTCGCACATACACAGTGGGCGCCCGGCTGTGAAGCCACAGCCGGGCGCCCCACAGTTACAATGCCGGTGTCTTGCCGAGAAAGTTCCCCCGGCGAATAAGGACCCCCCTTGCGCAGTACGAAGCACAATGAAGCACAACGGAGTTTCCAAAAATAGCCGAATATGAACACAGTCAGTCAGCTGTACACGGCGCCTGCGCACTACATTCTAACCTATGTCCAGGTTCGAGCCCCACCATCCAAGTGGACATAGAGTTAGAATAAAAATATTCAGAGCGTAGCGAGGCCATGCCCAAAGCGTGGCGAGCCTAGCGAGCCCGTGAGGGGCCCTGTTACAGGGGCCATGTACAGCTGATTCACTGTCTTCTATTTACGGCGGCTTCTTTGTGCTTCGTACTGCACAAGCGATGCACCTGCGCAGTACAGGGGGGGTTCTTATCCGCCGAGGGGAACTTTCTTGGCAGAACACCAGCACCGCCGAGCGGAGGGGGAGACGTGCGAGCTTCGATCCCCCGCATCGCTGGACCCTGGGACAGGAAAGTGTCCGATTATTAAAAGTTTTAATTTTTTTTTTAAGCAGAACTCTGCTTTAAATTGAACATTCGGAAGGCTTCATCCCCTGTCTCCTCAACATGTGAGTTTATTCATCACTGTCTGAATTGATGCAATGGATAAATAGGTCACCAGGTTGTATAAGCCCTATATGAAGCTAGAGATAAGCTTATGGCCTTGTAGTTGTGATTCAGAACACCATCCACTGCTCTACTGGCTGACACTGTCCACTGCCCTACTGACAGCATCCACTGCTCTACTTACTGACACACATTGCTGCCCCACTGACACTATGCACGGCCTTATTGACACTGTCTTCTGCCCTACTGACACCGTCCACTGCTCTACTGACTGACACTGTCCATTGTTCTACTGACACAGTCCATTACCCTACTGACACTACCCCCTGCCCTACTGACACTGTCCGCTGTTCTACTGACACCATCCACTGCCCTACTGACACTGTTCACTGCTCTGCTGACATCATCCACTGCTCTACTGACATCATCCACTGCTCTACTGACACTGTTCACTGCTCTACTGACACTGTTCACTGCTCTACTGGCACAGTCTGCTGCCCTACTGACACCTTCCACTGCTCTACTGACACCGTACACTGCCATACTGACATCATGCACTGCTCTACTGACACCGTACACTGCCGTACTGACACTGTGCACTGCTCTATAGAAATCGTGCACTGCTCTATAGAAATCATCCACTGCTCTACTGACACTGTCCTATACCCTAATGACAGCATGCATTGCCCTAGTGGCAGTTCAGTGACGGCTGGTGCTCCATTTTTTGGGGGAGCAGCAAACAAACCCCCGCCTGCCCACCCGCACTTACCCCATCCAGGTCCCAGGCAGCTTCCTCGGCTTCCCTGGCTTTACCTCCCAGCCAATCCGGTCGCTTCTCCCCCCGGCCAATCTGGTCTTAGGACCCGCTTCCTTTCCTGATTGGCAAGAGGAGAAGCAGGAAGACGATAGCGAATGTTGACTTGCTAATTGGGTAGGCTTGGGGCGTAGTGCTCTGCGCCCCGAACCTAACCTTTTTGAAGCCAGTTAGAGCCTCAGGGTCTAATCACGTGCTTCAGGGGCATGGATATTAGGGGGGCGGTGCCCCTGCGCCCCTTATGGACCGGCCGCCACTGCCCTACAGATCCTGTCATCTACCCTGCTGACCTTTGAAATCTGCCCTACGAACTGCTGACCCCTGTACTCTGACCTACAAACAAATAGCCCCTGTACACTGCAAAACATCCTGCAGACTTCTATACACTTCTATACACAGCCCTAAATACTACTTACCTCTGTACACTACCACTGACCTCTGTACAATGCCCTAAATACTACTGACCTATGTCTCCTGCCATATTTTCCTGCTGACCTCTGTATACTGCGTACATCTTACTGACCTTTTTGCACTGCAATATATATAATGTTGACCTTTTTACACTGCCCTACATCCTACTGAACTCTAAACACTGATACATTCTACTGACCTCTGTACACTGCCCTACACCCAGGGCAAATGCCCCACAACTCCTGCAGGGAGGGACAGGATCTGCGCCACCATAATCACCCACAGTGTGCTAATGAGGAAAGTGTCAGGGTCTGCATCCCTTTAAAAGTGATTAACCCTTTGGGAAAATCGCACCAAAACGGATATGTTTGTTGCAGGTGGTGCCTAAAATCTGATTTGTATTTTTGTGCAGACTTGTCGGAAAATCAGCAGGGTGGATTTAATTTAAATCATGTCGATTTAAATCACAATTCAAATCATGATTTAAATCACTAGTAAAAAGCCTTGATTTAAATCAACTCAATTTAAATCATAATTTTTAAAGAGCAACTGTCATCTCTGTTCCGAAGCAAGTCCTCCTCTGACCCGCAGTTGACTCACCGACAGTCCCATTCACTTTAAAACAAAATGAAGGTTTCCCATTTAGAATAAGCTGTCAGGGAAGTAAAACAGAGATATCAGAACCAATTCAATCATCCAGTTTGTAGTGTAAATAGATTTGCAAAACAATGGGATAAAGGAATATTCCTGAACTTTGGTTTATCTCATGGTTACTGTGAAATTGTGTGAATGCATCAATGCAGTGCATGTTATCTCAGCTTGCAGAGCTTGGATTCATTGAATGAGTTTACCAAAAATGTAAATATTGCAGAATATACAGCTTCATGCTACATAACTAAGCTCTATTTCATGCTGAATAAACTAAATTATTAATGTATCCTAAATATGTATTAAAATAAATTTGCTAAAAATCTAAAAAATCTATTTAAATGAAAAAAATCAGATTTAAATTAAAAAAATCGGATTTTTTTTCTAAAAATCATTAATTTATATCCACCCTGAAAATCAGTGAGCCAGTCACACAAGCAGGAACTGATATTTCTGGGGGGTATTCAGTACATTGAGCATATGCACATTTGAGTCTTCTTTTTCTGGTAAGCCTCCTCACTAACCGGTGGTGGTTTCATTGTCTGTGTCTTCACTTAAACACTGACGGCACGCGGAATCCCTTTTCTGGCTATATAGTTTTTTCACTGTTTATCTATGGACTGTTATAATCACGGTTTAAAAACCTCTATATGATGGAACACGGAACTTTCGTTTGGGTGTGAATTTCACATCACTTTTCACTGTTTTTATTTAATTTTGTGGTCATTTCACATTGTACCCTGTTTCCCCGAGAATAAGACCTAGCGTGATTGTTGGTGATGGCTGCAATATAAGCCCTACCCCCCAAATAAGCCCTATTTAAAGTCCTTGTAGGTCTTATTTTCAGGGTAGGGCTTATTTGGGGGGTAGGGCTTATATTGCAGCCATCACCGACAATCACGCCAGATCTTATTTTCGGGGAAACAGGGTATATTAGATTGTATATATGAATTTGTATCATTATAAATTTTTGAGCTCTGCACAAAATTGTATTTTTCACATATTCCTTGGTTTACACTTGTCTTAGTGTTGTGTTGGCTGCTATTTGATATACGTTTGCATGTCAGCACGATATACACCAATTTTTCTATGTGTTCAGTACACCAAATGTGTACAGAAGTCTCCAGGTTGCCATATTGCATCGGATTGCACATAAAATTACAGTGCTGCATTTTTAAAAAAAAGAAAATTTTTAAAAACCTTTATTACAACATAACTTGTGTGGCGATTGTATATGCTATATTATTTTTTTAATTACTATTTTTTTTTCCAGACAAAAGTATAGGAATACAACATTCCCAGAAATGTTAAATGTAGACATCGTCTGTGGGAGCAGCTTGAACTTGCAATTTGGACTTGCCACCAGCTAGAATGGTAAGTATTCACAGCCTTCTCTTGCAGGGAGTTCCTTTTTAGAAATTTCAGGTTAATCGGCAGTGTTGATTTTTTTTTATTACACATCCATTGACGTTTGTTACAGGTTTGATTTAACAGGTACTGAGACATTTAAAAAGAGGTAATTACATATCTTAGGATTACTTGCACTTCCTCTGTAACAACAGGTATTACAAAGCAGAAAATATTTTTTTGTTGGTTTAACTTATCCAGAATTAGGAAGTTCAAACAAACAACAGCCTCTGTCCCGGCTAGGTCTGTCATACTGTGTCCTTGTTATAGCATTAGGAAGGGGATATTTTAACCTAAACCTTGATTATGACTTTGTTTGAAGAACAATCTGCTGTCCACATCAGCTGCAAAAGCAATGAGATTTCTATTGCAGTTTCAGGAGGCCCTTTGAGTAAATTTAGGGAAGCAAATCATAGGCAGGTACAAAAGACCCAAATGAATACAGCTCTGAATTTATTAATATATCAATACATTTATTTTTAATGCAAGCAAGTGTAAGTACCCAAATTTTATTTGGTATCAGTCTCTTGCAATCTCCTTTATAGCAGAGTTTATACTGGGCGTGGAAACAAAAGTACAAAGAGCTACAGGGGGTCCCCAGGTTACGAACCCGTTAGGGACTTTTCTCCTGTTTGTAATTCGGAAATGTTCGTAAGTCGGCCACGCATGCGCAGAACGAAAATTATGGACATTTCTGATGTTCCGTCGAAAGTCGTTCTGTGCATGTGCAGCAAATTACGGACATTTTCAACATTTTCCGAGGCTCCATCTGGCCGCACATGCGCAGAACGGCAGATGGTCTGCGCAGTGCCCTGTTTGTAAGTAGGAGTGGTTCGTAAGTCGGCGTTCATAAGTCAGGAACCCTGTAATTGGTTGTGCTGCAGTGCTCATGTGCTGATGATGATAGAAAAAGTCTCATTGCGCAGTACCGTTGATAAAGAGTTTTTTTATTCCAAAAAATATAAAGGTATTCAACTCACATGTATGAGTGCCTAATGTCCTGGCACCCGGGTGCCAGGACATTAGGCACTTATACATGTGAGTTGAATACCTTTATATTTTTTAGAATAAAAAGCTCTTTATCAACGGTACTGTGCAATGAGACTTTTTCTATTGTATCAATTTATATGAGGAACATTCACCGCTGCCAATCATCGGTCCAGAGGATATCCATAGGGGTCGTCCCACACATGCATTTGACCTAACTAGGGATAGTTGGTCCACTCCCAGGGGTGAGTGCACATCTATTAGGAGGGCACCCTATTCAAAGCACTTAAGAAGCCCGGAATCATCCATCTATTATTCAAGTCACAGCACTGGATATTGTTTCACTAGCACAAGCACCTTTTTTTTTTCACTGGGGACTGTTTGATTAATTTTATTAATTGTTACCAGTGTATGTCATTTTTTTTTAGCATTTAGCGCGGTATACTTTTTATCATGCTGCCTCATATGGCAACAGTCTTTAACAGTTCCTAACAAAAGTGTAACAGTTCCTTCACTTCCACTACAATCACTTCTTGTAGTTCTTCAGCCCACTGAGCTCCTAGTCTCTCACTAGACTTGATGACTCACTGCCGCTTAATCCCTTTAGCTCCTCCAATCTTCCATCACTTCTGGTTGGACTGCAAGCCGCAGTCCCAACCCTGTGCTGCTCTCCTGCCCCTGCCAGATGTGCCCGGGATAGGCCCAATCTCCGGCCTAGCAGCCCAGGCCGTACAACACACGTCCACCCAGACAGCCATCCAGGTGGCACAGAACAGCGATCACCTGACTTCACCCAAATATATAGGCTCTCCCAGCAGGCCAAGGGACTCAAGAAAACCCCTGCCCATTGACTGGGACACCCCATATACCCATAATCTGACCTTGCACTGCCCTTCTCATATCAAAAGCCACCAGGTACCCGGCCATCTAGTGACAAAAGAGAGAAATGCAGCAATTACAGACTTATGCTCCGTACACACGGTCGGATTTTCCAACGGAGAATGTTCGATGAGAGCTTTTTGTTGGAAATGCCGACCATGTGTAGGCTCCATCGGACAGTTTCCATCGGAATTTCCATCGCACAAAATTTGAGATCTGGTTCTCAAATTTTCCGACAACAAAATCTTTTTGCGCAAATTCCGATCGTGTGTACACAATTCCGACGTACAAAGTGCCTCGCATGCTCAGAATAAATTACAAGACGAAAGGCACTCGGTCTGGTAAAACTACCGTTCGTAATGGAGGTAGGACATTGGTCACATTGCAACTTTTAAAATCTTTTTTTTTCCAAATAACGTTTTATTTCCAAAAGAAAAAGACAGCAAAACATAGGTAGGTACAGTGGTGTGAAAAAGTGTTTGCCCCCTTCCTCATTTCCTGTTCCTTTGCATGTTTGTCACACTTAAGTGTTTCGGAACATCAAACCAATTTAAACAATAGTCAAGGACAACACAAGTAAACACAAAATGCAATTTGTAAATGAAGGTGTTTATTATTAAAGGTGAAAAAAAATCCAAACCATCATGGCCCTGTGTGAAAAAGTGATTGCCCCCCTTGTTAAAACATACTATAACTGTGGTTGTCCACACCTGAGTTCAATTTCTCTAGCCACACCCAGGCCTGATTATTGCCACACCTGTTCACAATCAAGGCATCACTTAAATAGGAGCTGCTTGACACAGTAAGGTCCACCAGAAGATCCTTAAAAGCTACACATCATGCCGAGACCCAAAGAAATTCAGGAACAATTGAGAAAGAAAGTAATTGAGATCTATCAGTCTGGAAAGGGTTATAAAGCCATTTCCAAAGCTTTGGGAATCCAGCGAACCACAGTGAGAGCCATTATCCACAAATGGCGAAGACATGGAACAGTGGTGAACCTTCCCAGGAGTGGCCGGCCGCCCAAAATTACACCAAGAGCGCAGCGACGACTCATCCAAGAGGTCACAAAAGACCCCACAACAACGTCCAAGGAACTGCAGGCCTCACTTGCCTCAGTTAAGGTCAGCGTTCATGCCTCCACCATCAGGAAAAGACTGGGCAAAAATGGCCTGCATGGCAGAGTTCCAAGGAGAAAACCACTGCTGAGCAAAAAGAACATCAAAGCTCGTCTCAATTTCTCCACAACACATCTTGATGATCCCCAAGACTTTTGGGACAACATTCTGTGGACCGATGAGACAAAAGTGGAACTCTTTGGAAGGTGTGTGTCCAAGTATATCTGGCGTAGAAGGAACACTGCATTTCAGAAAAAGAACATTATACCAACAGTAAAATATGGTGGTGGTAGTGTGATGGTCTGGGGCTGTTTTGCTGCTTCAGGACCTGGAAGACTTGCCGTGATAAAAGGAACTATGAATTCTGCTGTCTACCAAGAGATCCTGAAGGAGAATGTCCGACCATCTGTTTGTGTACTCAAGCTGAAAGGAACTTGGGTTCTGCAGCAGGACAATGATCCTAAACACACCAGCAAGTCCACCACCGAATGGCTGAAGAAAAACAAAATGAAGACTTTGGAGTGGCCTAGCCAAAGTCCAGACCTGAATCCTATTGAGATGTTGTGGTATGACCTTAAAAAGGCCGTTCATGCTCGAAAACCCTCTAATGTAACTGAATTAGGACAATTCTGCAAAGATGAGTGGGCCAAAATTCCTCCAGGACGCTGTAAAAGCCTCATTGAACGTTATCGCAAACGCTTGGTTGCAGTTGTTGCTGCTAAGGGTGGCCCAACCAGTTATTAGGTTTAGGGGCAATCACTTTTTCACACAGGGCCATGATGGTTTGGATTTTTTTTCACCTTTAATAATAAACACCTTCATTTACAAATTGAATTTTGTGTTTACTTGTGTTGTCCTTGACTATTGTTTAAATTGGTTTGATGTTCCGAAACACTTAAGTGTGACAAACATGCAAAGGAACAGGAAATGAGGAAGGGGGCAAACACTTTTTCACACCACTGTATATGGTAGACATATGATACACGGACATATACAGGGATGCATTTTTGAGCATGCTTATCAGGCAGACAGTAAAGAGTCTTTCTGCAGGGTTTAGCATCATATAGTTCAACAGTTAAACCCTTACTTCGGGTTGCGTATGCAGTGTATTGTACCTTGAGTCCGATATCTTGTTTAACTACATGCGATTGTCCAGATGGACAGAAATATAAAGAGGGAGGGAGAGGAGAACAGGGAGGGGGGGTAGGGCAGACCATATTAGAAAGAATATGTACATAGGTAGTAAGAGCACTACCTTTGTGTTTAGACCGCTGGGTCCTCCCGAGAATGCCATCGCTCCCAGACACCATTGTGTTCGTCCAGTTTGTCCCGCAGCCTGGCTGTCATCCTCTCCATTAGTTCCACGTCTTTGACTCTAGCATAGAGGGCCTCTTGGGATGGGGGCAGTGTCTTCTTCCAGTGGAGGGCTATTAAGCACCTTGCCGCCATAAGAATGTGCCTAAGTAGTTTTTTGTGTGGTTTGGCTATTTTCGGTTGGGAGAGACCTAGTAGGAAGAGTTTCGGAGTCAAGGGTATGGGTGTCTCGAAGAGGTGAGTCACAAGTTGCTGCGTGGAGGTCCAGAACGGGACTATTAAGGGGCATGTCCAGTAGATGTCGAAGAGTGTGCCTTTGGATTGCTGGCAACGCCAACAGCGATCGGAGGTGGAAGGGTATATTTTGTGGAGTGTGTCTGGAGTCAGGTACCAGTAGAAGAGAATCTTATAGGCATTTTCCCTGTACACAGGGAGCTCTTTTTAAAAACTTTTAATGCAGCGCATTCTCTTCTTCTTTATAATGCTAGAAGAATGAAGTTGTTTTGCTGAGTTCTCACAAACTGATTTCTTTATTATTTCTCGTGATTTCATGAATATCACTTCTATTATTTTCGTCAGATCCCCAGAAGAATTTTTTTTTTTGGTTTTTATAGAGAATTTTTTTTTTTTTTTTTAATCAAGATCTCCTGTTTTTTTTTTTTGGTGATCTCCCTAATTTTTTTGTTGGGTTTTCTGCGTCAAGTTACCACAAGACCATTATTATCTTGCATTTTTTAACCTCAAGGAGGTTGGTTGGTGTCCCTTGTTAATTTGACCTTGTATTTTAGAAATGTACCTGCCTACTCACAAATAAACTGTCCTTTTTGAAGTAAAACACATAGGCAAGTATTTGTGAAAAATAAATATCCATTTATTCTGGGTCATAACAAAATAAAGAGGAAGGCAACGCTGGAGAAACTGGTGAAATTTGCGAAGCCTTTGTACCCCAGGGCACACATCTATTATTTTACAGTTAAAATTGGTGACCTGAGGAGTCCATATAATAGTGAGCACAATCCGGTCCAGGACTACAAGAGATCAAGAACAACAGCAGATGACATTTATGTCCCCAGGCTGTGGTTATACCACAGCCTGCGTCTTTTGCCAGACCAGACTGAACCCAGGCCATCACTCTCTTGTCTTCCTTACACACTTCCTTCCAGGCTGTAGCTCTGGTGTTGGGGGTGTGGCAGGAGGAGGAGGACCTAGAGGAGGGCCATGCCTCAACTCACAAATGTGGCTTTGGCTTGCGAGTTCACCCCTCAACCCCTTATTCAGGGCTTGCAAGATCACTTCCTTACATAAGAGGCGTTGGTCCTCTTCCATTTCCAGCATTTTGCAGGCTGTCATGTAGGCATAGTATATATTTTATAATGGCAACTTTCATGTTCATAGTAATCGGTCGTAGGAAACATCGTTCGTTCGCCCACTTATAAGATGTTTTAGGCAGATACAGGTTAACTACATTTGTTCATGCCTATTTGTATTAAAATTAAAATAAGTTTGTTGTCTAGATGGGTTTGTAACTAGAATGAAATGCAAACTTGATTCAGTGTAAGGAGAGGACACTCAGCAGCTGTTTACACATCTGAACGCAGGAGCACTAGTGTGGGACACCAGAAACAAACTTTTTCGGGTGTCCCACACAGGTGCTCCAGGGGTGTTTCCATGTGTAAAACTTGTACAAAAAAGGGAAGTATTCCAGCTTTGGAAATGAAATAAAAATGTCTTCAGCTTGGAACTCTGCCAAAACAGACAATTGTACGACACTTCCAAGCAATTTTTCATATTCCTATTTCTGCCCTACAATATCAGTGTGCTAAGTATACCTTTTTTTTATTGACATAGGGGAGAAAAAACTTGGGACGTCTGAGGACACCAGGGACCCCCCACCTCCGAAAGAAGGGGAAGTCACCAAAACACAAGCAGAGGATGAGGAGAGAGAGGTTTTGGAAGTGTGCGAAATTGTCACCACAACAGGTGAGTGTCTGAGCCAACAGTTTCAGGTAAGATATCTGTTCCTGCATATTTATAATATGCAACGACACCCCGAGTATTAAAGGGGTTAAAGTCGTTTAGGACATTCCATTTCTGAACTCCAAGGCAGCTACCGAACACTCCAATCAGCCGAACAAGAAACCCATACGGATAACTCTCCCCCAAATACGAGACAAGGCTCTGTCTTGAGGTTCAAACAGGAATGAATCTTTATTCAAGCACGTTATACAGATCCCACTTCAAAACACTCCCCCCACACCCTCAGAAAACAGGGCGAGTTAAACTGTCCAATGACAATGGACACACAGGTCAGGTGTGTTTAACTTATCAGTAAACAGTCTTAGCAGGGGGCTGCTTGAGGAATCCCCACTCCCTCCATAGAGATAAACATCCCATAATATCCAGAGCAGACAGACACAATAGAACATTGAAATACAGCCCCACCCCAAACGATCACAGCAAATAGTACACAACAGCATTAGACAATATACAATATATACAAGATTGAGTCCGATTAGTATAGATCAGACTGGATTTGTTATATTCACCTCGCAAAGAGTATTGTTCCCTTAAAATCCAGGGCCCATAACCGGTCAGCAAGAGGCTGGCATTTAGTCCCCTCCAAAAGGCTTCTGTCCCGGCTAGGTCTGTCACATAGAACATGGTGTGTTTTTTTTTTTTTTTTTTTTTTTAGGCGATGTGGCTGTTGTGGAAGAAGAATCTAATTTGACCAGTGAAAGTGCCCAGATCCTCATCGGGGAGAGAATGGAGTGCAATCGCGATTTCAAAATTCTAAAGCAAAACATCAATGATGTTCATCAAAAAATGAAGAACATCATTGATGTTTTAGGAAGAATCTAAAACACACAAAAATTTAATCCTTTTTTTGTGTATTTTTGGTTTAAAAAAAAAGTTTTAAAGTATTTTAAAAGCCAAATTTTGAAGTTGTACACAGTGTGTCAACATGTGCTATCTGCCATCAGGGGATATCAATGTATGCGTTTTGTGGGTGCAACCCCTTCCTTGCTACTAAAGTAGCTGAGAGGAAAACACATCCATTGATCCCCCATGATGGGAGCTAGCACATGTTGACATTAGGCATGGGATCAGGAGGGAAATCCCCAGTTTGAATCCCAATTTGTGTGCATCTTCAAAATTTGTTTTTTACAGGGGTGACATCACCCCATCTGATGAAGGCAATATCAACACAGTTTGGACATACTCATGTCTGATGTTGCCTTCACTTTCTCAAAGTTGAAATTTGTAATTTCCTGAGTTGTGTTATGTTTTGAAACATGCCTGTTTAACCAAAAAAGGCTATTTCTAATTCATGTGACAAAAAATAATGTTATACACCAAAATATGTTGGTTTGTTCAAAAAACCCTTTTCTAAACGCACATGTGAATGTGCTTTGAGTAAAAAGTTTTCTACTCAACAATGCGTGGCTTCTTTCAATGATCAAAAGCAGTTTTGGGAGTAAAAGTTGGTGTTTACAGTGACAATGGGGGTTATTTACTAAAGGCAAATCCACTTTGCACTGCAAGTGCAGTTTCATGTGCACGTTTAATGCATTTGGAGTGAAAAGTGGAATTTCCTTTAGTAAATAACTCCCACAGTGCTTTCTAATTTGCCTCAATCATGCCATTTTCACGACTCTACAAAATTCATTCATGGTGCTGAAAATTATGAATATTTTTGTCAGTAATGCATTACATACATTAACAACAAAAACAAGGTGTGTGTAGCAGACCCACAACATAATAATAGCTCGCTGAAGAAGAGATTGTCACCTCATGTATCAAATAAATTACATTTGCACTATTGAAGAAAATGTCCAAAAAGAAAAGCTTGGGGGCGTTGCCTGACACATGGAGCAGGAAGACGTGTAGTACTTCAGCTCCCGCGGCTCTACAGGGCTTCTCCACACCACAAAATATCGCCGAACTGGACCAAATGGGAAAAAATAAGTACAAGGACCAGAAGGGAGCAGGGGGATCCCGTCCTGGAGGGGATTTAAGGAACTTTTGTACCCAATCGTTGGCCTCGGCCCAGCGCCGGCCAGAATCCAAGATTGCGCCAGCGCCTCCATCCCGCATATGCGGAATTCCTGAATCTGTGGAACCCAAAGACCTCAAAATGGCAGTGACAGCCATCTTCAATCAGATTTTGCAACTACCTAAAGATAATCCAATTGAACTTGACAGGGTCCACAGGACCTCAGGTCCCAGAAAGCTTGACCCCTCATTTGTCCGCGACACTCTGTGCAGAGTGCATTTTTATAACATAAAGGAATCCATCATGCGTGCCGCCAGCACTCAGGACTCTATCCTCTTCAACACTACCCCTGTGATGCTGCTGCCTGACCTCTCACGCCTAACTCTAACCATGTGGAAAGCTCTGAAACCTCTCACGCAGTTACTTCAATCACGTCAGTTGAAATACCAATGGCGCTTCCCCTTCCAGCTGAGGGTGCACCATGATGGTAAGACTGCCATCTTCCGCACGCTGGGTGGCCTTCCCACATTCCTCAGCATTTTGGAGTTACCTCAATGGATACATACCCTTAATGCACGTGGTGCCAAACGTCATACCCTAACTTTTGTTTTTTAAGGAACATATGCACCTGATTGAGTTCCACAGTTTTTTTTTTTTTTCCCATTACACGTTATTTTATTCATACTTACCTCCTGTTCTGTGGAGCCCAAGGCCCCGGGAGCTCTTCCATGCTTACCACTAACCCCCCCTTAGGAATACTCGGTGCACACGTTTTGCACTGCACCTTAGTTTCAAGATGTTCCCCACAATATATTCTTATGTATATTGTATTTATGCAATTATGAATAATTGGCGCCACCTAGTGGACTATTCAAGTATTTTGGTTCTTCCATTACTGTCTACTTATGCTACTACCTTCCTTTCTTACATGTCTCCCTCTAACTCCCTATTCTCTTTTCCCCTCCCCCCCCCTCTGCTGGCGGGGACTCCCATTACTTTATCTTTACCACTCTCAACCCCCCCCTTCCCACCTCTTAACCTAGCATCTTACAACTGTAGGGGCTTTAACACCCCTGAGAAGCGCAGCCAGATCCTCTACCACTTTCACAAACCAAGCTAGCATCCTGCTATTACAGGAGACACATTTCCGTTCTGGGTCAATACCCACGATACGCAATCGCCATTACCCTACCTGGTTCAATAGTACTAACCCTCTAGCTAAATCTAAAGGGGTCTCCATTGCATTCCATAGGTCTTTTTACCCTGAGGTACTTGACTCCTGCATTGATGACAATGGACGTTTTATGTTTCTCAAATTAAAACTTAATAACTTTCTCTTCACAGTGGCCAATATATACACTCCCAACGTGGACCAGGCTTGCTTCCTTTCTATCACTCTCACCAGACTGTCCTCCTTCAGGGGCCTCTGTGTCATTATCGGAGATGATTTCAATGTTGCGCTGTCCCCATCTGCTGACACTTCCTCGGGTAAGTCAGCCATAGCTACAACCTCACTCTCACTCATCAAGTCCCTTCTACACTCCCTGCACCTAGTAGACGTATGGCGCATACACCACCCCACAGACAGAGATTTTACTTATTTCTCCACAGCCCACAACTCCTACAGCAGATTGGACTATTTCCTTATTTCACAATCCCTCCTGGATACCCCTCTACAGACTTCCCTGGTACATGCCCTCTGGTCCGACCACTCCCCGGTATACCTATCCTTTGCCCGACCCCCACAGTCGCATAGAGGAGCATCTTGGCGTCTCAATGACAATTACGAGACACAGTGTGTATCGCTGAAGTTACTAAAACGATCCAAAAACTTTCGGTCAGATCACTCCTCAGACACCACCACCCCTCTTAATCAATGGGAGGCCCTGAAGTGAGTGGTTAGAGGTGTTCTTATACAAAATGGTTCTCGATTAAAAAAAATTAGATCAGATGAAATACGGCACCTCCTTACCACCATTTCAGATCTGGAATCCCTTCATAAGCGAACCTTAGTCCAGTCTACCTTTGTTACCCTCTCAGATGCCCTCTCAGATGCCCGTCGTGACCTCCTCGACTACGGCACCAGGACAGGGTCAGGGGAGCTTGGGTTTTTTTCCCCACGTCAGTGGAGCATGATCAGGGATGCATGCACTGTCACCAGTGAGGAGGCCACGAGGATGGTGAGAGTGACAGTGCATGCATCAGTGCATGCACCTGTCCTCTCACCATTTGAGGAGGCCACGAGGATGGTGAGCAGTGACAGTGCATGCATCAGTGACACTGTCCCCTCTTGTCCACCTGTTGGAGCATACGCTGCGTGGGATAATGGACAGGGCACTTGAGGCAGAACAGAGGCAGGAAGAGGAGGACTTCCTTGCCTCTCAAGGCCCCCTTTATCCGGACAGTGTTCCTTCTGTCCCACCCATCACACAGGAAGAGGATGAGGAGGAGGAGGAGGAGGAGGAGGAGGAGGATTGTGTGAGCATGGAGGTGGAGCCTGGCACTCAGCATCAGCAGCAGCAGTCTTTTAGGGATGATGTACAGTCCCAACAAGCCAGTGGACTTGTACGTGGCTGGGAGGAGGTGGCTGGCGATCATGTCATCCTCAGTGACCCAGAAGACTCCGGACCGAATGCCTCAGCTAACCTACGCTGCATGGCCTCCTGATCCTGCAAAGCCTGCGGAAGGATCCTCGTGTTCTTCGGATCAAGAGAGGGACCATTACTGGCTGGCCACTCTCCTTGATCCGCGGTACAAGGGTAAGGTTGCGGACCTTATCTTGCCGTCGCAGAGGGAGCAGAGGATGAGACATCTCAGGGAGGCCTTGCAGAAAGGTCTGTGCAACGCGTTCCCAGAAACTGGGAGGCTACAAACTCCTGGTCCTGGGCGACGAGTTGCTGAGGCTTCGGTCAGTGCAGAAGGAGCGGTGGGGAAGGTGGACGTCTGACCGATGCGTTCAGACAATTTTTTAGTCCGCAGCCCCAAGGTATGATCGGTTCCAGCAACCATCGCCAGCGTCTGATATACATGGTGCAGGAATACCTTGGGGCAAGGTCAGACTTGGACACCTTTCCCACCGAAAATCCTCTGGCTTACTGGGTCCTGAGGATGGATCACTGGCCAGAGCTTGCACAGTATGCAATTGAGCTACTGGCCTGTCCTGCCTCCAGCGTTCTTTCCGAACGCACATTCATGCTGCTGGAGGATTTGTGACTGATCATAGGGTGCGCCTGTCCACCGCCTCGGTTGATCGACTGACATTCATCAAAATGAATCAGTCTTGATCACCACCAGCTACCAGGCACCTGAGGCGGATATAACCGAATAATTTTTAATGTCACATCCTTCAAGACTGCCTATGCTGATGCTGAGTGACTGTCCTCTATGTTCACTGACTATCCTCTTCCTCCTCCTCAATGATCCATGCCACAGCACCAGTGCCTAAGGCACAATTTTTCAGCCCGTGTTGCAGTGTTTAACAGGGGCGTGTAACTTACAATTTTTTAAAAAAAAATGCTTCGCAACACGTGTGACTGCTGTGCTCCAAGTACAGTCTCTGTGAGGCCGTGTTGCAGTGTTGTGGCACCAGCACCAGTGCCTAAGGCACAATTTTTCAGCCCCTGTTTTAACAGGGGCGTGTACTTACAATTTTTTAAAAAAATGCTTCGCAACACGTGTGACTGCTGTGCTCCAAGTACAGTCTCTGTGAGGGCCGTGTTGCAGTGTTGTGGCACCAGCACCAGTGCCTAAGGCACAATTTTTCAGCCCCTGTTTAACAGGGGCGTGTACTTACAATTTTTTAAAAAAATGCTTCGCAACACGTGTGACTGCTGTGCTCCAAGTACAGTCTCTGTGAGGGCCGTGTTTCAGTGTTGTGGCACCAGCACCAGTGCCTAAGGCACTATTTTTCAGCCCCTGTTTAACAGGGGCGTGTACTTACAATTTTTTTAAAAAATGCTTCGCAACACGTGACTGCTGTGCTCCAAGTACAGTCTCTGTGAGGGCCGTGTTGCAGTGTTGTGGCACCAGCACCAGTGCCTAAGGGCACAATTTTTCAGCCCCTGTTTAACAGGGGCGTGTACTTACAATTTTTTAAAAAAATGCTTCGCAACACGTGTGACTGCTGTGCTCCAAGTACAGTCTCTGTGAGGGGTTGCAGTGTTTGTGGCACCAGCACCAGTGCCTAAGGCACAATTTTTCAGCCCCTGTTTAACAGGGGCGGGTAATTACAAATCTTGATCTAATAGTTCACAGCAGGGCCCATTCCTGCGCCCACCAAGAGTAACTATGAGGGCCTACAGTCTTGTGGCAACACCGTCCACCACCACCGCCAAAGGCCCAATTTTCTGCCCTGTTCATCAGTGCTTGCAATTACAAATCTTGATCTAATAACTCACAGCAGGGCCCATTCCTGCGCCCACCAAGAGTAACTGTGAGAGCTTACAGTCTTGTGGCAAAACCGTCCACCACCACCACCCCCACCACCACCACCAAAGGCCCAATTTTTCTGCCCTGTTCAACAGGTGCATGCAATTACAAATCTTGATCAATAACTCACAGCAGGGCCCATTCCTGTGACCACCAGTCTCGTGGCTACACCAACATCTAATAGGGCAAATTTCTGCAGAGTATATACGGCAGGCCCCTACTTTCAAACATCCAACTTACAAACGACTCCTACTTGCAAACGGAAAGAGAAAACAGAAGTGAGAGGAAATCTACCCCTAGGAAGGGAAATTCTATCCTGTTAGATTTATTTTGGGAAAAAAGTATCTCCTCTTTACTGATGCTTTATCACCAATCCTTGTTTCAATTAAAACCCCACTTTTCCAAAAACATTTGTCATTGGGACGGAAAGTGAGGTGACATGTTCTGAACAGATGTGCAAAGACAGCAAATGTTACAGGGGTGATAACCCCTCCCTATGTTCTCCAAAAAGCTAAAAAATAGATTTTTTTGGATGGAGCTACACTTCATAATGTACCTGTTCAGATTCTACTTAAGATCAAACCTAAAGCCGCAAGTGGTTTTAAATGGCTTCTTTTTTTCCTTTACAAATGTCATTTTGTGCAAGGACAGTTCTAAACACGGGAAACACATGCCACTTCACAGGCATACTTTGGACACCCCCCAGGTACCATATTTAAAGGAAAATGTCACTTTTTTTTTTTCACTTTATGCATCATTTAAATGACTGCTCCCGAAAAAACGTTAGTTTTTAAAAGTTCTTTTTGCATTGATATATGTCCCCTGGGGCAGGACCCGGGTCCCCAAACCTGTTTTATGACATTAACATGCATATTGGCCGTTGTAATTAGCACTTTTGATTTCGAACGTTCGCGTCCATTATAACGTATAGGGTTCGAAAATTCGCGCGAACTTTCGGTCCGTTCGAAGGTTCTGGTTCGAACCGAACCCGGGGTGTTCGGCTCATCCCTACTCCTTACCACCATTTCAGATCTGGAATCCCTTCATAAGCGAACCTTAGTCCAGTCTACCTTTGTTACCCTCTCAGATGCCCGTCGTGACCTCCTCCAATTACTGGACTCCCACTCCTTAATAGCCAGGGATCGTGCACGCAACTACTACTACTCTATAGCCAATAAATGTGGTCAACACGTAGCACGGGTCATTCACCCTAGACCCCCCCCCCCCCCGCCAGCCCATCCCTTTCATCACCAAACCAGATCAGTCCAAGGTCTTTAATACCAAAGGCATTTCTACCTCTTTCAAAGACTTTTACTCCCAATTGTACAACCTCCCACACGCGGCCCCACACAGCCCTGTATCTTCCCCTTAGGACCCAATGCAGGCCTATATCAGTGAAGCGACGTTACCCACAATTGACCCACAGGAATTCACAGAGCTAGATAGACCTTTGGCGGAACCGGAATTCCTGAGTGCCATCAAAGGACTAAAACTAGGCAAATGCCCAGGGCCAGATGGCTACACCCGAGGTTTTACAAAACCTTTGTGCCCCTCCTAATACCATTCCCAATCAGGGCCTTTAACGCCATCGACGACACTACCCTCCCCTCCAAGGAACTCCTATCAGCCAATGTATCCTTCCTTCTGAAACCCAATAAAGATCCCTCCCAATGCAGCAGCTATCGCCCCATATCTTTATTAAACATAGACCTTAAACTGTTCGTGAAGGCCCTCGCCAACGGCCTTTCCCCCCTACAGGGATTATATATAGAGACCAGGTCGGTTTTGTCCTGGGCAGGGAAGCCTGAGACAACACTACTAAGACTATACACCTCATATATTCAATGCCATCGCCAAAAGGCTTGCCTCCTATCTTTTGATGCCGAGAAGGCATTTGACCGGATCAACTGGCGTTTTTTTTAAGACTCTCCCTTGAGCAAATTGGCTTAGGCCCAACTTTTATCTCCAAAATCATGTCCCTTTACTCACACCCCTCTGCTTCGGTCTTAGTGAATGGTACCCCATCAGAATCGTTTGACATCTCCAACAGGACCCGCCAAGGATGCCCCCATTCCACTCTTCTTTTTGTCATTGTAATGGAACACTTGGCATGTGCCATTCGCCAAAATGCTTCCATACAAGGTATCCAAACACTGTCTGAACACCATAAATTATCACTGTACGCGGATGACTTATTAATTTATGCATGTCAGCCCCACATAACCTACCCTCTCTTTTCTCAGAATTCAAACTTTTCGGAATGCTGAGCAATTTTAAGCTCAACATTTCCAAAACAGAGGCCCTGAACATTTCCTTATCCGCATCTACCATGTCCTCACTCCGCTCCAACTACTCATTTCAATGGCAGAACAAGGGCATCTCTTACCTGGGCGTAACAATCCCTGTTAATCTTTCCAATCTCCTCACACTAAACTACATCCCCCTCCTTTTCCGTTTTCAAAAGGATCTAGCTGAATGGGGAAATAAAACTCTACCCTGGTTTGGTCGCATCAATACCCTCAAGATGGATACCTTAGCCAAATTATTATACCTATACCGAACCATACCAATCATTAACCCCAAATCTTTTTTTCTGCCCTGCGCTCCCTTTCCATTCGCTTCATATGTAATAAAGGGTTGTCTAGAATTAGATACAAATTACTCATGTAACAGCCATAACCCCTGGGGGTGGCTATGAATTTTCTGGGCTTACCAATTACCTCCTCCTTGTAGCTCGTTGTTCGTTGTCTAGGGGTTCCCAGGGTTATTACCCAGTAACTTCAGAAGCTGACACGCAAAAGTCCTTTTAACGATTTTTATTTGCAAGGGTAACAATCAACTATAACACAGTCTCTCAATTGGGAATAGAGGGCACGGGTGATAAAACTCAGGCACTTCAGAACTGCTGACATCAATTGAATGTCTCTTTTAGACAGAGAGTAGCCACTCGCAACTGGGCACTTCACTGCTGGATAAACCTCTAACTGTATATTTAGCAGCAAACAAGTGACTCGGAAATTTGCAAAGTCTCTGCCACAGACTAGGTTGTAACTGAAGATAAATTAGGAACTTCTCCGACGGTACCTGGATCTTTCAGCCACCTTGGCGATACCATAAGAAATGCGGATTCACTAGTGTCCATACAACTTCAGCTCCCAGGCTCTTACCGAGCAGCCAGCTTCTTGGCCCTCCTCCGAAGAGTCCTCCCCTGGTCGCTTGTACGAGTTGCTGTGTCTCTCCAATGCCGAGAGCACACCGGGACACCTCTGAATCCTCCTTCAGTTACTGGGCCTCGAACTAGCCAGTTCCGAGGCTCGGGAACAGACGGATCCCCACCCCAGACCATGAGGGCCTCTGGGGCTGGTCAGGGTGACCATGCTTACGGGGACGGCAGACACTCCTGGGTCCGGGACCCCTCATGGGGTTGGTCCGGACTGGAACCAGGAATCAAAGAGCAAGTCGAACCCTGAACACGTGAGTTCAGCATCTTAAATACCCCTTTCCAGACTACACAGCGGGGTCAGACGTGCCCACTGATTGTCTCTGAGAAAGATTGGTACCCAACACGTCCAACCAGGCTCTGTTCTCAGCCTGTCACAGGTGCCTACTGCACCTATGACCAGGCAGAACTCCAGTACAGCCCAGCCAAACTGATGCCAAAGTAAATGACCTATACAATTAACCCCCAGAACTCCGTTACAGTTCTGGAAAAACGAAATTTGCATTATAGCGCACACTTTAGAAAAGTGTCGGCGCTACACTCACAAGACTAAAATTACAGGGGGGCACAGGTTTACTGGATTATGAACTATATTACAAAGCCACACTCATGGCTCGCATACTAGAATGGTTCCCACGACCCCTCCAGAAAGCCTTGGGGATGGTCGAGCAGGACTTGTCACCGGTTGACCTGAGGGCCCTCCTCTGGGGTTACAGGGGTAATCTCCAGTACTTATCAAGCTCCTCACCTCTAACCACAGCTGCCCTGGTATAGGAGAGGGTTATGCGAGATCCTATCTTTGGACCCATCCCCCTTATCATCCCTATTTGACAACCCATCCTTCCCACAAGACATAGGGGCATAAGCTCTAGGCTCATTCCATCGCACCACCTGGCCTCACGCATGCACCTTCATCCATTCGGGAAACGGAACCCCGATCGTCCCGACGGGAACACATGACTGGCTCACCTCCCTACACCTAACAACTTTTACCAAACACTTATTTAGTTCATCCCAGATCCACCGCCCACTTACTGAATTCGAACACCTGGGCTCCCTTCAAGAGATGCCCAGACACTTACTTTCACATATCTATAGTTCGATTCAGGCTCTCACACAAACTGGCAGATAGCATTCTACTTTGCGCACAAGTCCTCCGTCTCCTGTTACTCACAAGAGAAGAACTTCAAGGTTATGTCGAGATGGTACAGGGACCCCGCCACACTACAAAGAATATTCCCATCTACCCCGTCAACCTGCTGGCGATGCAATGCGGCCACAGGCACATATCTTCATGTCTGGTGGGAGTGTGATCGGATTCGACCCTTCTGGAGACAGGTATTCTAGGTATTTGAAAAAGTATATGATATATCATTGCATTTGACTCATTGCCTACTACGTTTTTTTCTATCCGCAGCCCGCCAACTCATACCCCTTTTTTGGAAAACAACTACTATCCCAGCGTTATCTCTCTGGGCCTCCACCATGCGAATGGAGGAGATGCTGGCACTGGACAATAACACCTATGACAAATATACAGTTTTGTGGTCGGTCTGGCGGCGATTCTCCTCTTCAGATTCTCTGGCTGCAATGCTTTCTGCCCCCCCGAGCTTAATCCCCTCACCACCATGATCTCTACCTACATTACGATTGTGACCCTCAATTGCAAAATAAGTGTCCTTCTTCCCCGATCCCTGCCAGCAGTCCCTCCCCCCATCCCTCCCCTTTCTAGACCCCCCTCTCTTCATCTTCCCTCTTTCTTTCCTTTACTCTAATACCCTCTTGTCGTTTGACATGAAATAATTGTATGACAATATATGTATTATCAGACACCAGCATTGCTGTGGGCGATAGCCATTTGACACACTGGTTGTCTCTGCTTTGTAAACGACTTGTCAACCGTGCTTTTTCCTTCTGTTACTTTTACAATTAAAAACCTTTTTCAACCCCAAAAAGAAAAGCGCATTGGAGAACCTAGGAGACAGCTTAAAAAAACCCAGGCAGGAAATCAAAGGAAATATTCTTTTAGTTTAAGTTCAAAAATTTAGGATAAAATGTTTCTTAATACGTTTCTGGCATATCAATGGCCCCCCACCCGCAAAGTACTCGACAGACTGTCATACTTCGCTGGCACTTTGGGGGGGCAAGCCAGGACGGCCAGCTTCAAGCGCCGTCAGGGTTTCTTGTTGAAGTCCAGCCTCAGGCCCAACTGAGGCAACATAGTTCATTGAATTTCTCCTTAAATAGTTGTGTAGAATGCAGCATGCAAGGATTATCTGGTTAGGTTTATATTCCGCCATGTTGATTGGCATAAGGAATAGGTGGAATGGGCTGGCCATTATCCCAAAAGCATTCTCCACCACCCTTTTTTAGTTGTAAACCCTATGGTCTGGTGAGGGTCCTCATGGCTTCAAAACGGTTGGCTGGTTAGAACGAACTAACAAAAAGCACTGAAAAACAGAAAGGCCGGAGCTGAAAATCAGATACGCGCGGACAAGAATGCACTGAAAATCAAATACGTAATAGAAATACAAACCTACATGCACAAACTGAAAAACAGTAACGACCATAAAAGCAGGAGGCTGAAAAGCGCAAATTGTCTGTCACCAAACTTCTACTAGCACGAGATTAGCGGAAGGAGCCCAAAGGGTGGCACACTTGGTATTGAACTTCCTCTTTCTGGTGCCGTCACCACGTTCTTGACGTTTGGAAATTCTGACAACTTTGTGCGACCGTGTGTATGCAAGACAAGTTCGAGCCAACATCAGTCAGAAAAAAAAAACATGGATTTTGTTGTCGGAATGTCCGATCGTGTCTACGCAGGATTAGAGTGAAATCAATTGATCCTCACAATTAGCAAAGGTAAAGGCCCATACACACGATCAGACTTTTTGACAACAAACATGCAAATTAGCTGTTTTGGACCAACATCCGACCGTGTGTACGCTCCATCAGACCAACTTTTTCAGTTTTCATCTGACTTTTGTTGGCTGTGCGAACAGACCAATTTTCTGCCAACAAAAGTCTCATGGAGCAAAGTCTGATCGTGTGTACAGAAAACCATAGGACTTTGGTACAAAGAACAAACATCTATGCTCAGAACCAATGCAAAAGATCAGACAACAATACAGAAGTTGACCAAAGGTGGCGGTAAAGAGCAGAAAAAACACGTGATTTGGTGAAAGCTGGCTGAAAAAGTCCTGCTGTGTGTATGCAATACAAGTTCAGGGCCGATGCCCTTTGTACAAAAATCCACAGGAAAGTTTGTACAAAGTCCTAACGTGTGTATGAGGCTTAACTATACCTGGCAGTAAAATTTAGGCGCAACCCTGCCTAAACCCCAGGGTGCTGCACTGGTAACCTGTAAAGGCTTATAAAGACTTGCCTATGGAGATTTTGAAATACTGTAGTTCAGCGACATTCCAGAAGCATGCACAATTTTAAAGCGTGACATTTTTGATATCTATGTACTCGGGTAACACCATACTTTATTTTTTACCCAAAAGATTGGGTATCATATTGTGTTTGTGTGCATTAAAATTCATTAAAGTGTGCGAAAAATATCGTGTGACATAAAAAAAAAAATTGCAAGACCCGTCATTTTATTCTCTAGGGCCTATGCTAAAAAATATATATAATGTATGTCTCTCATCCAGGTACTAACCAGGCCCGACCCTGCTTAGCCTCCGAGATCAGATGAGATCGGGCACTTTCAAGGTGATGTGGCCATAGGTAATCTCCTTTGGCACCCTCAACCCTCTTGACAAAACACCACGAGGGTTGGGAAACAAGAGAAAAAAAACAGGTCAACGCCAAAAAAAAAAAAAAGAAGCCTACAGCACTTGGTATTCCCAGGCGGTCTCCCATCCAGGTAATAAACAGGCCCATCCCTGATTAGCCTCCGAGATCAGATGAGATCGGGGCGCTTTCAGGATGATCCTCTGACTCTTATAGCTAAGGGGGGTGGCCCCCAATTGACAGGCCCCAAAGATGCAGATCTGTACTCCGAGTAGGCAGAATCAGATCCTTGCTGGTGTCTCCAGTCAGCTCTGAAAGACCTGTGGGTTGAGCTCCTCTCTGACTCTTTAGGCCCTTGCGTTGATCACCCAAGGCTGCACGACAGCCTCTGTGGGAGGAGAGGGCAACCGCCCCCCTCTCTTGGACTCTGCTCCCCGACTCAACTAACTCTGAGCACATGTGCCCCGGGCTTTTATACAGTATCCCAGCATGCAATGCAGCACTTTTCCTCTGCCAATAGCCAGGACTGTAACAAAGCCTGTGCACTCACTTGCCAGGTCCCCTCCCACTGTCCAATATGCCTCCCTATTGGACCAGACAGTAAGTCAAGCTGAGCTGCACTTAAGCACAATAAGCAGACCTAACCAATAGATCCTGCTCCCTGGTAGGCAGAGAGCAATCAGGTTTTACCTGATCAGCTTCCCGGTAAGCAGAAAGACCAAAACTATACTCTCTTCTAGTACCTACCTAGGATGGTGCTACACTTGTGTGGAGAATAGCCGCTTTAATGTGTTACGGTAAGTGTATGGGAGAACATCAAATTCCCTCCAGCCAGAGTTTGAATCTACCAAGACCAGTTAATCCTTGTTTGACCACTCAAATTTTTCAGCGGCTGTGATAGACCATGGTCAAGTATTTGGGGACGAGTTAAAGGTTCTCTCATCTGGTACTGTTGTAGAGTATTGCATGGGGCACATCTGGAAACTTCTCTTTCAATGTCAGTGTATCTAGTGGGCCAAAACATGGTTTCACATGCCCTTCGCTTAGTGGAATGAATGCCAACCAGGATGACTTTGATGGAGCTGTGTCAAGTATAATTTCTGGAGAGAGTGTGTGATGACATACAGTATCTCACAAAAGTGAGTACACCCCCCACATTTTTGTAAATATTTTATTATATCTTTTCATGTGACAATTACGCTTTGCTACAATATACAAGCTCACTAACTCACTACTTTACAACAGTGTAAATTTGCTGTCCCCTCAAAATAACTCACACAGCCATTAATGTCTAAACCGCTGGCAACAAGAGTGAGTACACCCCTAAGTGAAAATGTCCATTTTTCCCAGTGTCATGCGACTCATTAGTGTTACAACGTCTCAGGTGTGTTTAATTTGGTGTTATTGCCCTCTCTCTTATACTGGTCACTGGAAGTTCAACATGGCACCTCATGGCAAAGAACTCTGAGGATCTGAAAAAAAGAATTCTTCCTCTACATAAAGATGGCCTAGGTTATAAAAAAGATGGTCACCGTGCTGCAGCTCAGTTTTAGGGTCTCGGCAAAAACCATACAGCGGTTTAACAGGAAAAGTTCCACTCAGAACAGTCCTTGCCATGGTCGACCAAAGAAGTTGAGTGCACGTGCTCATATTCAGAGGTTGTGTTTGGGAAATAGATGTATGAGTGCTGCCAGCATTACTGCAGAGGTTGAAGGGGTGGTGGGGGTCAGCCTGTCAGGGCTCAGACCATACGCTGCACACTGCATAAAATTGTTCTGCATAGCTGTCGTTCCAGAAGGAAGCCTCTTCTAAAGATGATGCACAAGAAAGCCCACAAATAGTTTGCTGAAGACAATCAGACTAAGAACATGGATTACTGGAACCATGTCCTGTGGTCTCATGAGATCACGATAAACTTATTTGGGTCAGATAGTGTCTAGCGTGTGTGGCAGCAACCAAGTGAGGAGTACAAAGACAAGTGTGTCTTGCCTACAGTCAAGCATGGTGGTGGGAGTGTCACGGTCTGGGGTTGCATGAGTGCTGCCGGCACTGGCATAGTATGTCACAGAATGTTAGCATTCATGGAAGTACCTCCACGGTTAATAGAGGACAGAATTAAAATTAGACTTGGGAAATTTAACATTAATAAATCACTGGGACTAGATGGCTTGCACCCGAGGGTATTTTGGGAACTCAGTAATTGCCAGACCATTGTTCCTAATTTTTACTGACAGTCTACTGACTGGAATGGTACCAGCTGAGTGGAGAAAAGCCAATGCAACACCAATATTTAAAAAGGGCTCAACATACATCCCTGGGAATTACAGACCAGTTAGCATAACATCAATAGTATGTAAACTCTTGGAGGGAATGATAAGGGACTATATACAAGATTTTAGTAATGAGAACGATATCATTAGCAGTATTCAGCATGGATACATGAAGAATCGTTCTTGCCAAACCAATCTATCAACTTTCTATGAGGAGGTGAGTTGCCATCTAGATAAAGGAAGGCCCGTAGACGTGGTGTATCTGGATTTTGCAAAAGCATTTGACACATTTTATACAGTAAACGTTTATGGGAAACTAAGGTCCATATGGACCATAGGGTGAGTACATGGATTGAAAACTGGCTACAAGGGTGAGTTCAGAGGGTGGTGATAAATGGAGAGTACTCAGAATAGGTCAGGGGTGGGTAGTGGGGTCCCCCAGGGTTCTCTGCTGGCATCAATCCTGTATAATTTGTTCATAAACAACCTGGAGGATGGGGTAAACAGTTCAATCTCTGTATTTGCGGACGATACTAAGCTAAGCAGGGCAATAATTTCTCGGCAGGATGTGGAAACCTTGCAAAAAGATCTGAACAAATTAATGGGGTGGGCAACTACATGGCAAATGAGGCTCAATATAGAAAAATTTTAAATAATGCCTTTGGGTGGCAAAAATATGACTGCAATCTATACACTGGGGGGGAATCTAGGATGGAAAAGGACCTGGGGGTCCTAGCAGATGATAGGCTCAGCGATGGCATGCAATGCCAAGCTGCTGCTAACAAAGCAAACAGAATATTGGCATGCATTAAAAAGGGGATAAAACAATAATTCTCCCACTCTACAAGACTCTGGTCCAGCCGCACCTGGAGTATGCTGTCCAGTTCCGGACACCAGTCCTCAGGAAGGATGTACAGGAAATGGAGTGAGTACAAAGAAGGGCAACAAAGCTAATAAAGGGTCTGGAGGATATTAGTTATGAGAAAAGGTTGCAAGCACAACTTATTCCCTCTGGAGAAGAGATGCTTGAGAGGGGATTTGATTTCAATATACAAATACCATACTGGTGACTCCACAATAGGGATAAAATAGGGATAAAACTTTTGTGCGGAAGGGAGTTTAACAAGACTTGTGGCCACTCATTAAAATTGGAAGAAAAGGGGTTTAACCTTAAACTACGTAGAGGGTTCTTTACTGTAAAAGCAACAAGGATGTGAAATTCCCTTCCACAGGCAGTGGTCTCAGCGCGGTGGCATTGATAGTTTCAAGAAACTATTAGATAAGCACCTGATACAGGGATATACAATGTAATACTGACATATAATCCACACACAGGTTGGACTTGTGCCTTTTTTCGACCTCACCTACTATGCAACTATGTAATAACTAGGTAACTATGGTTCCCTCAATTTCGGGCTAAAAGGGACAGCAGTGCGATTTTGGTAATTTTGGACCCATTTTGGGAAAAAAGAGCCATCAGTGTGATTTTGGTAATTCTAGACCCATTTCGGGCTAAAAGGGCCAGCAGTGCGATTTTAGTAATTTTGGACCCATTTCGGGCTAAATGGGCCGGCAGTCCAATTGTCATTTTGGACAATTTTCAGGCTAAAAGGGCCGGCAGTGCGATTTTGGTAAATTTGTACCATTTTCGAGTTAAAAGGGCAGAGGGTGCGATTTTGTACCATTTCCGTGCTAAAAGGGATGCGAGCGCAATTGTTCATTTTGCACCATTTTTAAGCTAAAAGGGCCAGCAGTGCGATTTTAGATCCATTTCGGGCTAAGGGCCAGCAGTGTGATTTTGGTCATTTTCGATTTAAAAGGGCCGGGGGTGCGATTTTGGACCATTTCTGGGCTAAAAGGGCTGGCAGTGCGATTTTTGTCATTTTGGACCATTTTCGGGCTGAAAGGGCCGGGAGTACGATTTTGGTAATTTTGGACCCATTTTTGAGTTAAAAGGACCGGGAGCGCACCAGTGTATCGTAATTCATGTACTTACTATTTTGGTTTGCCTCAATTAATGTTAACATAACAACAAGGACCCTGTAGAAATGTTGTGCATTAACCTGAATCAGATGAGTGAGGTATGATTTCTATAAATCATTATCGGGCTTGTTGTGAAGGGTACTGATGAAGTGCAAAGTTGTGTAGCCTATACCAAATAATTACATACCGCCACTCAGAGCAATAATGAATTTTGAATGATTGCAGCACATTGAACAAGAGAAGTGCTCAGTCCCTATATTCCAATCAAACAGACTGCAGGGTTCTGAAGCCCAAATCCAGGTCTTTTTTTTGCCAGCTTGCTTCCAATAGGACAGTGGTCTCCAAATGGTGGCCCAGGGGCCAGATGCAGCCCTGTGCTTGCTTTGGAGTCCCCTGCCCTAGACTGTTCATTGAGCCAGAAGAGTGGTTGTTGCTGTGTGCCTGGCTATTACACTAATCTGGGAAAGGAACCCGGGACAAATCAGTGGGCCCTTTTGGGGGTGAGCACTACAGTAACATGCAGGCTGAGAGGGCAAGAACGACAGCTTCCACCAGTGCCTTCCCACAAAAGGAATTTTTTTTATAACAAAGTGCTTTTTTAAAAGCAAGCCTGTCACTTGAATGATTGTGTTTGAGGCCGGGTTCACACTGCTGCGATGTCCGAGATCGGATGTGATTCACACCGCACTGCAGTGCAAATCACATGAGGTCTCTGTGCGATGCGATTTCAGCCATACAGATAGTATGGCTGAATTTGCATCGCATTCGGACCAAACGCGTAACAGGACCCCTTTTTTGGTCCGCAGCAGAATCGAATCGCATGGGTGTTCACACCATGCGATACGATTCCTGTCCGAGTTTGCAGATTGCACTGCGATATGCGAACTGATTTGGGGGTGTCATTAATTTCTGACACTCCCAGCAGTTCGCATAGGGCAGTGTGAACTGCCGCCGGGAGACATGCGATGCGGGAACCCGCAGTAGATTTGCAGCGTTCCAGCATCGCAGCAGTGTGAACCTAGCCTTAGAGAGAAAGTGACCTAAAAAGTACAAACCTCAAGATGCTTATATGCACTCTTAATTCTAAAGCGCACCATGGGGTCCCTGTACTCAGTATATAGTGCCTGCGTCTGGCTCCAGAATGAAGCTTCACTGCACAGTCTCTCTTTGCGTAGACACAGGAAATCAAAATTAGGAGGACGAAGCTGGGGGGACACACTGGCGTGGGATTTTGCCCCCCCGCCTATCATCTGGAACCAGTCTGCCCATTCTCCTTCGACCTCAAGGCATTTTCCTCCACACAACTTCTGCTCACTGGATATTTTCTCTTTTTCGGACCATTCTCTGTAAATCCTAGAGATTGTTGTGCATAAAAATTTCTGGGGTATTTTGCATACCAAAAATGAACAGAACATCTCTAGATTGACATGATGCACAGAAGTGACATTTTACATTTCTTGACAATTAAAAAAAAAGAAAAGACTGAAAACTGCAGACTAAAAAGGAAAGGTAATTTTTAATAACATTAAAGTACAAAAGATCTTTTGCGGAAATTACATAAATTATCTGTGTAGCAAAAGTGGAGTATTATTTTAAGTGGGCTCGGTTTCTTTATATCTGACAAATAATAATAGGTAAAGATAATGATGATCAACAGAACTTTATCAAGGAGAAGGATCCAGCACCCATACCCTCATATTGCTGCGGTTACCTGTCCCCTGCATTCTTCATAGGAATGTACAGGAAAACGACAATGCATGCACCAAGCTGGCAAAGGATGAAGACTCCAGGGTCAGCAATCATTGACGACTGTGGGATCGACCCAACTCACTCCATCAGTCATAAAATGTGGTTTTATTTAGAGTAATATAAAATACTAATTGTTCTTTGTAGATAGTACCGAATACATCATTTATGTGGAGAACACCCCCTGCTGGTTGAATAAATTGATGCATGTTGGAACAGAACATCTGTCAGAACATCTGAGCCTAGGTTCAATCACACAGGAATTTGAGCACATTTTTTACCCGCACTAGAATTGGATCGCTTGGATGTTTGTACCCATGTGATCTGTTTCAGGCAAACGCACTGCGTTTGCGACCTACTTTTGGGGTGTCGTTAACTTTTAATTGAAAACAGCAGCAGATTGCAGAACACAGTGCGATTGATTAGGGGCATTGCTTCTTTGCAGAGGTTATGATTGGTAACGTAAAAACTAAGATAAAAACAAAAACTGGAATAAGATATTTAAAGCCCAGAGACCCGTTTAAAAAAAAAACAATGGGGAGAAGTTAAAGAGCGGCACAAGCATAAAGCCTGCACCGCTCTTCTAAACTGAGTAAAGGGAGATTCTCATTGAGAAAGGGGCACAAGTCCCTTTGTAATTAGGAGCAATTTTCTTTGTTTGCTATGCCGTATCTGCACCTGGCACAGCTAAGAGAGCAGTAGAGCTGGTCCTACTCTGCCTGCCTTGCCCCTAGCCATTCAGCTGAGAGTGAGATCGAGAAGAAAGGCTGTTAACCCTGCAGGTTAACAACCAGGTATATAGGAAGGGAAAAGAGCTTTCTTTGCATATATGCACGCTCTGCTCATGTAGTGTGTTCACTGCACGAGCAGAGAAAGGTATGCAAGCTGTACCAGATTACCTGCAGACAGTTTACATCCTATTCCTCAAAACCCATCTGAATGGGATTTGTGAAGGTTTTTTATATTAAAAGCTAGGGATGCACGGATACCGAGTATTTTCACAAGTACACATACTCGTGAAAATGCTCCCGTTACCCAAAACTCTGCGGTGCATTTTGCGCTCATACAAAAATAGGCGAAAATCACACTACAAAGAATCACATCCAATTTAAACAGGAATTCGGGTTGCCGCACTGCTCCTGTGTGAACCCAGGCTAAAATCACTCTAACAAGCTTGGGTTCACACAGGAGCGGTGGAGAAACAGAATGTGATTTCTTACAGGAATCGCACCGCAATCCTGTTCAAACTGCATGCAATTCTTTGCACTGTGATTTGAGCCCATTAATTTTGCATGGATGCAAACTGCACCACAAAGTATTGGTACTGGATATCGGGCCAAAACCAAAAACCAAAAGTATCAGTAAATACTTAACAGTATCGGTACTCGCCGAATATATATATATATATATATATATATATATATATATATATATATATATATATATAGTACCAGTGCAACCCTATTAAAAACTGCTGTGATGTCCTTGATGATTAGGCATGGAACTCACACCACTTTCTATTTCACTCTGAAACAAACTGGCATGGGTGGCACAGAAAAGCCTGAGACACTTCTTTCTGCTTTGTTAAAGTGCAGCATGCCACTGATGCGTTTCCTGCACCATTATAATGGGTCAGGAAGCTTTGTTCCCCCAATGTTTTGAACTTATTCTGCTATATGGCATTAGAGGCAACTAAACAAAACCTTATAAGAGGATTCTTTGTGCAACCCAGTTAAGATATTTTCTAAGATTTACTTGAAGGTGAAAAAAAAAGGCACTCAAGACAGATAACATTAGCATTGTTTAATTCAGTCTCTCATTTAATAAAACCTAAGTACACAAGAAAAAAATCCTTGGCATTAAACAGTCAGTTGAAGATACTGCTATGGATATAAAACTTTGGTGATTTTTATACATAAAGGGAAAAGAACCCCATTGAATATCAGGCAAGTTGTGTCATAAAATGACAGGCACTGGGAAACCAGGCAATATTAATGGAATATCACAGGATAACCAGCTCTTTGGTTACAACGTTCTGTGCTATTCTGTTGTCTGGATAAGGAGGCCACATCTTCCATTTGACACACCTGGGCTTATTCCACAAGGCAGTGCAAAGAGCCATACCACAGATCCCAAGTTACTATAATCAGATCCATAAAACAAATATGAATAATTCTGATTGGTTGTTCTGGGTCACTGATTTGCACATATAAAACAAGCCAGAATAGACTCAAAGATAACGATTCTTAAAGACTAATGCCACCTGAAACAGAAAATGTTGTATGGCTTTAAACAAGCTTAGCCACGCCTTGCCTTGTTCAGTTGGTTTGGAAAGGATATGTACGCTAGAATCCAGTTCTACCAAACTGATGTGGCCGCTATGAAGCTAAAAGTTGGTGACACGCTTCCTTGAAAGAGTCTCCAATAAATAATTGGGGGGATACAGAGTTGAAACCTTTGATTTGGACCTTTAGGCTTCATGCACACTGGGGCTTTTGTAAACGCTTTTCTCCTAGCAGGAGAAAAGCAGCTTCAAAATGCTCCTAAGGCCGGCCATGCACGCAGCAAATTTCTTTCCTGCAACCACAGGTTGCAGAAAAAATATGCATAATTCTCCATCAACATAAAACAGTGCTGACAGGAGAATCCCTCCTGCCGAGCCACTTAGTGCTCCCAGCCGAGGGGCATGGGAAGCCGTCCCTGCTGGGAAAAGACAGTGATTATTGCTAGTGGCTATAGCAGCCGCTAGCGGTAATCGCAAGAGAATCCGTTATGCTGGTTGTACCCAAGTTGATCGATTGATCAACTTGCTACATTCAGCCTGCCCATTTAACGGACTGAATCTCAGCCGGTTCAACAGGATTCGAACCATGTACGACTTTTGCAAAAGCATACCTTCGCTGCCATTGTGCCATTGCTGGGTGTCCAGTGCATTCCTCTACATTTAGGAAGAGGTGGGCTCTCTCCAGGCATGCCTGTCCTTAATCCATTATATATGTGCTCCAACTTTGGAGGCTCTCAAAATTTATAGTGTTAGGACTGCAATACACTTGAGTGCCTCTGCAGTTTACGCATAGATTTGCAAATGTGTGCAAACGAATCCCCTTGTTTTAACGTGAACTGTTAGGACAAATCGGTTGTTGCAGGCTGGCTGATAAGTGAGCTGCGAGATTTCTTTGTGGTTTTTTGAAGTGTGCACAAGGCCTTAGAAGTAGCTGGAGACACAAACTAAGGCCTACCTAAGGCCTCTTTCACATGGGCTTTCCAATCAGGTCTGCCTGTCCATTTTTCAAGCAGACCTGATTGGAAGTTCTATGTGGGTCTATTGGTAGGCTGATGTAAATGGACTTGTACCTCCAAGTCCGCCCAGGTTCAGAAAAAAAAAAAAAGGACTGCATCTTTTTCCATTTTTCTGGACCTAAATGTGACAGATTAGAGGTAGCCTGATATAAATGGACACAAGTCTGTTAACAACCAGCTGCCCATAGAGCCATCACGGATCCACCCTTGTCCACTGTGTAAATGGAACACAAACTGAATGGGCACAGAAGCCAAAAAACGGACATCAGCTCCAATAAGCTCATGGAACCCTTGCCTAACTGAACAGACCGACTCCATGTGAATATACCCCAAGGAAAATCACATAAGCAAAAGAGATACAAGACTAATGGGTGTTCAACGAGACCAACAAATGTTTCAACTCCTAAATGCCCACCCAAAATTGTGTAGGTCAATATTCAAAGATTGCACGGCCTAATCATTGTTGTACACAGGAGGGCACTTCAACAACAAAAAAAATGTATATTAATACTTCTTGTTCTGTGCGTGCAAAGATTAGGAAGATGATCAAAAACCTCTAAATTACACATTACATTATCCCTTCTCTCCCTCGTCAAGTTAACAAGTTGCATTTTAATTATTTACAGTTTGTAAAAATGATCTCTTATCCGCATTGTGAATTCTGATTGGTACTACACAGACCAGCTCAATTGCGGCATAGGTGAAGCCTGTTGGGCTGTCGGGTGCTGCTTCTTTCAGGCTTTACTGGGACAAATCAAATTATAGGCGAGTTAATTCAAAGAAAAACAATTCCTTTGCTTGATAAGTATTGGAAAACTAAGCGTTTTGTCCATCAAACCTCATCGCAACACGGCTCCAGTTTTTCCTTGATGAAGAGCACCTTTGGCAAGAAGCCTTGGCCTATCCACGTCTATTTCGGCTGTGCAAAAGTAATTTTCAGACTTAAAATAAGCTTAATAAGGCACTAGCGCTATAACAGATTACACATCGAAGTTCCCCTATACAAACAGTAAAAAATACAAAACGGAATCTGCTGCAAACATGTCCTAAGGATTAGCAGATATATTACCCATAAATAAGGATATAAGGATCTATATTACAGGAGGCAGAGGAAAGACTTGGCTTCTAAGACTCTATGAATACCTACGAAAATAGGAACTGACCTGTAGTGTCAAAGCAAAGCAAGAAAAAAAAAAAAAAAAAAAAAACATCCTGTGGCATTATAAATGTACCTGTCATCACACAGCAGAAGCAGCCATTTTATCCCCATTAGCCAAAATGTAACGGCGCCTAGTCACCTCAATTAGACTTGAGACAGCAATCTTACTATTTCTAGTAAATTTTTGTCCTGAGTTTCGAGTCAACTCGTAATATTGCTGCTGCATTCAGGTAATGTTTATATGCGAATGCTATCGTTCATAAAAATAATCTTATTAATGTATTAAGAAAAACACCAAGTTATGACCCGCCAAATGCCTGAGCTCACACCCGGTCTTCCATCATCTGAGTGTGCATAACAGTGTGTGAGGTCTGCCACCTAAAACAGTCTTTAGCTTAATTGTCAGGGTCAAAGTAAAGCTAAATAGGGAGGAAATCTACATCTTTAAAGTGGTTCTAAAGCCTTGAGGTTTTTCACCTTAATGCATTAAGGTGAGAAACCTGTGCTGCAGCTCCGCCCCCATCCCCCCTTTCCTTACCCAAGTCCAATCCAGCGATGTGCAGGACTGTTTCTCTCCTCATTGGGCAACTTGATAGCAGTGGGAGCCATTGGATCCCGCTGCGGTCTATAAAATGCTGTGACATAGGAGCGGGGGCCACGGAGTCCCGCGGGCTGTGTCAATTGACGCAGCAGCTTTCTATGGGGCACCCATCAAAGGAGGGGCCTGAAACGCAGTCGGGGGAACCCAGAAGAGAATGAAAAACCATAGGTTTTTTTTGTTTAAATTAAAATAACAAAGGTTTACAACCACTTTAAGTATTGTGGGACAGTCATATTTACTTATTACAAATGCTGTTTCCCCTGTTCAGTAATACAGTAAAATGAGTAGCTCATCCTCATTTTGATGCTAGTCTAGCAGCCACCACAGACTTAGTGGAAGCAAGCCATTATGGGGCTTATCCTGTTATCTCAACAGCTGTCCATTCAAGGATGCCCCCGGAAACAGGCCGACAGACTGTCCAATAGAAGGAGAACCTAAATATCTGCATAACAGCAAATATAATCATCCAATAGAAGGAGGACCTAAATATCTGCATAATAGCAAATATAATCATCTGTACAAGACAGTAACAATGTGAATGTTACTTAAACAATTACTTTCAGGTAACATTAATGATGATAATTCAAAATGTGTACTCTTAAAAAAAAAAAAAAAAAAGGAAGAAAAGGTGAACACTGTACACGCCCCAACCCCAGTCCCCGCTGTACTTACCTCTGTGGGTGATGAGCTGGCAGTGCCCATGCAGCAGTCAGGGGAATTTGAAAACACTGCTGGGCTTGCAGGGCAAATCAGAGCAATTCTGACTTGTCAGCGTCATCACAGAATGTCACTTTGATCTGTCCTAGAAGCACAGAGAAGAGGGACAAGAGTAGGGATCCCTGGACCATGGCGTGAGCCCTGACAGCTCAGCACCCACAGAGTTAAGTAGAGGGGCTACGGTGAGGGTGAAAAGCCAGTGCGGTGTTAGTTCACCTTTTCAGTAAAGGTGAACACTCTAAGACTGGAGAGTAGCAAGAGGCTATAATAGAGCAGGGATATGCAATCAGTGGACCTCCAGCTGTTGCAAAACTACAAGTCCCATCATGCCTCTGCCTCTCGGTGTCATGCTTGTGGCTGTCAGACTCTTGCTATGCCTCATGGGACTTGTAGTTCTGCAACAGCTGGAGGTGCGCCAATTGCATATCCCTGCTATAGAGTATACTCCCGTGAATGGACATTAAACACACAATGCATTGCATAATGTAGTGGATAAGTGTTCTCCAGTTCACAGACAAGAACTGGTAAGGGCTCATGCACACAGGCCTTTTGTACAGCTGCTGTTAGGGGCGTCTGACGTTTTTTTTTTTAAACAGCCTCTAAACTCCCCTCCATGTTAGCCTATGTGTGCATGCACACATGAACTGTCAGAAGCGTTTGGAAGCAGTAGAAAAAAAAAAAAAAAAAGCGACAGCCTGTGCTTCGAGGAGCAGTAAAAATGGAAAATGCCGCTAAACGCTGTAACAAGCTGTTAGGCGTTTTTACATTATAGGCAGTGTTTTTACTGAACAGAGCCAAAAATGCTAACGCCAAAAAACACGGCCATAAACGCTATTCAAAAGAGCAGCTAACAGTGCACTTTCAACTCTGCTTTTTCCTGGCAGCAGCGCTGGCGTTGTTAAACGTCCTGTGTGTATGAGCCCTAAGAGTTGATAACATTCTTTAAAAATTAATTTTAGTGTGCAGAAAGTTAGAAGCACACTGGATTTCTATTAGAATCAACATTTTTTTCTGTTTTCAGAAAATGTACTTAGCCTGAAAAAAACAAAAAACAAATGCAGCCATCACATCTTAGGACTGGTAGGCTGCAATATAGAACATTTTTAGTTGGGGGTTAAAAATACTTTAATTTCCTTTTATGTTGGTTGAGTAAAAACTTGAGTTAAAGCTAAACGAGCTATTAATGAAAGTTAAAGAAATAGCTTAATAAGATCAAAGCTTGGTGCTGCAGCCACTGGGCGAGAATTTACAATTCTACGATGCCCTGCCAAGTAAAATCTACTCAATTAAGTGGCACTGTGGTGAGAAACAGATCATGCCAAATAAAGAAGGAAAAAAAAAAAAAAAAAGCAAAAGCCAGCTGGGCTACCGCCAAAAGGTAACAGAAAAAAAAAAAAAAAGGAAGGCACCCCTTATTTTCCTCTAAAAGAACATAATGCTTCGCATCTCCCACCCCCTCCCAACTTATCATAAAAGGGCTGTATGTCACAGCTTTTCATTAAGCAATCAATTAAAAACCAACACCACACGGTGGTGAAAAGTGCAGCTGTTTCCAGCATCACAAAAAGGGTTAAAAACAGTCCTACCAAATAATACAGATACCATCAATAAAATACAGGTTGAGTTGCTGTCAGCTTGTAAAAGTCCAAAAAAGAAGGCGTTTATGATGGAATTTATATTCCTATGTCATATTTGTTAAACACTGGTCTGTGATTGGTTTAGTAGCTGTTCTCGTGGCCGGCCAAGATGTACAGGTTGCTGTGAGCTGTCGGGTTGGATGTAGGTCTGCTCTCCAAAACCACCACCCTATGAGAGAGAGAGGGAGAGAGGGATAAGGAAGGAGCACTGAAAAGTCTAGCTACGTTCTACACTCATTAAAAACTTGCTCTAGATATACATAGCGTTCACGCTAGGGAACCACTCTGATTGGTTAGTAGGAAACGCAGCTGTCTGCAACAGCCAGGTTTGATATATAGAAGAGAAAGGTATGGGAAGCGCCACCATCTAAGTGTAGATTGTTAGTAGTAAGAAAAATTATTTTACTTTCCTCCATAATTCAAAAATTAGCACTCACATTTTATAGAAGATTTAAAAGCATGTGTATATCCAGATGGAGGAACTGCAAACTGTGCAGCAATCAGCTGGTTGGAGAAGGGAAGCAGATGTCCGGGAGCGAGCCAGGGCTGGAGCCGAGACAGCGATGCATGAGGATTCCAAGATTAATGTGGAAGGCGTGGGGACGTGTTTTGGGGGCAACAAGGACTGCAGCTTTTTCAAACAGATGGTTTGAAAAAGGGGCAGTCCGTTTTGCCCAGAAATATTTAGCCATGCCCCCACGCCTTCATGTCATCCTTTTGGAATCCTCCGGCATCACTGTCTCGGCTCCCGGCCGGCTCGCTCCCAGACATCTGATTCCCGTTCAGACTGACATGATCTTTCCAGCTGCTTCTACAGCCCGATCCAGCCACAACCCTGCCGAGCTCTGCAGTTCTGCCATCTGGATATACATGCGTTTTTTAACTCTTCTATAAAATGTGCAAATTTTAGAATCGTCCTTGGTTTACTACTAACAATCTACACTTAGATGGTGGCGCTTCCAATACCTTTCTCTTTACACAGATTCAGGTGCATTATCCAATCCTCTTTTGGGACAGCTGCAGCCATTGTCTGCCATTATTCTTTTTATGGTCAGAATTTATTAAAAGGAACCACATACAGCACTTTTATCAAGAACGTCTTCCTGCTTAGCACCAGAATCACCTTTTTCCCTTGATAGCTAGAAGCAGTGCAAAGTCTAAAGGCTCGAAAATCAAAAAAGAATCCCCTGAGGGTTTGGACTTTTAAGGCATGTAAAGTATATAACCCCAGATATAGTGTAGGATAATGTATGTTTGAGAAAAAACGTTTTATTGCAAAAAATTATATACAAAAACATTTGACAATATTACAATATAAAAACTTTTTGAAATATTCAAACAGCGATTTATGCATAGAGTACGATATATAGATGTATATTTTTTGTATAGGCGTTGACTCACACCTGACGCGTTTCAGAGGTTTTTACAACTTTCCTCCTTCTTCAGAGGTAGGAGCGCAACATTTCTAATATCGTTTACAGGAATATTTCGATGTAGTTAAAAACAATGGCTGGGAGAAGGAGCTTCTTGGCCTAAAATTTCTTGAGATGGCAAGATTTAAGCAAGGATTGGTGTCCGTGCATTGGATATGACAGCTCATAAAAGTTGTGTCATATGTATAAGATTGATTGAAATCCCAAAGGTTTATTTGCAGATGTATTGGCACGATAGCAGCAGGGGGCGTCCGTGAGACACACTGGGGTCGGGTATAGAAGCCCTGTATTATAGATCTGTGAACGTGTCTTCATCAAACTTGCACTGGTGGTGGAATATCAATGGACTTGCAGAAACTGTTAGACTGTTTGTGCTCCGCTCGTCTCCTCCTCAGACTGGCAATTGCAAAAGTCTAAAGGCTAGGTGCACACTTGTGCAGGTAATCAGCGTATGAATCGCACCCGTTCCCGCACCTGCAACCACCCACAGCCAAGATGCGCTGCTCTTTTGCAGACATGTGAAGCTCTAATCCATTCTTAAGGGCACCCCCATGTATCTGAAAACACAGCCCGTTTTCTAGTGTGGGAAATTGCATAGCAGTTTCCAGCTGCATTTTAAAAAAGGTACAGGGAACTTTTTCCTGCTTTTCCCGCAGATACATCTATGTGCTGTCCTGGGCATGCATGTTTGTCTCTTTAAACCAGACTAGCGCTGATCACCCATCTTCTGTGTCAGCGTCTGGCGTGAGCGCGCCTTATGACGCGGTCACGCCGGACGGCGCTTAAGCCGAGAGATTGTCCATGTGATACCTCTCTGGACAGGAACAGGTGATCGTTTGGCCTCATTTACTTTAATGGGTACAATGTTCACCACATTTAACACTCAGATCTATTGATTTATACACCTGGTTGGTAGGGGGGATACCTTTTACACAGCTCCTTATAAACAGGATAAGTCCAAACACTCCCTAGCTGTACAGTCAGGTTCACAGTAAGCTTTGCACCAGCTACTCTTTAATACTAAAGAAAGAGGTGAGTGTTTTTGGTTTCGTTTGCAGATGATTAATTTTCAGTTTAGCAGCGATTATATACTTTCCCATCACCCGTTATTTTTAGGTAGTTGTGCATTTATTTTCCACCCATGATCTGATACTATGATCATATATTTATATCTTCTTGCTAGATTGGTTTTCCATCTTATGGCGATCTCTGTGATTTCCGGCAAGAGTGAAGCTGTAAGGCTACTCAGCATGCACTTTTTTTACACACAAAGGCCTCTTAGGATCTCCATCACCCGTGGTGAATGTGAGATGCATTATTGCAGACTGACTATTGGTTTCCAGAGTTTTTCATGCAATTGAGCGAATGCAGAGTTGCAAGCCCTTCCTATCTGTGAACTTCTGATGTGTATTATATTTTTTTGGACATGATCCTCTGAGTATGATGTATTCCCATGTCCCGCGAATGGATATCTTGCCGTTTACCTGCTGTATCTATATACATTTATATTTTCTCTAGCACTTATATGTAATCATGTGTTTTTCTTTATGTACACTTTTTTGAATAGAACAAACATCCTGTAAAAAAAACCCTGAAGAAGGAATTGACTACTTACAGTCTCCATCTCCGAAACATGTTGGGATCATCTGTGACCACACATTTACTGTAACCTCCATTTTTGAGGCTAGTGTGTTCCAGTACTCAGCTGCTGTTCCATTTGATCATGTTTAAATACATTGTTTTTAGGTGTACACACTTGTGCATTTTTAATATTATATATATATATATATATATATATATATATATATATATATATATATATATATATATATATATATATATATAATGATATTACTTCTTGTCATTCTGGCTTACCTTCCTTGCCCATGAAATCCCTGGGGCACCTCATTTTAAAATTTCTCTTTATTTGGGATGTGGCAAGGATTGCCAGCTATACACTCCTGATTGGTTTCTCGTTGTAGTTTTTTAATGTAGGTTTATATGTACCATCCTGAGGGATCGAGGTGGAAGCTGAAAATCACTGCATTAGGCAGCACTACCACAGTGATCTCTGCTAGTTTTGGGGGCACCTTGCTGAGTGGATTCTCTTGCTGCACTGTCAATACAGAAGATTGCTCACTTGGCATAAGCCCCATTCGGGGGGGGGGGGGCAGCGTGTACCTAGTTTTGGAAGGTACCCGCTCCCACTTTCGGTTAGATCACCACCGAAAGTTTGCCTTCCCCCCTTCCTACAACCTCTTAGGAAAAGTCACAGGTCCCAAAAGGCTGCGGGACATTCGCACAGCACGGCTCGCCCATGCGCACTGAGAAACTGGTTGTGAAGCAGCAAGGGTTCACAGACGGCTTCCTACACTAAACATGCCAGCGATGGGAATCCAAACAACACCGAAGAACCATACTGCGTGAGGATAGCACTGGATCCCTGGACCAGTAGATACACAATAAACTCACCCAAGCTCTACCGCAATGTTGAGATACATATGAAGTGAGTGTCCCATCCAATGTAGATCCATAAAGATCCATAAAGTCAAGGAGCCGGCAACAAGAATGCTTTTCAACTTTCAACTTTATTCAAGCACTACAGCAATTGTAACATTGTAAAAGCGAATACGTTTTGGGCAAAGCCTTGCTCGTATACTATGAGGCCGAAACACGTTAGATTTTACGATGTTACAATTGTTGTAGTGCTTGAATAAAGTTGAAAGATAAGAAGCATTTGTGTTGCCTGCTGCTTGACTTTATGGATCCCTGGACAGGAAAGTGGAATTTTTTTGTAATTTTTTTGCAAACTAGTTGAAGATCCTCTTTAACACAAAGTCTCAAAGGCACCTTAGTGAACTTTGTAAAGTGCAGAAAGAATAAGAGTATTTATTTCAACACAGAAGTCCAAAGACAACAAGCCAATGCATTTCAGGGGCTACAAGGTTCTTAAACTGCTGGTTTGAATGTAATGTTGGACTTGGGTTAACATAGGGTTAGCGGAACTCTGCAATAAACTGGCTCTGGAAATGCCAGAATCATGTCTCCACAGTGGGTAAAGTAAGCTATTGGAATAAAAAAGCTACTTTTACTTAAACAGCACAAAAATGAAAGCATTATTTTTTTTGATTGTTTCTATGAAATGGAAGATAGCAGTGTAAAATAAAGTCCACTAGTCCAATATAAACTCTAATTGAGTACTGTATAGTCAGTTTTTCCAATATTTGGTTCTAGAATATTACCTGTCCGATCCCAGTAGGCGAAAGACTCTTGATTCATCTGAAATTTCTTGTGTAACCTAAAACAAAAAAGGAGAGAACTTATTTTTATTTTCTGCAGTTAAAGTGTACCTAAAGTTTATTTTTTTTCTAAAATAACACATTTGTCATACTTACCTGGTCTGAGCAATAGTTTTGCAGAGAGCAGCTCCGATCCGCCTCCTTCTCTGGGGTCCCCCGGCAGTGCTCCTGGCTCCTCTTGCCTTCTGAGTGCCCCCACAGCAAGCTACTTGCTATGGAGGCAGGCACTCATGCAAGCTCAATCTAAAGCTGCACTGTGAGCATCTATTGACATACACACAGTGTGGCTCAACCCTGCCCCCCCCCCCCCGCCCCATTACCTGCTCACAGGAGTTGATTGACAGCAGCACAGGAGACAATTGCTTCCTCGGCTGCCGACCCTCCTGTGAGAGAGGGGGAGAGAAGATCAGCGCTGCCGCAGATGTGCACAGATCAGGCTCAGGTAAGTATTTCAGGAGGACCTGGACATGGAAAGTTTTCTTTTTACCTTAAAGTGGAGTTCCACTCCATAAATTATTTTAGCATTTTTCAGCTGTATTAAAAACGATTAATACAATTTGGAAAACATTTTTTTTTGTTTCTAAATAGTGCAGCGCTGTGTCTCATTAAAGAATGTGCATACAACATTTATATCAAACATTTCATGCTCAAAAAAAATGTATAAATATTAAAAATTGAAGATGTAAAAAAAATTAGAAAAAAAATGTTCATCTGTGTCAATGCTTCAAACACAATCACATCTATGTGTGTTCGTCCTCAAAAGGATCAATATCCAGTACACACCTCCACCAGCTAAAGTGCCTGCTCACCTCAAAGATGAATGTAAAAGCATAGACAAATCACTCCTCCTGTCCACCACAATGGATCAACTTCCACTCTCCAATGGTAATCCTGCAGTCTCCAGACTGCTCCTCTGTGTGGGTAATCATTGGCCTTCATCAGTAGAATAGATATATAGTAGATCTACTGACGAAGGCCAATGAGATGCCGACACACATTTAGAGGGGATGAGCCGAATCTGTGAAGGCACTTTAGCTGGTGGAGGTGTGCACTGGATATTGGTCCTATTGAGGACGAACACACACGGCAGTGATTGTTTTTGAAGCATTGACACAGATGAACACAGTTTTTTTCTAAATTTTTGACATTTTCAATTTTTAATTTATAATATTTTTTCATTGACCATGAAATGTTTGATATAAATTTTGTATGCACATTATTTAATGAGACACAGCGCTGCACTATTTAGAAAACAATATTGAATTCACTAAGTGTTCAGCAGCTGTGCAGTCACATATATTGGTTATTTCACACATGTACCCTGTTATAGGAGGAAGTAATTTATTTTGGCGCCGATTGTTTTTTTTCAAAAAATTTTTTTTACTCACCAATTAATGCCTGTTGCTAGGGGGTCCCTTGTAATCTGCCTCCTTACTCACCTCGGCTCAGTTCCCTTGGCGCCGGAAGGGAGATCACCTCTCCCCCTCCCTCTAGGCAATCATCTGAGACACATCACAGGTCCCAGATGATTGCACGCCTAGTCGCGGCACGGCTCAGGCGCCCAGTTACATTGCCGGTGCCGCCGAGCGGAGAGGGAAACAAGCGGGGCTTCAATCCCCTGCATCGCTGGACCCTGGGACAGGTAAGTGTCTGATTATTAAAAGTCAGCAGCTGCAGTATTTGTAGCTGCAGACTTTAAATTTTTAAGCAGAACTCCGCTTTAATGCTGAGAACGCATTAAGGTAAAAAATCTTTTACCTTTATAATCACTTTAAGTTATACAGGTAGGTTCCCTCCCTGCCGCCAGCATATGAATGGACAGTAAAAGGAGAACCAGCAGATTGATGAGCCCTTCGTTCTACTCTTTCCTCATATCGGCAGGTTTCTTGTTGGCACACAGGCACTGCTGTACACCCGATTGTCTCCTTTGGCTGCTTCGCTATCTCCCTGCCTGAGCTCTTTAGTACAGGGGATTGCAAGAGGTTGTTACCTAGTCAAATTCATGTACTCATACTGCTTGCATTTACAAAAATACAGTTCTTAAGTTATTAACATACAGAACTAAATAACATGCGTCTTTTATGTTTTCCTGAAGTTCGGCTTTAAAGACTAAGGAACTTTCTTACAAAGTCTTCTTACCCTTTTGCTTCCACACCCTCTAAAGCAGATGTAGCCTACCCTTCCTTCTCAAACCACTTTACTTACCTGGAGTGCCTATGGCACTGTTTTACAATGCTTCTATCAGCCACACAGAAGTCCATGGAGCTGAATTGCACATGTGCAGACATCACCGTGGGCCTAGGACTGAGATCCAAGTATAGTGATTTGAAGGGGGAGCTTGGGCTACAACTGCTTTAGGGGATAAGAGCAAAAGGGTAGGTAAACTTTGCTTGAAAGTTTCCTTACCCTTTATAAAGAGTACAAGTTTGCTTTAAAGCAGAATTATATGCAAAACAATAAAAAGGTCTGTTAGCGCAGTTTGCATTGCCGCTGTCAACTGAAGTTTGATTAAAGCAGAAGTATGGCCAAAGCCTCTTTGGCCCCACTTCTCCCATGGATCAAAGGAGGGCAGTTTGTTCTTCCCAGTGACCTGTTTTCTATCGTTTGGCTGACGTCGCTCAGCCGGTCCAGGCTCTGGATTGATTCCGACTTTACATTCAGGATCCACTCAGATGCCTGGACCGGCAGCTGGCTCAGCCTCTCAGCGACCAGCCGCTCCCACCCCCGCCACAGAGGGGTAGAGTAGAAGGCCGGTAACTGGCTCACTGCTCGCTGGACTGAGAACTGAGCGATCAATGGTCTTTGATTGCTCAGTACCCAGTCTTAGAAGCAGTGCGGGACACATCCAGCATTGGAGTGATGCTGCATTCACCTGGGTAAGTATCACTGTTTTTTAAACCCCATACTTCTCTTTAAAAGGGAGTAGTACAGCCAAAGCTTGTTTGGCTATACTTCTCTTATGGATCCCAGGAGTGCAGTTCATTCTGCACTCCTGTGACCTGTTTTCAGCAGACAGTGGGCTGAAACCTGCTGTCGGCTGAAGTCACAGAGACGGTCCAGGCTCGGGCAAGATCACAGCAATGAAGTTGAGATCTGCCCACATGCCTGGACTAGCATCCGAGACCCTGAGTCAGCTGCTCCCGCCCCCTCCACAGCCCATCGCTCCAGTGAGGGGAGGGGGGGCACAGACCAGACTGACAGTCACCAGCTCTCTGCTCACGGTGCTGATGGGGAACCGATGCTGCATCCACCTAGGCAAGTATGATTCAGAACAAAAAAACAAAAACTCCATACTTCTTTTTTATGCATAAAGCAATCAATTTAAGGATAAAGTAATAATTTAAGAAAGCTACACAATGCCAACACACACATTTAGGTGGGAATCTATCTTAAACTCACCTCATTGGATCTGAAGTTCTTTCCTTGCATGCCATGCTTCCAGAAGGCCAGCACACTGTCCTGCAGGCATACTGAAAAAACATACAAGTCATTATTAAGGGAGGTGCCAGAAAATCTCCACTTGTTCCAAACTATATGCATAGAGAGCAGATTAAACCGCACTGTAGGATGCCATTTACACACTCACCAACTGACTCGATGTGAAAGTCAAAGCTGAGCTCTGAGGCCAATTTTCGACTAGACTTCAGCCTTCCATGGAGATTTACTATTTTCACATAACCTAAAAACAGATCCAGTAAAGGATCATTATAAAGCACAGCAGCGATAAAAATCTAAATCAGGCAGAAACATCAGCAAGCTGATGAAGCAAAGGCTGAATGACTTACGGTCCAGGCAGACCAGCACGGTGTCTCTCTCCAGCTGCGTCACATGTATTGAATCGATCTGGTGACCCTCTGCCGAGAGATGTAAACATTGAGCAAATCATCAGGTTTAGAAGTGGAGAGCTAGAGTATAATGTCAGCTTTTCTAGGGGCTGTGAAAGAAAAGGTTAGGAAAACACTGCGCTATGTAGTACATATGACTACTTGGTTACAACCAGCCTTTCGGTTACTGACGGCGGCGGATAGCTGTAATCAATGTGTTCTGCCACCCGGGAAGGCTCCCCGCTGACAGAATACAATAACTCTGCAATAGGGATTCCCCCATTAACACGGATTGTGTTGATGGGTGAATCAAGCAACTTTCCTTCCTTCCACTCATGGTGGAAGGAAATAAAATTGCATACTATATTACTATATGGGCTGCTTAAGGGGCCATTCTGCTGGGGTGTGAGAGATTTAAGTGATTCATTTCATTTGGGCAAAGGCAGAAATTGCAACTTAAAATGTATGATGTACTAGAGGTCTCTCTTGATTTGGACTACAAACACCCCCCCCCCCCCATCATCACTACACAGGTGGAAATGTTCTGAACTTTACCAAAGATAGCTAAGAAAGCTGATAACATTGTTTGACATTTCAGATTGTTGCAAAGGAATTTACTGGCAAGATCAAAAGTTATTTCTCTATACTTGGAGAAAATATTCTTAGCCTGAAAATGATCTGGCTGTGTCCTTCAATGAAGTGAAGATAAATACTATAGCCACCACATCTAAGAACTAGTAAGCTGCAATAAATTACATTTGGATACCCTTTAAAAACAATGAAAGTTTTAAGTTTTCACAACAGATTCTTCTGAGGTCAGTGAAGAGGTGGGTACCTGTTCCAATCTTTGTAAACCAGGAGGAGGCGGAGCTTAGGTTAATGGTCTCAAACTGAACAACCTGATTGGATTCTATTCCTCTGCTGACCGCCACACACACCATGGGGTATTCTTGCTCTGGAATCACCAGCATTTCAAACACCTTCAGTGGGCTTGGAAGGGGGAAGTCAAAGTGCTGCAAGACAAGAAAGTGACTATAAGAACCTGCAGATGACAAGCAGTACATTGATTATACTGGCATTTAAAAATAAAGAGATAAAATATTAAAGAAAAAGGGCCAAAGCGGTTTTTGGCCCTACTTTTTCTGGGGATCACAGGAATGCACTACGTTTTGCACTCCTGTGACTCATTCAGCAGACAGCAAGCTAAAGTCGGCTGATGTCACTCTGGAGAGATCCCAACGTTAATATCAGGAGCCAACCAGATGCCTGACCGGCAGTCTCTCAGCATGCTGCCGAGAGCCTGAGCCAGTTGTTCCTGCCCCCTCCACAGCCTGGCTCTTTAGTGAGTGCCGGAGGAGCAGAAAAACAGTGACTTGCAGTCACCGTCTCTCTGCTCACTGAAGACCAAGAACTGCACAATCAGCCATCTTTGATCGCCCAGTTCTCGGTCTTAGAGCCGCATCCACCTAGGTGAGTGTTTCTTTTTTTTTTTAATGACTTTGTCTTTGCTTCTGGAAGAAAAATCCTTTGTTGTACAGAATCTATTTGATAACCTAGAAACTAAACTTGCTGAGCTGGATTGAAGCTTGATTTTTGAATGTTCACAACCCAGCCCAAGGCTTCCAAGTGACTGGGGGCCTTGGCCAGGTCTACCTGCAATTTTTCTCAGGAAGGGGCAAAGAAGAGTAGGTTGTCCAGATAAGGGAATACCGCAATTCCATGCAGACGGAGGAGTGAGAGTTTACGCCATTATTTTTGTAAAAATTTGTGGGGCGGATGAAAGACCAAAAGGGATGGGCCATGAACTGTGGATGCAGCACCTCCTTCCCCAGCCTGAGGAACTTTTGAGACTGAGAGGCTATAGGCACATGCAGGTTTGCATCTCTTAAATCGATTGATGCCATGAAGCATCCCTTGGTTAATAGATTTTTCTGACCGTAAAGATGGATTCCATGTGGAATCTCCTATATCGGACTGACCTGTTTAAAAGTTTTAAGTTGAGAATGAGACAAAAAGCTCCCGACCGTTTCTTTACCAGGAAAATATGGGAACAGAAACCCTGATGACGTTCCTCTGGAGATACCTGAATCACAACCCCCTGTTACATCAGATCCCCCAACAGGTTCTTCATGGCTAGGGCCTTTGTTGTGTCCCTTGGCAGGTCTGTTACAAAGTAACTTTCTGGAGGAAGATCTGAAACTTATTTTGTATCCCTGGGCCAGCATGTCTTAGAATAAATGGGTTTTCTGTCATGCTTGACCAGTGAGGAAGGAATTTCTGAAGCCTTCATCCAACAGGCAATGACAAGTGCGATTTTTTTTGGTTGGCGCAGGATGGAAAAGGACATTCTCTCTGCCTTTGCCCCTTTGTGCCGACAAGTTCCTTCTCTTCTCTTGGGGCTTATTGCCTTGTTCGAGTTTTGTGAGGTCAAAAAAGCTGCTTAAAGTGGTTGTAAACCCTTACAGACCACTTTTACCTACAGGCAAGCCTAGATTAAGGCTTATCTGTAGGTGCAAGAAATATTTTCAAGAGACAGGCACCGATATCTATGGCGCATGCGCCGTAGACAACGGTGCGCAGGCGCACCGAGCGCGCCGTTGCTAACGGTGATCGTGCCGTTAGTGGCGGCTCCCGCGATAGCCGCCACTTGCCAGAGGAAACACAAAAACTGACGAGCTGTGGGGAGAAGCCTCCCTTTAATGTTTGGTAGAGTTGGGGTTTCCTGTTTCCTAGTGGATGAAGCCACTCTCTCAGGTGCTGTCCTGAAAGACGTTTAGGGAAAGTGTTGTATACAGAAGATTCCTTATAGGCAATGTCTCTATAAGACAGGTGCAGGTCAGCATTGAAGTCTTCTAGGTATCATTTTTATTTATTTTTTATTTTGGTGATAACAGAGTCGCTTTAAAGTTTTTACGTACACTCATCGCAAAAATTGCACGTTTTACTGGTAAATGTCTATACACACTGACCATTAAATAGATTATAAAACTCACAACAACATGCATTATTTCAAACAGGAAAGTACTAACCCGTATCAACATGAACTTCTGCATGGGCTCATACCACTGTAATAGCACAATACCAGAGGGAAGTGCTCCACACAAATACTTGTGCCCTGTGTATGGGTTCCGTACTGTAAGGAAAGAAAGATAAGGCGTCAGTAAAATGGGACTTAATGGGGTCTAATCAAAAAAAATAAAAAAATCAGTAACAAAAGTTTCAACTTTATTGACTGCTTTTACAATCTGTACAGATGCCAGTCTGTTCTGCAAGTATACACGCAGAACAATTGTGCTGCCCCTTGTAGAGTGATCTGCAGTAGACTGCTTTTCAGAGGGCACTTAATAGGCCTCTGGGAGGTGCTAAAAAGCCCCATCATTGCCGGTTTTAACCATGTAATCCTGCACCACAACCACGTGAACTGCATTCGATTGTGGCGCAGCGCCATTCACTATAATGCAATGACCATGAAGAAAAGCAATGCGTACAACCCCTTCTGGGCTGCTGTGTTTAGTTAAGGTGCATTTCAAGAGTAAACTAGTCTTAGACAAGGGTAAATATTTCTCACAATAAGCTGTATGGAATGCTGTATGCTAAAGTGCCTAATGATTCGATACAATCAACTGGCAAAGCTTGCACTCCCTGCCGACTGCAGAGCTATTGCTCCTTCTCAACAGAGGGTGTGTCAGATCACTGCAGTTCAATCGTTGTTTTTACAGAGTGAGCAACACTTCTTAGCTGTAGGCTATTGGTAGTTACATAGACACCAAAAAACTGTCATTTTGGTGCACCCAGGAAATTTTGTGAAATGGCTTGACTGAGTTTGAAATAAAGGTGGCCATATATGGGCTTTTTGTTTTCATTCAACCTGGGGGCTGAATAAAAAAAAAAAAAAAAAAAACTGACCTGATTCCCCAATCAACACACTCGATGTGGATGCATAAATTCTCCCTGCTGAGTCATTGTATTCTAAAAGTGGGGAGACTTCCCCGTCATCAGAATACACAGATCTACAGCCTGCGGTGTTGATCGAGTAAAATAAAAAAAAAATACCAACAGGCCAGCTAAACAGAAGTCGATCAGTAGGCCAACCACAGTGGCCGCAGCTGGATCGAAATTCAGTCGGTCCCTGATAAACTTGTACAACATCCTCATATGTGGACACTTACCAATACAGCACTTGTGGCAACCCTTTGTTTCTGGGATCTTTGTAGTGAGTGAAAACTTCCTGCAAGGTGAAACACAAAACAAATTACATATTGAAAATATTACAAAAATACAGAATGTTACTAAGATGATGCATATTTCCTTAAAGCGCTAGTAAACTGCGCAAAATTGTCCCCTGCAAATTAATAGCATAATGGTGCTGGTATGCATCGCATACTAGCACATTATGAAAGACCTCCAGTGGCGCACCATCACCACTGACAGGGCTTCTTATTTCACCTGATCATCTTCTGAGTTCATGGGCTTTGGATGTTTGAATGGCCGCAATGATGTCAATCCCCACGCAAATCACAGCCACGGTATAGTTCTTTCAATGGACTGCGTGCTGTCCATTAAGAGCGCAGTGTTCACTGTCCATGAGGAGCGCAGTGCACATTCACTGGTAACATCACCGGCTGCTAAAATAGTAAATATCTCCTAAACGGTGCACGTTTAGGAGATATTTACTCTACCTATAGGCAAGCCTTATTGTAGGCTTACCTGTAGGTACAAGTAAATAAGGTAAGCTTTACTATTACTTTAACTTTTAAAAGTTAAAGATCAACTCCTCTCTAGTCCCCACTGGAAAGGTTGCCTGCAACTTACTGTCACACAGCATGGGGCGTTTTATTTTTAGTAGAGTTTGGGAGTGTTAGAACCTGGTTTTGCTTGGTTTGTATGATCCCGTTGGGGAGATATGCTCTCACTTCCTCTAGTAGAAGAGATATTGTTTTCATATAAAAGCTAAGGTTTTCATCACTCATCACTACATTTGAGAAACCTTTGTTTTTCACCTTTTTTCAAAGAGCTATTATATCTATAGAGATAGATAGATATAAACTACTGATTGGTCAGGTTTAAATTGAGAACATTTACTGAAATGTAAAAACATGCTATAAAGCAAAACGATTCAGCTTGGAAACCTAATAAACTTCATAAGTTATTGCTTCAAATTCAAATGGTCTTCTCTATCGGTAGCTTTATGATGTGAAGGAATTTGTAAACATATCTCTTTTGACTTCTTGGTGGTATATATAATTAAAGTGATATTAATGTGCAAGTTCACCTTTAGGGCACTTTCACACTGGGGCTGGTGGGCGTCATTTTTGCGGCACTTTTAACCCCCCCACTAACGTCCGCGTTGCGATGTATTACATGAGTTCCAGTGTGTTACATAGTTGATAAGGTTGAAAAGTCGAGTCCCGTGGAGGGGAATAACTATAGAGCGAGAGGATCCCCGCCACCCCGAGTGGGATCATGCTGTGGCAAGGCTCCGCACACCCCTAACAAAGGTTGAAAAAAAAAACACGAATCTCAATGAGTGTGTGTGTGTGTGTGTGTGTGTGTGTGTGTGTGTGTTTGTGTGTGTGTGTGTGTGTTTGTGTGTGTGTGTGTGTGAGTGTGTGTGTGTGTGTGTGTGTGTGTACCATTTTCTTTACACTGCGTTAGCTAAAAATGCATTTTTTTTTTTTTAAATTATCTACACAACTGTGGAAGGGGATTCCACATCCTTACCTCTCTAAAGGTAACTTTGTACTGCAGTTTAAAATGCATTCAACTGCATCTGGTTTAAATGAACCCCAAAGTGGAAGTGAAATCTGTTTGTTTAAAGTGCTGACAGGCAGGCTTTTTTTTAGGACTGTGTATGTCAGTTATGTCACAGGAACTTCTACCTGTCTGTCAACACTTTTTTCTAGAAGTGTACACTGAGCCACCTACACTCTTTAGCCTCGGTTCACATCCAATGCAGATGCAGCTCACAGCAGGGGTCCTGTGCGTCATGGTTCACGGTTTCAGTTCCGATTTCCGCCTGTATTTTGGTCTGAATTCGGACCTGAAACGGACCAAAAGATGGACAGGAGCTGCATCAGATATATGTGAACCGCCTCCATAGAGAGCCGGTCACAATCTCCTGCTATTACGAATTGGATGTGGAGATCCCGCATCCAATTCGCAATAGTGTGAACCCAGCCTTAGTCTTGGCATGACTGTGTGGAGAAGAAATAACCCCAGTGAACATGTGTGGGAGTCACATCATGCCAGCCCAGCCAATCAAGGTGGCCAAAAGCTCTGAACCTAGAAGACGACTGGATGAAGATGGAAGCACCGGCCATGGGAGGAGAGCATGGACATTTCAGCACGGTAATAGAACACATTGCTGGCTAAGGCAAGCCATAGATAATAATGGGTGGAAGGAAAGACAATTGCTCGATTGTATCCTACCAGCGGGAGCCTTCCTATAGCTGCCGGCAGTGATCGCATGTGTAGCAAAGTCTTTTACCTCTTTTGGTCTAATGAGGACCTCCAAGGCCAAAGATGGGCGACATCCTTAAATATGTGGTGGGTTGTGAGGCATAGTGGGTGCAAAGATGATAAAAGTCATTGGGCGCCAGACACTTCTTGGATGTTAAAGAGGTTTTATTTATTTTGACAGTCCTTTTTATATATTTTGGGGGAAAGAGGGTTAGGGTCAGGACACCCGTAGATAGTTGCAAACACAAATCGGCAGACTCCAAGACTTCAATAGGAGGACAGACATGCAGGGAAAGGCCCCCAGCAAGAAGCCACATCTGCACTTGCAAGAATGCCGTCTCCTATGGTAACAGTTCCCAACTAAAAACCTAACAGTTCTTTCAGCTCCACTACAACTGCTTCTCGTACTTCAACACTAAGCTCCTGGTCTCTCACTAGACCCACTGATTGCCTGACTATGAATCCCTTGAGCTCCTCCAAGGTTGGCGGTGGTATCCCCTCGAGCATCACACCTGCTTCTCTGCTGGGTCCCTTGCTTGGCACGCCAGATACTTCTCAAGCTTTACCCCGGCTAACCAGCTCTGTCCCTGGCTTGACTCACAAGGCTGCTCTGCAAGCGTTTCCTCCGCTGGTTGGGTCCCTGACTTAATCACCGCCTGAAGTTTCGTTTCCCCGATTCTCCGCCGCGCCCTTTCGGTGAAAATACGGTTTCCGGTACTTGCTTCAGTTACTCACTGTGGTCCCTGGTAAAGGCAATTGGCCCCTTTGTGGGGACAGCTTCCCTTCTACCTCCGACCACTGACAGGTTCTCCAGCCGGCAGAACCGTCACTTCTGGTTGGACTGCAAACCACAATCCCAACCCTGCGCTGCTCTTACTTCTGGATAGGCCTCACACAGCCTAGCAGCCAGATGCCCAAGGAAAAACCCAATCACCGGCCTAGCAGCCCGGGGCGTAAGACACATGTCTACCCAGACAGCCATCCAGCTTGCACAGAATATAGATCACCTGACCTCACCCAAATATATAGGCTCTCCAAGCAGGCCAAGGGATTCAAGAAAACCCCTGCCCATTGTCTGAGATACCCCATATACCCATAACCTGACCTTGGATTGCCCTTCTCATATCTAGTACCACCAAGTACCCGGCCACCTAGTGGTAGAAGAGAAAAGTGCAACAAGGCCAGACTTAGGGAGAAATCAATAGATCTTTATGAATTGACCAAGATTACTACTCTTGCCGAGTAAATTTGTGAGAAGCTCTCTGACTAAACTCCAGGGTGCTACACATGCTAAAAATTTACCAGGCTGGTTGTACTGAAAATGATTGATGGATTGACTTCAGTACAACCTTGACTATTACCTGTTGACTCAGCCGAGATTTGATCCATCTATGGCCGGCTTATGTGTGCCATAATTTGCAAATATATTGTGCTTACTTGAACATTAAAGAGAAGCTCCAGACTCCTTCAGAAAAAAATTTAAGTCAGCAGCTACAAATACTGTAGCTGCTGACTTTTAAGATTAGGACACATAACCTGTCCAGTATCCAGCGGGGTCTTCAAGCTGATTTTTCATTTCTTGTAAGGGTAACTTGCAGTGAAACCTTCACAGCCGGTTCCCTACTTCGCATGCGCAAAGTGCGCTGCGCTTTGGCCCGGCAGTGAGGGAAGGAGGAGGGGTGCTGAACTTCCGAGTGACTTCACCTAGGCGAAATCAGCCAGGAAGTGGGAGCGTTACCTGTCAAGACCAGGTACCACCCCACATCCCCCCCCCCCCCCTCAAAAGGTGCCAAATGTGTCAACAGAGGGGTGGAGGAGGAGGCACAACAAGTGAAGCATCCCCTTTTGGGTGGTGCTCCTGGGGCCCAAAATCTTGCATTTGCCCTGGCGGGTTTACTTCCATTCTAACTTGCTGCATATCTGATCTCACAATCTCAAATAGAGCAATCTGCCCTATGGATAATGTTGCTGGAATCTCCTAATGAGACTGCCGGCTCCAATGTCAGTGTTCCCGTATGTTAACAGAATGTTCTGCTCTTGGGGCTAGTTAGTGCACTCAGTGTCCCTCATTGTATGGGTTCCTCTAGGTAAACGTACTAAAAAACATCAGTTACACTTTTGCACTTAGTCAACACTAGTCGAGGTTCTTTCAAGTGGTGGTTTATTTTCAGATCTGCTGCAAGCTAATTATTTATGATCCAAGTGGGAATCACTGACATTTTGCCGGTTCTGCTGGCTTTTCAAACATATTTTTTTTATACGGTCAACCCGTAATGCTCTGTACACACGGTCGGACTTTCCGACAGAAAATGTGCCATCGGAGCGTGTTGTCGGAAATTCCGACCTTGTGTAGGCTCCATCGGACTTTTGACACCCAAATTTGAGATCTGGATCTAAAATTTTCAGACAAAATCCGCTCGCGTAAATTCCGATCGTGTGTAGACAATTCCAACGCACGAAGTGGCAGGCATGCTCAGAATAATTTACGAGACGGAAGCTATTGAACTTCCTCTTTACAGTCCCGTTGTACGTGTTGTACGTCACCGCGTTCTTGACGATCGGAATTTCCGACAACTTTGTGCGACCGTGTGTATGCAAGACAAGTTTGAGCCAACATCCGCCGGAAAAAAATCTGATGGATTTACTTTTAACGTTTTTGTTCAGATTTCCTCAGCTTGATGGGGGTTCAGCAATGTTTTTCAGCAGGGTATGAGTTGCATGCTAATGAAAAAACTCTACCACACATTTGAAAGATGGGTAAGAGATAAAGTGGGTAGCTTACCTGGGTAATATCCTGTCTGGAAAGCGATGCGTTTGCATATGACCTGCTAGACCAGGCTTCTTGGCTTGTTCAAATAAACCTATTAGATTGTGTGAATACAGCTGCAAAGTTTTCCCTGGAGAGTAAAAGAGAAGAAAAAAATTATAGACTGTCTGATCTCTGAAAGCTGGATGGTAAGACACATTATTGGTAAATAATTTACCTTCTGCATTTCCAACCATCGGGTAAGAGTATTCATAAAGAAAAGAACATAAGACATTTAATTAGAAACATGTTTAACTGAAAAAGTTTTAGGCATAATATGTAATGTATTTCTCAGTGTTATTCTATAATAATTCTTATAGAAACAGTTACATACCCTAAATCTGGATAATGTACAAGAAAAGGCTATGTTACTAATTCACACAGTCCGTACTCTCCAAGTGCGCCACCTCCCACCCAGGCCTCTCAGCGCGCCACCTCAGACCCAGGACTGCAAGGGCACCACCTCAGACCCAGGACTGCCAGGGAACCACCTTGAACTCAGATATCAATGATCTTCCTCAGAGACCAGACTGTCAGTGCATCACTTGCCACACAGGACTGTCATCTCCATGTTGCTAAGTAAAGAGATTGAGTCCTTTAGTAGTACAGGAGAGGAGCCAGACCCTTCTGTACTCATGTCATTTATTAGCTTCTCCTGTCTTCATTGTAGTGTGTAAATGTCACAACCCGCATTTCAATGAGCCCACTGGAGCTGTGCCATCTGACATCCAATGTATCCTTTGTTCTACGCACGCAACCACCCCTCCCCTGCAGGAACAATATACCCTCCAGACTGTTAGCTGGGTCCCCACCTCAAGCCAATCCCCTCATCTGTAATGCCATTAACCCTTTGCGATACATACTGCTCCATACCCCACTATATTGACACATTTCTGAAAAAACCCAAAGGCCCCTTTCACACTGGGGCGTTTTTCAGGCGCTACAGCGCTAAAAATAGCGCCTGTACAGCGCCTGAAAAAATCCGGCCCCATTCACTCCAGTGTGAAAGCCAGAGGGCTTTCACACTGGAGCGGTGCGCTAGCAGGACGGTCAAAAAAGTCCTGCTAGCAGCATCTTTGGAGCGGTGAAGGAACGGTGTATTCACCGCTCCTACCCATTGAAATCAATGGGACACCGCGGTAATACCGCCGCAAAGCGCCGCTCCGGCTTCGCTTTGCGGGGGGTTTTAACCCTTTTTTGGCCGCTAGCGGGGGTTAAAACCGCACCGCTAACGGCTGAATACCGCTGCTAAAACGACGGTAAAGCAGCGCTAAATATTGTGTCCCTTTAGGGAGATTCACCCTCTTTCATTGTCCTGGTTACCGTTATCGAAAATGTGAAAAAAATAAAAAATCCTAAGTTTTGGGTTGACATCAGAACAATAACAGAGGGGATATCAACCAATGGGGGACACTAGTTCTGGTGACACTCTAGGTGTTCCCTCACTTTGGAGGAATTTCCCCCAACTTCCTGTTTTAGCTATGGGACAGGAAGTGAAGGAAAATCTTCCCTATGGTACACAGATGACAAAAAAAAAAAAAAAAAAAACGAATTGGGGTTATAACACTCCCTTATTCTATCGAAAATTAAAAAAAGTTTTGCCTATAGTTACATTTAAAAAAAAAAAACTGCACAGTGTGAGGCATAAAGCCAAACATAATGAAGCTTTTGGTTTAATTATGCTTCTACCTAGCCCAATTAGACAGCAGAATTATGTTATTTTTATTGTTTTGCTGCAGCCTGAAAGATTGTGCTCCATGGATTACAAAATAGTTGAAATGAATGTGGGAGCTAAGAAGAGATACATTCAGTGTCTATCTGAAAAACAAACATGTAGAGAAGGCTATAATGTAGAGAAGGCTATAATATACATAGCTTATACATGTATACTTCTTTGTGCACATACATACAAAACACAGCTTGCTGTCTAAGCTGCCATCACCAAAATGCAAGATGATGTCATTATGGGGTTGGAGCACATCACTAGACACTGCTCAGAAGAAGAGGGCTTGTTCATGTCTTTTCTTTTTCCATGATGGTGTAAATCCCCTGTAAATAACCTTACGCTAAGTGAAAAACTTACCTGACAAGGACATGAGGGTATTATGAATGACGTACAGCCAAGTGCACTTCCGAGGAAACAGCTGCAATGCAAAGAAAAATAAATCTGAGGCTGAGGAGACAAAGAGCACCAGTCCCAAATGACTGACCATATAACAGGCAGGGTGGGCGGGAGGGGCGGCTGCCCTGGGCACTGTGGTATCATGTAAGGTGAAGGGGGGGATTTTTATTGGGTGGAGGAATTTGGGGGACAGCAGGGAGTAAGAATTTTTCTAGGAGGAGTAATGTTTTTTCTGGTTGCTAGTAGGGATGATAGGGGGGTGCTTGTGCTAGGAGGGGGATTTGGAGTAGGGGGGATGGAGGGGGCCGAGGTTTGTGCTGGGTGGAAGGCCAATTTATGCTTAAGCGGTAATCATGCATATTAATGCCCAATATTTTTTTTACTGACACACAATGCTTATACTTCTTGGGGGGACAGCTTGGCACATTCGCCCTGGGCTCTAGGTGACCTTGCCTCAGCACTGATATCAGGTAGCCAGTCTGTATATTATTAGCCATTACCTGCTCCATTGTGGCTTCATGAAGCTCATTTAGATTCAAGGTATAAATTCCATCCTCCGTACCAAAGATGATATACTGATCTAATAAGGAAATAGGTTACAAGTAGCTTAAACAGACTATCACTTTTACATATTTTTCTACATGACAGAGAAGAAATGTCAGGAAGGAAAGGGATAGTAAAGATGGACAAAGGCAAGGGCAGCCCATACATGATTTTTTTTTTTTTGGTGAACGAAAAAAAAAATGATCAGATACCCCCATCCACATACTCAAGCCTTCCCCACTGTTATAATACAATGAGATTGTTTGGACAAAAAGTCCAACAAGGTGGTTGTACACAGGTCAATTGAGAGATCAACTTATGTACAAGCAGCCTGCTCATACATGGAACGAAATTCATCTGGTCCCTGCTAACCTGACGAATTTCGATCCATGTATGGTTGACCCTAAAAGGGTTCTAAAGGCTCAAGGTTTTTTACCTTCATGCATTGTAATCATGAAGGTAAAAAAACGCCTTTGTGCAGCAGCACCCCCAGCGTCCCCCTAATACTTACCTGAGCCCCATCTCGATTCAGCAATGTGCACGAGAACCTCAGCTCTCCGGGGACGCTCCCTCCTCATTGGCTGAGACATGGCTACCACTGCTGTCAATCGCAGCCAGTGAGTCGATAAGGAGGGAGAGAGAGGGGGTGAGGCCAAGCCGTGGCTCTGAATGAGAATGGACACGCAGAGCCGCGGTTCAGGAGTGAGCCTTCTCGGGTGCTGCCATAGCAAGCTGCTTGCTGTGGGGGCACTTGGCAGGAGGGAGGGGCCAAGAGCGCTGGCGAGGGACCTGAGAAGAGGAGGTTTAGAGCTGCTCTGTGCAACTGCACAAAGCAGGTGGGTAGGACATGTGTTTTATTTAAAAAAATAAAATAAAAAAACTTTAATATCACTAAAGATTGTAGCAGGAAAAAAGTTGGTTTAGCCTAGGTAAATTTCTCACATCCACACTGAGTGTGTGGATGGTAGAATTGAGTCAGTGACTGCATCATCTATTGGCTGCCCCTAGGGAAATGAGAAGGAAGATGGCTGGTGCTAACACAGATACATAGGTCAAAGTCTCAGATGGTGGTAAGGACATCAGTTTGTAAGGCAGAGCATTAAACAGCAAAGTAGAACGTTTTATAACTTATACCAAATATCTTGATTCATGCTATTTCAAAAACTGACCTTTTTTTATTAAATCATAATATACGTTATAGGATACACGGACACCGGAAGTGACGTTTTTTTAGACGCGAGCTCGCCGCTCGTCTCCTACCAGGACTGACTGTTTACATATAAATGTGAGTGTATATCTGTTTTTAATGCAAAAAAATCAATGGTTTACCAAAACTACTACACTAGATAGCCCTTTATTTTCCCTCTATGGTCATCATGACTTTTTGCATGCTGAGCGCTATCTGCTAGTGAAGTGGCATCCAGTTCCCAGAGGCATCCAGCCCACACTGTTATAGAAGGAACCAAAACAGAGGAAGAGGCTTGTGACCAGACCCACATCCCCCCTGAAGTGGCCACATATCCCCTGGCTCCTGTTCAATGCTGCTTACCTTGCAGCAGTAAGGTAATAATTTAGGACACCCACAGGTGTCAATCATCACGAAGATCCCCAACATAGAGCACGAAGCATCCACACTAGCACTTTACTGAAGACCCCTCAGCACTGCTTTAGTCTCTCACGCTACTGCAAGAAACGCAGCAGAGCCATAGTTTAGCATGATCACCGTTCTTTATTTCCTCACCGTCATCTCACGCCTATGTTTTTTATGAACTTTTATGCGTTTTTATGAAATTGTATGCGATTATGAACTTTATGCGATTATAAATTCCATATGCGTTTATGAATGTTACATTTGCAATTTTATGTATTTAAGTTCATCTCAACACCTTCATCTCCATTTCTCACTTCTGCTCACTTCACCTTAAACGCTGCTTAGCGGTTTATGCAATTTTCCAGCATATTTTGCACATTAATGCGATTTTCCAGCATATTTTGCACATTTATTTAGCTGCTCCCTTTGAACCATTTTTATCTGATTTTAGCAATTTTATGCACATCAGTCACCTATAACTTCACTGTATTTTATCTTTATTTATTTCACATTCAAATGTCTTTATATATATTGTATTGATGATATGTACTACTGACAGCTTATCTCAGTTATTCACTTATCTATGGGAGCGCAACACCATATATTGATTTTTCACATACATAATATACGGTACAGTGGCAGAATGCTCTGGAACAGACCTCACCGGCTCGAGAGGTAGCAAATAAAAGAAAGGTTAAAGCATTTGTTACCCCAAATCTTCATATTCCTGATATGTGGCTGCTGTACCGTGTACTTGTATATGAATGAATCCTGTTCTGTGCGAAATCCCTGGTGTTCCTGCTACTCCCTATAATCCCCGCTTTCCTATTAAAACTGACCACACTATGCAGGAGAGCACATCATGACTAATTCGCTAGCTGTGCTGGAAACTCAACCTGCTCTTCTCCAATGATCACCACCCCCCTGCACAGCCATTAACTGGGAAGCTCAGTGTGCTGCTGCTTCTCCACTCCCCAGCTCTTATGCAGCTGAGAATAGAGGGAATGCGATCACTTTTTAAAACATTAAAAAGGGGAAAAGGGTATTATTATTATTATTATTTTTTTTTTTTAATATATCTATACAGAAATGTTTTGCCTTTTATTTCTATTTTACACTGAATGGGTTGTTTCACAAGGTGATTATTTACAACCACTCTGAGTCTCTAAACATACACATTGAAAATATGTCAGCATTGGCAGCTCCTAGCGCTGACAAGTTACCTGTAAGCACCTGTGTCAGGTTTTGTTTGATGCTCAATTACCTTTAGTATCTGGGTGTATCCAGGATGTGGCACAATTTATCTTCAAAGGGCACCCATCGAAAACCTTTGAAAAACAGGCTCCCATCTAGGAAAACATGGCAAGACATTGCAACGATTACAGGCAGAATACACAGGAGAGATCAGGACACCACCAATACAACAGTCAACAAGACTAAATCAACAAAAAAAATATTCTCACTAGAGTAACATGCTACATATACAGTAAACATGAGCATATTGGGAGATTGTTTTTGGCTGCTTTGGATGCACATTCAATTTGTAAGTGAACCTGTGCCCAAACTGAACAATAAGGTTTAATCTGCTTATATTTTGCCTTCCCTGTTCCCTTGAAAAAAGGAAGTTATGGCAATGCTGATGTGATGCTGAACCACCATGACTGAAAGAACTGAAGGCCAATGAATAAAAGGGGCAGGCCAGGGAGGAAAAAGCTAGATGATGGACGTCCCCCAGCTAAAAGATGAGGCAGGCTTTTATCTTGTCTCGCTGCAGCTCATTGTGAGCAGTTTACAGTGAAATCAGAGTAAGCTATTTCAGTACAGGAGAGTAGAACTGTGCAAGAGCAAAAGTGATGCTGCAGTTCAGCCTTAACCACCTTGCATCCAGGCCAATTCTGACGTTTCTCTCCAACATGTAAACATTTTTTGCTAGAAAATTACATAGAACCCCCAAACATTATATATATGTTTTTTTAGCAAAGACCCTAGGGAATATAATGGCGGTCGTTGCAACTTTTTATCTCGCATGGTATTTGCGCAGCAATTTTTCGAAAAGCGTTTTTTTCAGAAAAAAAACTGTTTCATGTTTAAAAAAAAACAGTAAAGTTAGCCCAATTTTTTTTGTATAATGTGAAAGATGAAGATACGCTGAGTAAATAGATACCAAACATGCCACGCTTCAAAATTGCACACGCTTGTGGAATGGCGCCAAACTTTGGTATTTAAAAATCACCATAGGCGACGCTTTAACATTTTTTACTGGTTACATATTTTGAGTTACAGAGGAGGTCTAGGGCTAGAATTATTGCTCTTGCTCTAACGTTCGTGGCGATACCTCACATGTGTGGTTTGAACACAGTTTTCATATGTGGGCGGGACTTACGTATGCGTTCGCTTCTGCGTACGGGGACAGGGGCGCTTTAATTTATTTTTTTTACTTTTATTGTTAATTTTACTTTTATTTTTTTGTTTGACACTTAAAAAAAAAAAAAAATATAATAATTTGATTACTTTTATTCCTATTACAAGGAATGCAAACATCCCTTGTAATAGGAATATGGCCCGATCGGACCTATTTACAGTGAGATATGGTGGTCAATAAGACCCCAATTCTCACTTCTAGGCTGGGAAGTCTAAAATCCAAAAAAAAAAAAAAAAAAAAACGATCACGGCTTCCCAGCCGAGGCGCCACTGTCATTTGAATGCAGAGGCCGGGCGTGACGTCATAACATCGCGCCCGGCCTCCGAACGATCATAGAGACTCTGGCGACCATCTGGTCCGCCGGAAATCTCTATGATCACCATCCGGGGGCCGGCGGATCCTGTGTCCGACTCACCGCTAGAAGCACCGGAGGGCGGCGGGAGGGGGGGACGTCCCCTCCCACCTCCCGTAAGAACGATCAAGCGGCGGAACAGCCGCTATGATCATTCTTATGGTGCAGGGAATCGCCAGCTGAAAACGGCAATATCTGAATGATGTCTGTAGCTACAGGCATCATTCAGATATACCCCCGGAAAGTGGAGGCCGTCATATGACGTATAGTGGGTGCCAGGTGGTTAAAGTACCTACATATTCCCATCCATAAAACACTTCAATTTCCGGCACGTGCTGTAAATGTAATACTCCCATTGGTTGTGCTCTCAACCAAACTGTTAAACCATCCAATGGCTGGTGTCGTAACTGATCACATGTGCAGCATCATGGCAGTTCTAGAATAAACAGAGGCCAAGATGGCGCTTTCCTTAGCTGAAAATGATAGGGGGGGGGGGGGGGGGGTTTAATTACACTTTAAGTTAACAGACGGTAAATAAGGAGCTTTAAAGCAAGCTAACCTGACTCTCTTGCTGCTTGTATTGAAAACGAATTCATTCTCAAAGATCACAACAAAGACCCTTGTGTTTGGGTCAGTTTCTAAGTTAGGTTCCTTTCTTACTAGCCGACTCCAAAGTTGCATGTTTTTCAGTGCAACTTTGGAGTCAGACATTGATATGACTGATGAGGCTTTTACACTCTGGTCGGATCAAAGTAGTGCAGGAACTTTTTCTGAAGTTGCAGCGACTTAAGTAGTGTCCATTGGAATGGCTCTCAGAGATGCATGGCATTTCACATGTCCTGTGACTTTGGGTCTCACAAGTCGCATCCTAAGTCGCACAAATGTGAAAGGAGCCTTAACCTGCTGTGTGTTTACTTAGAAAGCCATCAGCCTTCTAAGATTCTGGTGCAATAGAGAGTAATAGGAAAAAAATAAAAATAAATAGATGACTGTGCCTCAGTTGTGATCTTTGAAGATTAATTTCTCATCAATGCCTATAGCTATGTTGGTGAAGAGGGCTTGCTTTAAAGTGCTTTTGCTATCCTATCTGAAAATGTAAATATTTTAGTGTGCCCAGTGTGGGCACAAGTGCACTTTAAGTCAAGTTGAAGTCGCAGAAATAGATATACAATCATATAGATTTACAAATTTTTATAGTTTTCCCCATTATAGCAGTTGTGTTGGGTGTCTGAATATGAGGAGAGATAAACTTTACCATGTTTTTCAATAGATGTTAAATACTCACAAGTACTTTTGGAGTGGGTGGTAATCCATTTATTGCTGGTTTCTAGAAGACAGATATTCTAGATTAATTATTTGCGGTATATATGGCACAAAACTCCATTGTTAGCCTACAACAGTTCCAGGTAACGGAGTTAAAGCGGAGTTCCACCCGTTATTTCGTTTAGAGCCGTTTCACACTGCGCCGCCTAGGGCGTTTTACCGTGGTTTTATCGGCACTATTCTGGCAGGATCACGGTGCTGCCCCATTGATTTTGATGGGGAGCAGCGGTGAGACCACCGCTCCAAAGAAGCTGCTGGCAGGACTTTTTCTGATGCCCTGCCAGCGCCCCCCTCATAGAAACTGTGGGCACCCGGCCTTGACAGCCTACAGCATGCACTGCTATTGGCCAGCCAATCTTCTGGGACCTGTGTTGTGTCCCAGAAGATCGCTGGCAGGGAGGAGCCTCCTAGGGCGAGAGGAGGAGTCGCCTACTGACAGGTCACCATATTCTAACGCAATATATCAGAGATACTCCAGAGCTAGTGTTCCGTAGGGCTCGTTCCTTACGGGACAGCCTTACGAGTAGCCACTATCAACCAGGGAAAAGGACTTGTGTCCGTTTACAACCCTCTACCTCCGGGTCCAATCAGGCCCACTAAAAACATTGAAAAAACTAAAAATGGGAGGACTGTGTCCTTTTCCATTTGGGCAGGCCGGATCTGAGGCAGCCGTGTGTAAACAGGGGAGTCCGTTTACTCCCGACCACCCATAGAGCGGGGCCTGTCCGTGTCTGAATGGACTCGGACCTGTCATCCACCCTGCTCAGCTCACAGATCCCCCCCATGATCGGAATGGAAGGCACCTGTGTGAAAAGGCCCTAACAGATTCCTCCACCCATACAAATGAGGTGGATGGAGGAATCTCCCCTCTCCTGGGACTTAGTATTCTGACAGTGGCAGCTGGACAGACCCCGCTCTGCTCGATGTGCGGTCAGGAGTAAACAGACTCCGTTGTTTGTTTACACACGGCTGCCTCAGATACGGTCTGCCCAAATGGAAAAGGACACAGTCCTCTATTTTTAAATGTTTTAATGTTTCTAGTGGGTCTGATTGGACCCGGAGGTAGGCGGTTGTAAACGGACACATAATACGTTAAGTGACAATGCGGCCTCAAAATTTGGAGCATGCACAGCTGCATGCTCATAGCTGTGAATATACAATACCATTCTCTCAGTAAAGGGCATTATACTGAGAATTATTAATCAAAAATTTTCAGTGACAAATGGGTTTAAAACACGGCAACAAAGCTTATGTACTGACCGGAAAATCCTTCTTTTCCTTCTTCTGTGGCAGTTGTGGCTTGTGGGATTCCCCAACTGGACTACCTAGTCTCTCCCCATTGCCTGCATAGAAAAACAGATCAATTAAAACAATGAGAATCAGTATCAAGTGGTCCTTATATGAAAAAAATTAAAAAAGTGTCAGCAAGTAAACAATGGTGGAGATTAAAGCAAGTGCAAGTAGGCAGCAGAATGGGAGTGATGAAAGCTACCAAACCAGTATGAGAAACTTTAAGCACCAGCCCACACCTAGGTAGCACCTTATCCTCCTACACCACTGCTGGAGAATAACATTTTCTTCTAGTACATGAAGAACGACTGCAATAAGCTTATTATTTCCTGGCAGTGCCCGTTACAACTGCCACCAAGGACACGGTTAAGGCTGGAAGGTGCTATGATGCAGTAAAGCCACAAAGCAGTAAGCAGGGAGATGTATGGAGGCATTCCCATTCTATAAGATGGCGGAGGTGAGAATATGGAATGTTACATGTGTGAAGATGCACGCCAGGGCCATCTCATACAATGAATAGTTTGTGAAAGGCAAGGCCTGAAAATGAACAATGTGACATGAGTGAGAATTGTAATAAGCTTCCAAGAACTCAAACTCTGCAGATCATTCTCAACGAACAAACAGCACCACATGAGACAGAGGGGGGCTAAAGCCTCTCGCAGCTGTTAAATGCTGGTTGTGTCCCTGTCTGAGAGATTTACCTTCACTTCCTGTCTCCATGACACAACATGAATTGGGGAGAACACTTCCAATAGGACACAGACAGTAAAATACCTGATAAATGTTGCAATACTTCCTCCTGCTATTGTATTGCTGCTGGAGAGTTGTTCCTTTGGTTCTTTTCCTAGTGACAACCTGTAATCGGGTGAATGAGGCGAGAGGAAATGTCCGCTAGGAAGACTGGCAGCCGTAAAAATATGGGAGGTTATATTTCCTTCTCCATATAAAGAAATTAGTTGACTGGGGTTCCCCTTTAGGCCCAGTTCACATTAGTGTGATGCCAGACATCGCATGTGATTCGCACCGCATTGCTGTGCACATCACATGCGATGTCTGTGCCATGCGATTTCAGCCATACAAACTGTATGGCTGAAATTTCATTGCATTCGCACCAAAAATGGTGCAGGACCCTTTTTTGGTCTGCACTGGAATCGGATCGCATGGGTGTTCACACCTATGCAATCTGATTCCTGCACCATTTTTTAGTTCGCACTGCGATTTGTAAACCGATCTGGGGGTATTAACTTTACATTGACACCCGCATCGGTTCGCAGATCTCAGTGTGAACCACTGTGCGATTCAGTTGCACTGGATTCGCAGGGTTCTCGCATTGCACTAGCGTGAACTGGGCATTAAAGTAAACATGTCACAAATCTGCCATTAAACAGGAGCGTGTTAAAAAGACTTAAAATAAAAAGCAAAAAGGCATACGTTTGCTTCAGTAGCTACAGAGATGTAGACAGCTGAAGTTATGTACACATGGTCTTTTCCTGTAAAATTCAAGCTTAGTAACACCAATTCCACCTTTTAAGCCTCTCGGATTAGTGAAGATGCCCATTACATCAAAGACCCATTCACACCAGAAACTGTATGTTTTTGCATGCATAGTGTTTTTTTTTGCACATTTGCATACGTTTGAGGTGCATTTTTCCTAAGATTGCATTTCCGTCTTCTCTGGGATTTTATATGCACTACGTTGCCGTGCATTTCCATACATTTTAGCACATTTATGGTGCAAAACAATGCAGCTTGCTATACTTTTTTCACTGCACTGTAATGATGTGCAGGATCTATTGTCTTTTGACTATGGAGGTCTTACTAATGGCAACCTCTGCTTTAAGATAAAAAATCAAATAATATAACAATGACTGTTTTGTAGTCTTCTAGCTGTAATATCTGCAGTAAGAGACTATCAAATGCACAACTGCCTCTAACCGCTAGTCTGAGAATCTGAGTGAGATTTGGTGATGTCAGTCCTGTGCTGCCTACAGTTTTCCTTGCTGGAGAGGAAGCTGTACCTGGGTGAAAAAATATCCCTGCATTTGTGTTATTTATTCTGTGCATCTGTGCTGCCTATTGATCATTACTCCACCAATTATCAGATCATCGTGGAGGGACGCTCTGACATGAGAAAGCAAAGATTCGTTCCTCCACGATGATGGCTACCACCACACAGAGACATGGTTCAAAACATGGCATTGCAAGTCAATAATGGGAAAAATATTAGCCGCAGGGAGTCTATAAAATAAACTAGCCCTAGCCTGGCAATTAGTTCTTTGCCCCCTGCGTAACATTTTTGGCCACAGCTTGTAAAGGTCCTTTTAAGCATAATTTCACCATATGCTCAGTTTGAATTATCCAGGCTTGTGACAGGTTTACTTTTATAACACTGGCCCCCCTGAAAACATCTAAAGGAAGAAAAGTCAAACACTAAAGCAGAGCTCCAGTTGTTTTTGTGTTTATTAAAAAAGTTAGCAGCTACAAAAACTGTAGCTGCTGACTTTTAAAAAACATACACTCACCTGTCTCAGGATTCAACACTGTGCTCACCCAAGCCGCTCCTTCTATCCGTCTTCTCTTCCTGGTATCCCAACTGTGGGCACCTGGCTGAGACAGCTTGCAGCTTCACAGCCGGGTGCCCAAGTAGCGTTGTGAATGGTCTTGCAGTATTCTGTGGCCTGTGACATGTCCCAGATGACTGCGGGGACAGGGATAGGAGTGGAAGCCCATGCCTATAAACCCCCCCAGAAAAAAAAAAAAAAAAAGGCCTTAAGGGGGAACTTCCCCTTTTGGGTTGAAGGTTGTGGTGAGTAGGATATATATTAACTACGCAACACAAGCCCAACAGTTTGAAAAAAAGAGTGACACTGGAATTTATTAGTAGGGGACACTGACTTGCTAATATTCCAAGAAGAAACAGTCTATATGCTGATCCTTTAAAGAAGTGCTCCAGGAAGGGGTTAAACTCATTCCACTTGCTTATGAAAGTAGGCTATTCAGTGATTTGCACGTGTGTGGGTGAGATGAGGGCTTTGTGAATTCTGAGCCCATAAACAGGAGCAATACCCCAACAATGAAACCTTTATGGCAGGTAGACTTTTATTGCAGAAGAGAATCTGAATGTCTCTTTTTTAGCAATAAAAGTTCCTCCTCTGCCTGCCAGTAATGTTTAGTTTGAATGGATATCGAGATGCGCATGAGCAGCTTAGTGTGCATTCTTGACATGCCATAGTGCTGGGATGAAATGACTCCCATGTACATGTGGAGGAGATAAGTCATCCAGGGCTGCGCAAACAGGATAGCTAAAGATGATGAACCCAGAAGACTACTAGGCTAAGGTGGAAGAGTAGGAGAGAAAGATTGCTTTACTGGGAAGAGAAAATACAGTAGACTTGAGTTCTGCTCTTAAGGAGCTCTTTTGGCCCTACTTCTCTTATGGATCAGGGCAGTGCTTTGTTCTGCACTCCTGTGACCCGATTTCAGCTGGCAGCAGGCTAAAATCCGCCGTCGGCCAACGACGCTGAGCTGGTCCAAGCTTTGGCGAGATCCCGACTTTAAAGTTGGGATCCACCCAGATGCCCGGATCAGCAGTTGGTTCAGCCTCTCAGCAAACCGCTGGAAAACAGAGCCAGCCACTCCCGCCCCTTCCACAGCCAAGTGCTCCAGTAAGCACTGGAGGGGCAGAGCAAAGAGATGGTGTCTGACAGTCACTGGCTCTCTGCTCACTGAATATCAAGAACTCAACGATCAGCTGTCTTTGATCGCTCAATTTTCGGTCTCTGAAGTGGCGGGGGACCAACGCTGCATCCACCTAGGTGAGTATAAATTATTTTTTTATTCCCCAACTTCCCTTTTAACTGAAGCCAACTGTATTGAGACAGACTAGATGTTAGTGGAATTGCTATAACAGTCAAAATAATTATTTGTTACCAATAGATCCAGTAGATTTAATTCATCCCTCTGCTCTTCCGAGGAAGTTAACCAGTGCAAGACTGTAAATCACTGAACAGCCTCCATCAATGGGCAAGTGGAAATTACATTGGTTTCCTAGACTGCCTCTTTAAAATGAACAAGTACTTCAGGGAGGGAAAGGAAAGTGTCAAATGCTTAACCAAACCAAGTAGTATTGAGTATTAACAGGACTCCAACAGTAAACTGGTGCTGAAGGGATAGGCAAGAACAAACAGGAAGGGGGTTAGGTTAACTGGAAATCTATTATTGTGCCCTAAGGCTGGGTTCACACTAGTGCGAATTGGATGCAGGGTTTCCACGCGCATTCAATTCGCACAGGAGATTGTGATCGGTTCTCTATGGAGCGGGTTCACATATCTCCACAGCAGATCCGGTGTGATTGGCACAGGAGCCCTGTGCGTCTTTTGGTCCATTTCACATCCAAATTCAGCCAAAAATTTGGACTGAAATTGTACCTGGAACTGTGAACGACGAACGCACTGGACATCTGCTGTGGGCCACTGCGTTTTCATATGTAAACCCAGCCTGAATGGGCAAATTACAGGTTATCCTTAAGACCTCTTCTTTATAAGCTGTACCTATGGACAGAACATCCACTCCCCCCTCATCCACTGGAAGGACCTGCAGAGTTAGAAAGCTGAAAAGAAAAAGCAGGTGTCATGGAGTCAATGATGTCATTTTCAGGCAGCCACGTGGCATGGTATTAACCCTTCTCTGGCAGGGCTGCAGCGGAGTCTCCGGTCTCCCTGTCACTGCTTTGTGCTATTTACCCATCTCAAAGAATTTACTGCTGGTCAGTCCAGGGCTGCTGATGCTGCTAAAGAGCAAATTATTGGGAGGTGCCGTATGGCGACCACAACCTGGCGAGCTCTGCCTCCGGGGTAACTGGGAAGCCCTGTTATCGGGTTGATGTTTGATTGTGCTGGATCTCTCCTCGTCATCCATATTGCTTTCTGGATAGCTGTGCATCCTCACCGGCTGTAAGAAGAGAGACCAGTTGTTAGTTCCTTCATGGCAATGCAAGCAAATATAATTTAGGTGCGACAGATGCTGCAGCTATGCAGATTTACTTTAAATTATATAATCTAACCCAAATAAAATGTTTCACACTCTCTAGTGAACTAAAAAGTATCCATACATTAAAAGATTTTAGGCCCCATTCACACTGACAGACCGATCAATTTTTCAGGCGGGCCCAATTTCAACCATTCATGGCTCTCTAATGGAGCGGATGTCAGAAGACATGTTTCCACTGACACAAGCCGACATCCGATCCTGTCCGCTAAAAACAGAGAGACGGGAATCCATTCCCCATCTGTCTGGCAGATTGGATTGGAACGGATGACAGTTGAATGGAAAGGGACAGGCGGTCTGTTTCCATCCGACCACCCCATAGAGAACAGTGGGCTGTCTGATCTGCATAGCGTAGCAGACATGGACCTGTCATCCGCCTGTTCAGCAGGGATCAGCGGAGCGATCCACTGCGCAGCAGGCGGAACCGCTTGCCAGAGTCCACCTCATCTAAAAGGGTCCTGAAATTAATATACAGTAAACGACTTAAAGCATTTTAGGTATGAATGCTATAACCAAAAAGGCACAGTTTGTGATGATAAATTATGAAAGCTTTAAAGCTGAACCCCAGGCAGATCTCAAAAACACACATTAACCACTTAAAGACCGCCTACCGCAGATATACTGCGGCATGGTGGCTCTATTGCGTGAAACGATGTACCTGTACATCATTTCGTGCAATAGACAGCGGGTGCACATGTGCGCGGCCAAAGGGGGAGCCAATCAGCATGTTCGGCGGATGTGATGTCAGCCAGGACTCGCCCGCCGATCGTTCCTCAGAGAGGTCAGTTAGCTGTCCGATTTGTCAACTGCAATTACTATTAAAAAAAAAAAAAAAAAAAAAAATGGCATAAAAAATATGTAGCAGAATACATATTGCCCTAAATTGATTAACAAATTCGATTTTTTTTTTTATTGGATATGTTTTATAGCAGAAAGTAAAAAATAAATATATATATATTTTTACATTTTCAGTCTTTTTTTGTTTCTAGAGAAAGAACCACCGCTCTAGGTTGGCCCACCAAGACGAGTGCTTGTCTTCCCGTCAGAGTGCCTCAGGTGCTGGCTAATACATGCAAGGTAGAAGGTACTGGAAAGAACTCTGGATAGCCGCACACCGAAATTGATTTCTTGTGTTGCTTATTCCAAAACAAACTATGAATAAGCACTGAAGTCAGTGTGAAACGCGCCAGCTATTCTTGTAACACCAGTTTGTTGTGGATGATTTGATGTGATCTTTGTTTTGGAATAAACAACACAAGAAATCAATTTCGGTGTGCGGCTATCCAGAGTTCTTTCCATTACCTTCTACTTTTTTTGTTTCTATCGCAAAAAACAAAAAAACGCAGAAGGGATCAAATACCACCAACAGAAAGCTCTATTTGTGGGGACAAAATGGGTACAGCGTTGCACATACCCGCGCAATTGTCAGTTAATATAACGCAATGCCATATCGCAAAAAACGTCCTGGTCATTAAGGGGGTAAAACCTACTGGGGCTGACGTGGTTAAAGCAGTGGTTAACCTCCCCAAAGAAAATAAAAAATTGAGCCCCATGCAGAGGTTTGCCATAATGTGCTAGTATGCACAGCATACTAGGACATTATGACAGACGTACCTGCACACAAAGTCCTCCAGCGCAGCACTGTCACGTTTCCCTGGCGCTTTCATCTTCACCTGGTTTTCCTTCTGGGTTTGCGGGCTCCGGCTGTATGAATGGCCGACACCACCGCAATGATATCAGCCCCGAGCTCTGAAGGTACGGCAGGGATATGCCATTTTTTTTAGAGAGCATTTTCCGTTGCTGTCACCGGCTGCACCCCGTCTGGATATCTCCAGAACAGTGCACATTTAGGAGCTATTCACTGTACCTACAGGTAAGGCACATTATAGGCTTAGTTGTAGGTACAAGTTAAAAAGTGCACTTTACTTCCACTTTAATGCAGCTCTGTAAATATCAACATACAATTACATGCAAGTTTTGTGAAAGCAAGCAGTCTAAGTAACTAAATTTCACCCGGCATCATCCTCTTGCAGTTCCTGTACAGCAAAGTTCAGACTAGAGAGGGAGAAGCAGCGCAAGGAGCCAATCATATATGTTGCAGAGCTCATGTGCCAACAAGGGTAAGAAGAGAGAGCAGAGTGAAAGAGGGACGATTTACTGAGAGTGACAAAGAGATGAGCTTATCAGTCTGTTGCTTCGTCTTTTACTGCCCAGTCAAAGGCTCGGGAAGGACAAGACCTGTAAAGCCAGCCATCGATGGATCGAAATTCAACCAGATCATCAGGGACTGGACAAACTTCGATCCATCTATGGACAGGCTGGTTGTACAAAATGAGGTTCTCAATCGACTTCTGTACAACCAGCCTGTTGGAAAATGTTCTCTTAAAGCGGTTGTATACCCTTTTAAACTTTTTTTTTTTTTTTTTTTTAAACTACCTGCAAGACAAAGTCATAATGAGCTAGTATGACTAGCATACTAGCTCATTATGCATCACTTACCTTAGATCGGGGCCCCCAACGCCGTCTTATTCTCCCCCTCCAGCCGCAGCCACCGCTCTTCCGGGTATCGCCGCTCCGGCCAATCAGCGCCGCTGCGGCGCTGTGATTGGCCAGAGCAGCGAAGACGTCGCTCCGCGCATGCGCGCGGGGCACTTCAACTGCGGTGGACCGCAGTTGGGAATGGGGATTAACTACATTCAATGCACCGTTGTCTACGGCGAGCATGCGCCGTAGACAACGTTGTAAATCGTTCTTTGCAAATATCTCCTAAACCGTGCAGGTTTAGGAGATATTTCTTGTACCTACAGGTAAGCCTTAATCTAGGCTTACTTGTAGGTGCAAGTCTAAATTAAGGGTATACAACCACTTTAATCTGTGCCGCCAGCTATAGCCTGCAGTGCTGTTGAGTGTATTCTGAGGACAGGGAACTTTCCCTGCTGTCAGAATACAGTAGCACCATGGGGGGTGGGGGATTGTAATCAATTACATTTTATAAAATGTAAGGCTCCAGTCACACCTGATCGCAGGCGGAATCGTCATGATTCCATCTGCGATTCCAAATTGCTACAAAAAAGCAGGACGCGTTTGTGGTGTCTTCTAATGGCACCCCAATTACATGATGTGGGTGTCCAAAAGAAGCTCATGTTCCTTTTTGAGAAACAAGTGTCGCGCATTGCGATTGCAGCATGATATACCGTGCGACAATTGCTGCGCGATTGAGGTACCATTAAGAAGTCATGACATCGCAAATGCATTTTGCAGCAATTTGGAATTTCGATGATTCCGCCTGCGATCAGGTATGAATGGAGCCAGAACTACGTACAAAAAATAAATATTATATTACCTTAGGAGGAAGTGGTGGCGGAACAGCTTTTTTCATGGTGGAACTGAAATAGAACACCAGAACAATAAGATAAAAATATAAACCATTGGCCTAAAGAAACTAGTCCACACAGAATATTCCATTTGATTTTCAAGAGAAAGGGCATTTTTCACCTTTAACCACTGCTACTGTTGGAAACTACTGTGATGGTTCAAATATAATATGATAATGTGCTAATTTTGATAAAATTGCCAAATATTACATACAATGTAGAATAAAACAACTTTTAGTCTTGGTTCACAATGACGCGGTGCAGGATGCGCCGCATCCAATCATGTAAACCACCCATTTGATCTGATTCCAGTGTGGGTGTGGTGCGATTTGAGCCATACAAAATGAATTTGCACTGCAAAGAATCGTTTGCGATTTGAACAAGAATGCAGTGCGATTCCTGTCCGAATCGCATACGTTTTCCCACACCACATCAGTGTGAACCAGCACTTAGGATTACAACCATTTCCAGATACCTCAGATAGTTCACCGAATCTTGCTCCAACTTTCTTACTAATTAATTAATCAGCAGATCCCTTTATTAAGCATCTGGAAAAGGCTCAACCCTGTGTTTGATTACTCCTATAAAGTCAGTAATTTTCTTACTCGCTGTTTGCACCATTGGTAAAAGGATTCCAGCTATGTGAAAAATCGTTATCATGACTTCCTCCCTAAAAAGGTAGAGAGAGAGAAAAAGACAAAATTTAAGCCTTACATTTAAAAAAAAAAATAAAAAAAATAAAAAAAATCGCTAAAAATGTAAAAATAATGTCTTGGCATATTTAATTCAGATGTGCAGTAAACAGCAATAACATACAAGGTTTACACGCAATGCTTGGGTCCTTAAAGAAGGAAAACATAGGAGTAGTACAACAATGACAAGACATACCAAAGCATAGCAATCACATTTCTAGTGTAAGCTACAAAATGAATGTCAGCAGCCACATACTGCATGGCAACACCAGTACTTTGACCATTCCATTTGACTGCATTTAGGAGAAAAATTCAAATTTCTAATTTTTATCATGTCTACAATTTCCCAGCAGATGGCACTAACACACTGTTGGGGTGTATGTGTTGATGGTAAATAGAGGACATGCAATATAATATTGAAGCAGCAAAAGTAATACTTTATGGCCTGTTTACACCCCCATGCTAGGGATCCCATACAAATTAAATGGGCTCTAATGCACCTTTAATGCAGGAAAGTTTAGTGCATGCCGCAACTTTTTGCACTTTGGTGTGCCAAGGTGTGTTGGGGTGCCATTTTTCTATAAATGACACTAAAACACACAGACAAGCTGGTGTAAACTTACAAAGTGAAATTCTATGTCCATAGCCACAGAATCACAAAGTGACAAGGGATACAGGAGAAAAAGATGAAAGTTCTTTTTGTTCCTGTAACCTTGCTACCCTGTTTCCCCGAAAATAAGACCTAGCGTGATTGTCCGTGATGGCTGCATTATAAGCCCTACCCCCCAAATAAGCCCTAGTTAAAGTCCTTGTAGGTCTTATTTTCAGGGTAGGGCTCATTTTCAGGGAAACAGGGTAGGGCTTATTTGGGGGGTAGGGCTTATATTGCAGCCTTCACCGACAATCACGCTAGGTCTTATTTTCGGGGAAACAGGGTATTAGATAGAACATCACCCCAAATGTTTAAGGAGGGGTATGGTAAGTGTTTGCTTGGTTAAGGTAAAGGGGTCAATTCACTAAGAGTTAAAGAACAGAAAATAAAATGCAGTAAAATAACGCATGCAGTAAATCACTTATGAAAGTTCCATTCACTAAGAATTTATCGGTAAATAACGAATGCAGTATTTTTTCGATTGTTCAGTAACTACCACCCCAAAGTAGTGCAGGAACCTTTTTCTAAGTCGGAGTGACTCGAGTCTCTCCTATTAGAACAGTTCCATTGCACTGCATGGAGCCAGACTTGTCAGGTGGCTACGTCGCCGGACAGATCGCCCCTGTGTGAACTGGAACTAAGGGTTGTTTAAGGTAATTTCCTTATAACATTTTACGTTTTAATATGTTTTTTATTTTGCAACAATTTTTTTTTTTTACAGTCCTCTGTATTTGGAGGCATTGAAATTTGAACTTCCTTCTCAAATGTCTGCAGATGCTTGGTGATCCAAGCTGCTGTCTTTTCCATGTGGAACTCTGTTGCCAGAAAATAGCTGTTAAGCTCTGTTGCGCTCCTTTACTAATCCATCCTGCCATACATTCATAAAAATTTGTTTTTTTTTGTAAATGTATGGCCTACTAGAGCTGTTCTATTGTGAAAACTAAAGAAAACTTGACTATATATATATATATATATATATATATATATATATATATATATATATATATATGCTGCGGAAATTGTCAATGCTATACAAGTACCTGTAATAAAGAAATAACTATACACACAGAGATAGGCAAAGGCCAACAGTCTAGATGTTCAGCGTCTCACTTTAAATTATGGCAATATATGTTGCTTTTAAAGTGGAAATAAGGGCACTATTACTACTACTACTACCTCCTTTCTAATGGCCCAAAGTTTGTGAGAAGTCCTCACCGGTGCCAGCATCTTCCGTGTTTGGTGGTCTTTGGGCATCACCGACTTATGGAGGATGATGCAACTCCTGCACATGAGTCGGTCACTCTGGCAAACAGGGACCGTGCTGGCAACGTAAGCCAAGCTGTGCATGTGCAACTCAGTTTACATGCCACAGAAGACCGAGAGCAGGTAGGTGTGCATTTTGCATAGCAGGAAAGACACTGCTTGTCTCTTCTGAATTAAATATCCTACCTGCTCACAAAAATGCCTTTAGTTCCGCTTTAATCGCTCACATGGATTGGCATGTCTAGATAGTAAGAACCTGCACTCACAAATGAGGGTATATCCTAAAATATTCCCTATTTGTAGAACAATCAACTCACAATTTCATTGGCTTCGGTCTCTTTCCTGAGTGGTGGTTCAAACTGCAGTTTGTCAACTGAAAAAAAAACAAAAAAAAAACTAAATAAACAGCATGAGTTAGACAGACAAGAACTACCGGTATGTTACTATGTCTTAAAATGGTTACTGGGGTATCAATATGTAACTAACGAGTACAGGGCGACATTTAAAAACAGGTGCTGATCTTAAAGCGCATACAAATCTAACAAGAACTTCGCCTATTTGGTCCCTTTTAGTCAGGTAAATATTCCACCTATTGGAAGCGTTCTTATATTTGCATAATATGTTGCAAAAAGAAATGCCTGTAGATCCTGCCAGAAATCTTGTGGTCAGATAATTTTCTGTGCTCTCTGCCTGTGCTGACTGGTATTAATTACATTGTTCTTGGAGGACAAGAGAACTATATCCCTCTACTGTAGTGTGCTAGGGACATTATTAGAAGTGCGCTGAATGGAAATTTTGGTGCCGAAACTTCAGGATGCACTTGAAACCAAAATTTTTTATTTATTTTTTTATAAATATAGATATATATATATATATATATATATATATATATATATATATATATATATAGATAGATATATAGATAGATAGATATAGATATATATATATATATATGAAGCCATAAGGCTTCACTGCCGGTTTCCCTTACCATGAATGGTGGCGGCAGCACCCGAGAGCCAAAACATTGGCTGGGGTGCGGACATCTCTGGATTCCAGGACAGGTAAGTGTCCTAATATTAAAAAAGTCAGCAGATTCAGTATGTGTAGCTGCTGACTCTTAATTTTGCTCCGCTTTAAAAAATTAACAGATTTGCTTTTATACAGCGATGTAGAGGAAGTGCATAAGGTGAACTGGGACACTTCTGATAATAGGACACAAAGGAACTGTGTATAGAAGACGCATCCAGTGACAGCTGTTGGTGTGTTTTGTTCCTGTTTTTATGAGATTGTGGGGGGGGGGGGGGGGGGGGGATACATAAAATACAGGACTTCAAATATCACAGTCCTACATTCATCACAACACAATGGCAGCAGAAAAGCTGCAAAGGAAGTATTAAAAAAAAGTCTGAACATTGCATCTTTGTTAAGCTTTTGTAATTAGGACATAGAGGATCAGATGCATTTCCCATTACCTCTGAGAAACAAGAACAGAAGACAAAACAAACAGCTCAGCAAGAGAACCTATCATTAGGAAATGACGGAAAGCACTGCAACTAGCAGTTACTCTCATTATAATTGTTCTCCAGAGACCTGTGAAAGAGCCAAATGTTGAGCATCAAAAACTCCACTTTGCTCCAAGTCTATCCTCTCCCCTGCTAGTGCTTCCCACAATGAAATGCAGGAACCTAAGTGACATATTGAAAGGTGACTGTTCTACATTACAGATGCAAAATTGAGATGTGCATGCTACCCTTCATCCTAATGTCCTCTGCCAAGCAATTATAGCAATGGACCAATTACCATTACCAAAAGCAAAAGTCACCTAACAAAATTTCAGTTTTGGGTGTACAGCTCTGAGTTTGGCTATTAGACACCCCACCTGAATTCCTAACTTCAGCCAATAAAGTACAGTAATTGCAAACATAATTCGCTCCAGAAACATGCTTGTAATCCAAAGCACTTGTATAGCAAAGCAAATTTCCCCATAAGAAATAATGGAAACTCAAATGATTCATTCCACAATCATTTATTCATAGGTCCTTCAGTTTATAGTCCATATAAAAAGATTATAGCAATGTGACCAGGTTGTGTAACCATAAAATGTCCATACACAAATGGCAGCCTCCACAAGGGGATTAGAAGCAAAATCCAGCAGGAGCTCCAGAGTATAAAAGAGAAGAGAGGCGCCTCTAAGTGTAGCAATATGTTGCAAAATGTTGTACCTTCATTAAATGTAACCATATTGCTACACATAGGCCCCTTTCACACGATCGGACCGTTCAGATCCGCTTGTCAGTTTTGACGGCGGATCTGAACGGGCGCGCCATGTTAGTCTATGGAGCGTCGGATGTCAGTGTAGACATGTCCACTGACATCCGACCCGGTCCGATCCGCCAAAAGCAGACATATGGCTATATATATATGGCTATATATATATGGCTATATATATATATATATATATATATATATATATATATATATATATATATATATATATATATATATATATATATATATTTTTTTTTTTTATTTTTTTTTTTATTTTTTTTTGGAAAGAGTAGGGAATGATTAAAACCAGAGTCAGATATGTTTTTGGCCAGATGAGTCCTATTTGAGCGTAATTCAATCATATCTCATCCTGCGGACACAATTGGAAGCAGCAATGGTTATTGCAGCAAATGTCCTCCCATTGGAAGATTTGCCTTGAGTGTTTGCGAGAGGTAATGGTCACCAGGACAAATAGAGAGGATGAATCTTCCTAACAGACTTGGACACCAATAAAAAAAACTGCCAATAATTCTAACCCATCAACACTCCTGCCTTAGATGCACTTTAAAAGCAAAAAAAACATTCTCACTAGTCCTGCTGCCTGTCAGATGAAGTACAAACCACCGAAGGATTCAGTGGCAGAAGAAGCAGCTTATTTGATCAGCTAAATCATGGGAGATTTAAAAAAAAATAAAAAGAAAAACATGACATGAGCTATACTGCCTGCACCTAATCAGATCTATAGGGCCTCATGTACACTGGGCTTAAAAAAATAAAAATAAAAAGGCCACTTTTAATCGCTTTTATTTTTTTTTCATTCTTTTAGCCAGTAAAAGCATCTTTAGCTTATGTGTCCATGCACACACAGGCATATTAGGAGAGGAAAATGTACAGGCTGAAAAAATATCCAACAAAGGTGCGTTCATGAGAGGAGCTAAAGAGCAGAAAAATCAGTAGACGTCTCTAGACGCATTTGGGCGTTCATGCATTACAATGGCCAGTATAAGTTAATATTCGGCCCAATGGTATATATTAATGTTCAAATGCTTGATGCAGCTAAACGTGCGTGCAAAACGCAGCTTTTACCACTTTTTTAAGCAGCTTTTCTGCAGTCGGGGGCTAAAGACATGAGGCCTTAAACTTAACACTCATTTCTGACAGAGATGCAATAATTTGTCACCAGACATGTCTGAAATGCCAACGTCTGTAATTAGGCAGGCAGCTAGAGATCCACACAGTTCTCAGGCAGGCAGCTAGAGATCCACACAGTTCTCAGGCAGGCAGCTAGAGATCCACACAGTTCTCAGGCAGGCAGCTAGAGATCCACACAGTCCCATTGCAGGCAGCCAGAAACCACCACAGTTTATTGTCAGGTAGCTATACACATCCAAAGCTCTGAGGCAGGCAGCTAGAAATCTACACAGTTCTCAGGCAGGCACCTACAAACATCCACACATCCTAGGCAGGCAGCATCTGTAGAACTCCAGTAAAGCAGCACCAACACCACAGAGATAGTCAGAGATGCCTTGAGGTTGTCAACTGGATATCATGAGAGGTTTGTTTTGGGTGTATATCTTCCCGTTTTTAGTTTCTTTTAACTTGAACACTGTTGAATCCCAGATGTTCAGCTTTAATCCAGGTATGTCCCATCGCTATAGTTAAGATCTCGTACAATAAGATAAAATAAAGATGGATATGGAACTTACAGTTAAGCTCTGATGCAGTCCTCTCTGCTCTCCCTTCTTTCTTTGTAGAACGGATGGTGTGTCGCACCGCCAAGACTGGCTGCAGGAAAACCACAATGAAAAAGATTACTCCTCCCCATAACCAGCCAGGGATTCCCCACTCCAAAACTATTTTAAAAGCTCCTGGCCTGAAACTCTAGCTGCAGGGAAAAAGCACAAGCAACCTGTGCACTACTCACGCTACCCAGGAATCACAGCCCCTTGTGCTGAAGTCAGAAAGGTTACCCCGTTTACCTTTTATATGAGCTCATAATAAGCACTATCCTCAAAACATACCTTTTGTCTGGAATTCCCCCTAAAAAACAGTACAATTTCTAATATGTGAGGGCACCTAGACACTACAGCCTCATTATTGTTCATACGCAGTGTGAGATCCAAAGCTCGGCTGCCTCTGACCGCTAGCCTTGGAAGATTTGGTGATGTCACTAATGTACTGATCTCCTTGCTGGAGGCTCTCATACCAAGATGGCCACCTCAACATACATAGAAAAAGGCATACACCTGTAATGAAAATATTGGCATCAGGGAGGGGAGACTTCAGGCGATGCTGGTGACTAGTCCTTCTCTCTGTTCAATTTTTCTTTGACACCTAGCTAAAGTCTTATACCATTATCGCTTTATAGTCCTTTTACTCCACATGGTACGATTTGTAATTGGACCTGGAAATTCTTTAGGAAACCTTTTGGTCCTCCACTGCTCTGTTTGGCAGCCTGGAGCAAAGAAAACAACTAGGTTCTTCCAAGTATGGGGGAGCATGCAACTCTATCCCATTCCTCCCACAATATAGTGCTAGCGTTTGAGGCTTGGCTAATCAGGCACCAGAATGGTCGGACATGTGGAGCAGGCAAAGCCTAGAGCTTACACGTGGCTTACTCTCTTTGCACCCAGTGGTTGAATGGAGCACAATGGGAGTAAAGGAACAGATGATTACAGTAAGCCGTTAATAGGACTACCAAAAAAAGTCAACCTGTTTCTATGCACTGCATGGGAATAAATTATTTAAACATAACAATAAAGCTTAGACCAATGATGGACAAAGTAAAGCAAAGACCCGATTAATGATCCTCATCATGAAGAGCGGATAAGTCACTCACCTCCAGGTCATCCTCATCAGGCTCAATATAATGGTGGTGATGATCTGGGTTGTTCACCTTATCAAGGAGCTCCAAAGCCTGAAATCTGGAAAGACCACCTTGTGCCACAAGTGTATGCTGAGAAAGAGAAAATCAGGGTTAGATCATGGGAAAAGATGAACCAAACTATACATGGTGCAGCACATGGGAACTTACTGTCAGCAGTCGCTCTGCGGTTGGTCTTTTCTTTGGGTTCTTAGTGAGAGCAACTTTGATAAAGTTATGAAACACTGGAGTCCTAAAGAAAATAAAATGAATACAGATAAGAATATGCATCGTTCAAAAATGAAAAAATACACATTGCAGGCTCCCTGGACAGGTAAGTGTCCTTCTTAAAAGTCAGCAGCTACAGGATTTTCAACTGCTGACTTTTAAAAAAAAAAAATGTTTGTGGCTGGAACTCAGCTTTAAGGACCACCCTATAGCGGATTCACTGCAGAATCATGTATACACACATGCGATTCTAAACTTCCCAAAAGGGGGGCGCTGCTTCTGCTGTGATTTGTCACAGCAGAAGCCAATCAATATGCGCTTATTGTGATTTTTTTTTTTTACCAAAAATATGTAGCAGAATACATATTGACCATACATTTATGAAGAAATTCGATTTTTTACATTTTTTTATTGGATATGTTTTATAGCAAAAAAAAAAATTTTTTTTTTCAAAAATTGGCAGTATTTTTTTGTTTATAGCGCAAACAATGAAAAAAACCCAGAGGTGATCAAATGCCACCAAAATAAACCTCTGTTTGTGGGGAAAAAAATGACACACATTTCATTTATGTACAGCATTGATTGATTGCGCAATTGTCAGTTAAAGTAACAAAGTGCCGTATCGCAAAAAATGGCCTGGTCATAAAGGGAGTAAATATTTCGGAGGGCAAGTGGTTAAAGAGGAAGTAAACCCTCCTGTATAATTTGTACCTATAGGTAAGCCTAGAATAAGGTTTGCCTATAGGTACTGTAAATATCTCCTAAACGCGCGCTGTTTACAATACGGCGCACGTTTAGGAGATATGTACTGTATACTGCACTGATGAGGTCCTCATCATCGCCCATGCCGTTTCTTCAGAAGTGTGTGCCGTGATCTGTGGCTCTGGAAGGAAGACGGGCGAAGATGGATGCAGCCTCCAGCGGGGATGACGCAGGCTTCGTTTGCAGGCAAGTGTCACATAATTTAACAAGTTCTAATGCAGGAGGTTAGAATGGTCCTTAAAGTGACTGTCGCTATAATAAATATGTGTACAATTATAAATGGCCCCTGTAAGGAATATAGATTTTCCACCTCTCCTGCTGCTATCCCACAGATCTCTTAAGTATACAGCTTGTAATGTCTGAGTAATACCAAAACTCCTATTCTGCATACTTGACTCATTGACTCAAAATACTGAAGCCACTGGATCCACAAGATAGCTGTTGGAACTAGCATTTTCAAAAGGTAACAGGTCAGTAGTAGCATTTTCATATGCACTATAGGTTTCCTTTAACAAAGGATAATGGAGCCGTGTGTACACAGATAAAAGGTCCACACTGCTCACTGGTGAGCCGACTCCAACAGCATGATCTCCTCACTGCAGGGTGCTCGCCCAGTCGCACCTGAAGCAATAATAAAAGGAACCGGATTGTTGCACACCAAACTGAGATCCAAATGCCTTGATTCACATAAAACCATGAACAACATGAAGAGCACTACATGTATAAGCAAGGGAGGAACAGCTTAAATGTTTAGCACATGAATTGTGCTTTATCAAAGCCCCTTTCCTTTCATTACTTGTGTGAAAAGAACTTCACAGTGGTCAATAGATTTTGTAACTGAAGTGGGCCAATTGGCTACTAAAACACAAAAAACCCAATGCTATTTCAGAAGGACAACAATCTGCACTGCCAAGCAGGCATCTCAGTTTCAGAGATTGACAAAACTGTTAAAAAACATTAACCATAACGTTTTATAGTTTTATTTGCTTTGGTATTATAGTCTATAAAGGAAATTTTTGCTCAGATTGGAATCTCTAGTTAAAATGATTAAACAAAGCTGGACAACATAACAAAAAAAAAATGGCATAAGAAGAAACTGGGAAAATGACTAAGGATGAGCTCAGGTGTGTTCGCAAACAGCACATGCAGAGCCCACCAGGAAGTCGGCACTGCGGAGCGCTAATCACAAGCAGTGAGACATTGTCCCGATGCGCGGCTGCAGAGATCGGGAAATGTATCACTGCCTGTGATTAGTGCTGTGCAGTGCCGACTTCCTGGCGGGCTCTGCACGTGCGGTTTTGGCCGAACACGACTGAGCTCATCCTTAATATTGACCAAGCAAGACATTTTAGCCCTTCTCTATCCAAACTGAGTGCACATGACTGAGTTAAAAAACACACAACTGAACTTACCATCTCAGTTTCTCTTTTAGCTTGGGAGGCTGAAAGTTGCTCTTTGACATTAGAAACAAAGCTCTAAAAAACAAAAAAAAACACAGGAATTAAAAAAAAAGGAAAAAAAGTGTCACTTTACAAAATTCAGTCACAGAATAAAAATAAAAGATTAGTGCAATACAGTGGTGGGATCCCTTTGTCTGGATCCATACCAATTTTGGAAAAGTAAGATAGTCTTGGCTGCAGCAGGTAGGCAGCATACCCACCGGGAAAACACAGTGATTTCTGCTAGATTATGTGGTCAGAGATCGGTGTCAAAATTTACACAAAATATGGCACCAACATGCCGTTTAGATAAAAGAAAAACATATAAGACATATGGGACTTTAAAGGTGCGAATCATACAAAACAACAAGATATAAAAAGGAAAATATATACAAATTTTATTAAATAAACAACATCAATAAAAACAATACAGGCAGTATACTCATAGCCATGGATGTATGCAAGGCATCCTATAAAAGACAATGGTTTACTGTAGTCCCGTTCTGGTTATCTACATGTTTCGATGTATGGCTATAACAGCCGATAGCAATAATCACATGTAAAATATGACAGGCTGGTTGTACCCAAGTTGATCCATCAGCCTGCCCCCTCATACATGGTTTGAATTTGGGCCGGTCCCTCGTGAACTGATCGAGATTTGAACCGTCTATGGTCAGTTTACGCAAAAGCAGTTCTGATTCCTAACAAATGCACTACATTTAGCGCAGACAGAACAGTCACACGATCTGTTTTACTCAGCTCACATCTAACACCATAATCAAAACAGACCTCATTGGATGGAGATCAAACAATGGCGGCTGCAGCTCTGCCAGCTCTATTGCGGTGATACCGACAGCCCAGATGTCACAGAGCTGGTTGTAGCCTCCGTTCTTCTCCACGGCAGCCACTTCTGGGGCCATCCTGTGATAGAAAGAGCATGGTCAAACATGTATTGTTATATGCTAAAGTCACATTTTTTTAATTCTTTTTGGAAAAATGACAGCTGAAGAAGGAAAATCAAAATAACAGACAATATACCTAGTTCTGGGTTATCACACTCAAATACTGTTCATAAAGGCAAACTGGATCTCCAGTTTAAACAAAAGAACAGTTGTTACAATACACTGTATTGGCAAAAGTTTGTGGACATCGGACCATCACACCTAGATGAGCTCACTGGTTATCCCATTCCAAAACCAGGTGCATAAAATCAAGCACAAAGCCATACAATTTCCATTCACAAACGTTAGAAAACTTAGACATTTTAGACAACTATGGGTTTCTAACCTTTTCTGTTCCAGCAAATCTGTGCCCCCGGTGTACACAGCCAACTCCACATAGACATAGTTTGAAGAGTTTGGTGTGGAGGATCTGCACAGAGCCCTGCTCTCAATCATACTGGCCACCAAGGATGAGCTCCAGCGTGTTCGCACACCCCATGTGCAGAGCCCGCCAGGAAGTTGGCACTGCGCTAATCACAGGCAGCAGACATTGTCCCGATGCACGGCTGCAGAGTTTGGCAAATGTCTCACCGCCTGTGATTAGCACAGCGCCAACTTCCTGGTGGGCTCTGCACGTGGGCTGTGTGAACACGTGGGAGCTCATCCTTACTGGCCACTATAGATTGGCTCGGGCGTGTTCGGGATCCTAGTCCCAACCCACTGCTAATCCCAAGCAGAGAGACATATCCCGGTCTGCAGCTGCACAGATTGGAAAATGTCTCACTGCCTGCAATTAGCGGCGTGCAGTGTCCTGGGGGGGATTGGGCAGGTGGGTTTAGACTCGGATCCCGAACACGCCCGAGCCAATCACGGGCAGTGAGGCATTTTCCGATCTGTGCAGCTGCAGACTGGGAACTGTCTCACTGCCTGTGATTAGCGGTGTGCAGTGTCGGCTTACTGGTGGAATCGGGCAGGTTGGGACTAGGATCCCGAACACATCTGGGCCCTTGTCTACTGACCACCTTTGGGCTGAATTGGAATGTTGACTGTGAGCCAGGTCTTCTCATCCAACATCAGTATGTGACCAGCCAAATGCTCTTTTGGCTGAATAGATACAAATTTCCAAAGAGACTCCCAAATCTTTAGGAAACCTTCCCAGAAAGGTGGGCTCTGTTACAGTCACAAAAGGGGGTAACTCCATATTAAAGCGCATCTTCAACCAAAAAAAATAAAATAAAAATCATAACAGTCTTTAGATGTGATTGCAGCATTAGTTTACTTTTTTTCAAGCTTTTTCTTCCTTTATTGAACCCTGCGCGCCTCTCCTATTCCTCATAACAAAGATGGGGTATAGTTATATGGTCTTCAGAGAACAATGTAATTGATACAATAAGGACAATACCCGTGTACAAGATTTCCAGCAAAACTAACGGGGTATTTTTTTAAGATGATAAAACGGATAAACACACTTTTAACTGAATAGTTAACAGCCTAAAAAGGAACCAAATAAGAGAAGTTAATTGTTAGGATTTGCATACTCTTTATTGCCCATGGTTTTGTAAGGGGATGTCCAACAAGGTCATATACCGTAGTTATGATGGTAAGGTGTCCACAAACTTTTGCAGCTAAATACCCAAGCACAACTGCAAATTCAGCTTCTAATGGCAGAAGACTGGTGCTATGGTGTACTTGCACTCTGACAATCGGATCTGTAGTAAACTCAAGCCGGTAACTAAATGTAATCTGTAAAATCTGAATTTTTGGCAACATACTGAAACACACTGGTACCCATCTAACGTGTTTCGGCTGTGACAGCCTTCCTCACAGTGCACACAGTCGAAACACATTCACTTGTTACCAGTATGTTTTAGTATGTAGCCAATAAAGGTTTGGATTTTACAGACTACACCAAGTTCAAAAAATTTTGGCCAAATTGTGTAGCAACCGATAATTTCTCCTTTTCTTCCTACCACACTAATCTAGTAATCATCCAAATTGTCCCCTCCGCTCCTCCCAAGACATTTTGCTCTCTAGCTCCCTTGTCATCTCTCCCATGCTCGCCTTCAGGACTTTTCCAGAACCTCTCCCATCCTCCGACACTCCCTCCTCCAGTATGTCCCCTTAGCTCCTACCCTATCCATCTTTAGGTGATCCTTGAAAACACATTTAGGGAAGCCTACCCCACCTCCACCTAAAAACTGTACTTGGGTCACCTCCATAAGATCATCCCCTGCAGCTAATACCTTTTGTGCCACCTCCCCCTCCATTTAGATTGTAAGCTCCATGAGCAGGGACCTCATACTCCTCTAGTATTGTAATTGTACTGTCCCCCTTTATAATGTAAAGCGTTGAACAAACTGTTGGCGCTATATAAATCCTGTATTATAACAATAATATTATTATTATTATAAGAAAGGGACAATGTAATTGGCTGAAATGGACAGGGTTCCTTTAGACTCTTCCAGTAACGAGGCCCACTGTACCCGAGTGGAAGAGGAGTATTTCATTACCAGTATGGGGTTCCGATAAAAGATTTCCTTTTGGCAATTGTTGCTGTTATTTTTGCTGCCACACCAAAGTCCGCTGTGAAAATAAAGTTCAAAGAAAAATCCATGAGAGATGGCAAGATGACCATTTTAAAGCGTATCTGCTCACTTAACGCAGGCAACCATTTTAGTTTTGATGCAACTGAACATGAATTTGCAAATAGCGAACAAAGAAAAAAACTGTATTTTTAAAAATATGTGGCCCTGTGCCCAAGTAAGGGTTTGTGATCCAGGCATCCTTGCCGGGACGATACACAGTTACTAAAAATTAGGAATGGGGGGTTCACAACACTTTTCAGAGCCTAAAATAAGATAATCCGTTGCAATCTACTACCTGCCTTGTATAGAAAAATAGGCCTCATGAGACATTAGCTGAATCATATACTGACTTTGGAAGGAATACAGTGCCTGAAAGGTATCTTAGGAGTCTTTGGGGTTGATTTCGCTCTTATGGACACATAGAGCAGGGCTTGGGATTGAGCATGCACCAGTGCCCCCCATATCAAGCAGCTGGAGGGAGGGGGGAGCCAGGAGTGCTGGCATGGGACCCGAGAAGAGGAGGATGGGGGCTGCTGTGTGCAAAACCACTACACAGAGAAGGCAAGTATGACATTTTAAGCTGAAGTTAGAAGCAGATTGACTATCATGTACAGTTGCACCAAATTTTGCAGGTTTAGCAAATCAACCCCTATGTATAAAGATGTTGGCTGTGCGGATATAACAAACATTCACACAATCTGGATGAAAATTGCTGTATTCTCTCCAATACAGGTAGCCCCCATATCATCGATGCCACCTAGTTGCCACAGTGCAATACAATATCCTTAATTGGGAAACAAAAACTAATTTGGGGAGATTTACTAAAACTGGCGCAGAATCTGGTGCAGCTCTGCATTTAACTTCCAGGTTTTATAGTCAAAGCTTAAAGCGGAAGTAAACCCCCCTATCGTTTTCAGCCAAGGAAGCTGCCATCTTTGCCTCTGTTTAATCTTAAACTGCCACGGTGCTGCACATGTGATCCGTTATGACACCAGCCATTGGATGGTTTGACTGTTTGGTTGAGAGCACAGTCAATGTGCAGTTAGCATTCCCGGCATGCTTTTTTTTTTTTTTAAAAACTGTTAAATCGATGGGTTTACTTCCGCTTTCACTGAACAAGCTGAAGTTAGAAGACAAGTTGGTACTATGCAGAGCTGCACCAGATTCTGCATGCTCCGGTTTTTGTAGATCTTCCCCCCTCCATTGAGTCCAATAGCATGGTGGATACAGAAACTACACATAACAGAGGAAGTATGACCATTTTCATCCTGACTGTGCAGATGTTTATCACATCCGTACAACTTTTTTTTTTACATAGACCCCTAAGTGTATCTAAACCAAAAAACTAAAATGTAATATATGCAGTGTACCAGTCTTCAGATGTAGTGGCTGCATTACTTTTTCTATTAGGCTCTTATCTGTTATTCTTACCAGTAACACACTTCATGTCCTTGGGTGACAACACTCAGTTGCTGTATTTTGTGAGGAGCAGTGTTGTCTCCTTAGACCCCTTTCACATTCTTCCTCTTGTGACTCTTCCTACGACTTTGGACATCAGAGTCGCATGACAAGTCATACCCCACGATTACCAATAACCACCATTCATATCTGTGTGACTGCAAGTCGCACCGACTTCAAAGTAGTCCCTGTACTACTTTGGTCCGACTTGGATGAGAATTGAGGTTCAGGGACCTCAAGTTTACACAGGCATTCCCTGAAATTGCATCAAAATCGCAGCCGCAAAATTGCACGACTTTCAAGTCGCAGCAGTGTGAAGGGGGCCTCTGCCTGCTGTAATGAATTGCACAACTCAACCTCTCCTTAACACTGTTACATAGGGGGTGGGTGCTAAAAGAAAACAAGGAAGGCTGAGATAATTGAGATTTCAGTTGAGTGCACAGGAAGTTACAAGGACACCAAATCTCTGGCAGGGTCATCAGGTATTACTTACAGAAAATGAACTTGGCAAAAAAAAAAACACACACACACTAATGTAGCCACATCTGGAGACTGGTAAACTGACTATATTACACTTTTGATCTTTGGCTAAGATATACTTTTAATGAACAGCTGCTGCACCTTCCTGAAGTTCTAGGAATATCCATTCAGTGATAGAACTACAAATTCCAACATGCCTTATCAGCCAGTGGTTTGCAAGGCATTCTGGGAATTGTAGTTCCACAACAGCTAGAGGGTTCTGGATTTGCCAAGCTCTGCTGTAGTGCTGGAGGATAACAAAGCTCTTTCTATACAGCTCTTTCATGATATGCAGGCATTACCCAGTTTGACATCGCCATTGTCTGTGAGTAGTATGTTGGCACCCTGCAAGAGAAATAAAACTTGGATTTAGCAACATTTTACTGTTACAGCCATCAGCAGAAATATATCTAAAATAAGTGCAGCACTAATCAAGTGTAGAAATCGATATACCAGGACCCTATCTAGAGGATACACCTGGAAATCTAGTAATTGTTGTCTTGAAAATTCATGTGTTGGTATTAAAACAGAATCCTAATAACAGATAATAAATTCAGTGCAAACAGAAGTGCACTATTTTTAATTGTATTTTTTTGCACTATCTCCCCTTCTTTTCAATATTGGACTGCACAACTCTTGGCACAATATAAGATTTCACATAAATAATTATTTTATTTGTTGTGGGTTTTCCCCAAAAAATTCAAAAAAAAAAAAAAGGCTTACAATTCCTAAAAAACTAATTAAAAAAAAAATTGGAAAAAAAAATTGTTTTTTACATATCTCTAAATGCCTGTTGCTAGGGGGTCCCTCGTAGTCTGCCTCCTTGCGTTGCCTGGGCTGGTGACATCACTTTCCCTCGGCGCAGGAAGGGCTCCCCAGTCATCTGGGACCTATCACGTGTCCCAGATGACTGTGCGGCCAATCACGCTCGCGCATGCGCAGTGGGTGCCCGGCTGCGAAGCCACAGCCGGGTGCCCACAGTTGCAATAACGGCGCCGCTGAGCGGATCGGGGGGAAAGCGGAGCTTCGACCCCCCACATTGTTGGACCCTGGAACAGGTAAGTGTCCGATTATTAAAAGTCGGCAGCTGCAGTATTTGTAGCTGTTGAATTTTTTTTTTTTTTTTGAGAGATACACCTCTTTAATATTCAATATCGACACACAGATTCTATTTTTGCACTGAATTTATTATCTGTTAGGATTCTGTCTTGATATTAAAACATGAATTTTCTAGACAACGATTACTAGATTTAGGGGTGTATCCTCTAGATAGGGTCCTGGTATATCTTTTTCGACACTTGATTGGCGCTGCACTTATTTTACATATTTTTTTGAAAACACATTTGTCCTTTGTGGTGCTGGCTGCTTTGTATTCATATTGGAATATCAGCGCAGTATTTCTTTTTACATAAGCAGAAATAAAGACTGCGTCACCAATCTAAACACTGCAGGGACAATTACCATTCATGAGAATGTAGTCACTAATTCAGCGGTTCAATAGATCATACTGAGTAATAGGGCTAATCTTGTTATCAGCGAGATCTTTTTACAATGTATCCAGTAATGCTACAGGGTGTGTATTTGGGTGACTCCCAGTGAAGTTTGCTGTCAATTCAACTAATACTAACATATGTCCTTTTACATATGTTCTCATTGATTCAAGGAGGATTGAGTGTTACACAGCCGTCTTCATGCATTCCATATAGATTTGCAAACGTGTACAAATAAATATAGAACTCAATGATACAGCATATTCTTTTTTCCTCTATTTTTTGTGCACTGGATGTGCACTGGATGTGCACTGGATGAACAGCCTTCCCACAATGTAGCATCTATATAGGCTTCCCCATACTGTATTCCATTATTGTCCCCCAAGGTCCTTAAGTGCAAAGCACTCTCGCTAAAACGAACCGCAGATCACCCATGATACAGATACCAATACACAATAGTAGTATATAAAATCCATGTTTATTTGTTCTCCATTAACCCTTTCACTGAAAGCCGTTTTTTGCGATCCTTTTTTTTTTTGCACACGTTTAAAAAATCTTTTTCGGCCTGAAGATTACATAAAACCCTCAAACATTATATATTTTCTCAAAGCAGACACCATAGAGCAGAGTGATGGCGATCATTGGCACCTCAGAGGTTTTGGAACTACATTTCCCACCATGCCCATGCATTCTGCAGTGTAGTTAAGCATCATGGGAAATGTAGTTCCAGAACATCTAGTGTGCCAAGGTTCGCCATCACTGCCCTAGAGGGGGGAAAAAAAAAATGGTAGTTCAAATTTTTTAGGTCACACGATATTACTGCAAATTTTTCTAAAAGAAAACACACTAAAGTGAATTTTAGGGAAAACAAACGCAATAAAATGACCCACATTTTTGGTAAAATATAACAGACGAGGTTGCGCCGAGTAAATAAATACCCATGTCCAACCTTAAATTTGTGTGCTCTCGTGAAATGGCGACAAGCATCAGTACTCTTTGTTTTCTATAGGCGACACTTCCAAAGCCCCCTATAGGTATCAGTTAAGTGTTATGGAGGAGGTCTTGTGTTAGAAATATTGCTCTCACTCTGGTGTGAGTGGCAATATGTAACCTGTGTATTGCAATTGATGTTTTCACGAGTAGGTGCCCTTGACAGATGCGTTTACGTATAGATTTATGTTTTTGGGTGTAACTTTATTTTTTTGCAAAAAAATAATATATATATATTTTTACTTAAACTTTTTTTTTGTCCATTACATAGGAGACAAAAAGTCCCATGTGTGATGTTTTTTAGGTGACAGGTCCTCTTTACTCTCTAAAAGACCCTGCATGTCTCCCCTGTGCTCCACTGAATGTTTGCAATGCAGATCGCATTGCAAAACATTTTCCTGGCTCAAATAGCCGGGGACACGGAGAGCTTGACACGGAAGGGATATCAGAGACGTCACTTTCTGGGTCACAACAAGAAGGGGAGGAGAGGGAAGGTGTGTCCTCTCCTCCAGCTGCTGGCACCCGCCATCTCACTCTACGGATCTGGCAGTGAAAGGGTTAAAGTATTCATTAAAATATTAAAACGGTAGTAAAGACTGCATTGATTTTTAAAATAAGGCTTACCTGTAGGCAAAATGAATGATCTCCTAAATGGGCACAGTTTAGGACAATGTTTCTCAAGTCCAGTCCTCAATATTCACACTTGATGCAGCTGGTGACGTCATTGGCGCATGCGCTCTGAAGGTCCAGCACACCACGCCGGACCTTCAAAGCAGCGTGCCGGAACTGAGGGCTCCTGCGTACATTCCTACTCACAGAGCTGCAGTCTGTGAACCAAGAAGGAAGACCGGGGGAAGATGGAAGCCCCGTCAGGGGTGACAGCACTGCTGGAGGGCTTTGTTTCAAGGTAAGCATTTCATAATGTGCTAGTATGCGATGTATACCAGCACATTATGCACTTGAATTATGGGGGAAAGTTTTGCGCGTTTCCTCATAAGCAGCCTGCTCTCCCCCTCTCTGCCCTGCTGCTCAAATGAATGTCTTTATGCTACAATCCTCTCTGTTTATTACTGTAATGGCCCCCTGTTACTGTGCTATATGAAAATAACGCAGTATATACCTTGTATATTAGGAGCAGATTGACCCACCCCTTCTCTCCTTCCACGGCCCAACAGATGCAGCAGGCTGGGCCGTCTCTCTCCTCGTCCCCTCCTGACTAATGTCAGTAGGGAATCCCTGGCCCCACCCTCTGCTTGTGTCGGGAAGAGAGGAGAGACGCGGCAGGTCAATCAGCGCTCAATATACAAAGTATATACAGTTATTTTCATATAGCACAGTCACAGGGGGCCATTACAGGAAGCGAGAGGATTGTGAAAAGTGACAGTGGTGGGTTAACCACTTTAAGGTAAAAAATGTCCCAGTAGTTGTATCATCTCTCCCCCCCCCCCCCCCCAAAACACTTGAGTCTTCTCTCAATCTAACGCTCTGCACCAGCACTAAACCCTCTTGCTCTTCTGACAGGATACAGAGGCAGCATCAAAAGCCATTGGCTCCTGCGGTTGTCATCTAAATCCCGTGAGAAGGGAGTGGGGCAGAGCCACACAGCGTGCGTCTATGGACACACGCAGTCTGGCTAGGGAGCATGCCCCTCATAGGAGAGGACAAGAGCGCCTGGAGAGCACCGGCAGGGGCCCCTAAAAGTGGAGTTAAGAGACCACTGCACAGAGAAGGCAAGTATGACCTTTTTTTTTTAAATAATAATAAAAATAATAAAATGGCCACTTGAAGCCTATCTATCTAAAAATAAAAACTGTAAAATCAGCACAAGGGACATAACTTACAGTTGGATGTGTCCCCTGTGCCGATTGCTCATTCCTTAGTGAAAATCCATCTTCATCCCTGAACCCCCCCCACCACATCCTTCAGGTTAATACAACTAAAGCCTGGTACACACTATTCATTTTTTTTTTTTCGTTCAACCCGGAAAAATAAAAAAAAACTTTAAGCTCCAGTCGGAGCCGCTGTACTAACGATCCAATGTTAGTACAGTGATCTCCCCCACTGAGCTGTCCCCCCACCACCCCCCCCGCCCAAACACTCCGATCAGCTTTTTTTTTTCCCCAGCATGCACATCTGACAGAAGCTGACCAAAGGGCCCCCCCTGTCGGACCAGCAGGCGTACACACAGGCTGAATGTCAAATGTCAAATTTGGCCTGTGTGTACAGGGTTTAAGGGAGCCCGTCTATACCTGCTCTTTCTGCCCAGCTTCGCCATTCATTGAAACTGTAAAATACTACAGCTTCTATGAATTAAACCTTTTACAAAAGAAAAAAAAAAACAAACACAAAAGAAAAAGCACTCGATAAACCAATATATAGTTACTGTTTTTCCTGAACCTAACCTCTTAAGGTTAAGCTAAACCTTAACCAGAAGCTAAACCACTAAATCTTCATCTATATCTCAAAATAACTCCTAAATCTATTAACCTCATAATTTCAGCTAACCTCAACCTCGCCCCTAAATGTAACCAATAAGCTTACATAACTCCTTAAGCTAATCCTAAGGGCCGAGTTTCATTGCTGTTCTTACCTGCCTTTTCGGAAAAAAAGAAGCAAAATGGCACCAAAACAGCAAGGAAATGTGTAAGAAACAGATTTTATGTCTTGCACTTGCTATGAGGCTTCAGCAGCAGTCCAATAAACAAGGAGACCGTGACTTACTTGTCCATGTCACTGGTCCCTATATTGGGAACAGACTTTGACCATCATGGCGCTAATACCAATAGGGATCTTCAGGGTCTATGTTCCATAGGAAAGGACCATGGCCTTGGACCTGTATCTAACTACCCTGTGTCTAACTACACGTGTTGCATCAAGTCCTGGGATGAGGGCTCAAGCTGGATCCAGTGCGCAAAGCAACTTTAGGTTTTATCAAGGTTGCACCAATGGGGATGCATGGCTTCTACTGTTTCAATGGTTTCTATTTCTGTATGAGATGTGAAGGGCTGATTGAAGAACCAAAAATAAAATAAGAAACTAGTGAAGCAGAGAGTGATTTGTCCAGGAGGGAGAAGAGGTCCATCTTGGGACGCTCCCAAAAAATGTTAGGCTCACAGAATAAAGTAGCGTTATAGGTGGGTACCAGGGGGGTCCTCAAAGCTTTGCCAGTGTCCAGTCACCTGAAGTGCTCAGCCTATAACCCAGGATCTAGGATTCTCAAAGCCTGTGTCCTGTACGATTAAGATATTGGTATTCAAAGGGGCGATTTCCACCTGTACATTCCTATAGGGTGTGATTGGACTCAATATGTTTTTTTTAAAACCATAACAATGAATATGGACCCTAAATGTGCGCCTAACCCTAATATTATCAGAATGAAAAACAATACTATCCTAGTACTCATATTCTCAAAATCACTCAATTGTCTTACGGTTACCCAAAATTCTCAAAAATCACACGAACGAACAGAGCGCTGCCTATGTAAACAAGGCAGAGCTCCAGCTCTGACAGTGGGGAAGTGATGGATATTCTTAACATCCATCACTTCCCTTAGAAAAAGCAGAACACACAAACCCTGAATAGGCACACATTAAACCCTTTGATCGCCCTAGATCAGGGATATGCAATTAGCGGACCTCCAGCTGTTGCAGAACTACAAATCCCATGAGGCATAGCAAGACTGACAAGCCACAAGCATGACACCCAGAGGCATGATGGGACTTGTAGTTTTGCAACAGCTGGAGGTCCGCTAATTGCATATCCCTGCCCTAGATGTTTAACCCCTTCCCAGTCGGTGTCAGTACAGTGCACATTTTTAGCACCGATTACTGTATTTGTGTCACAAAGTGTCAGATTGTCCACCGCAATATCGACGTTCCGCTAAAAGTTGCTAATCGCCGTCATTACCAGTATAAAAAAAAAAAAAAAAAAAAAACGCGTGTGTGTGCGTATATTTTATATATATATATATATATATATATATATATATATATATATATATATATATATATATATATATATATAAAAAAAAAAAAATAATATCCCATAGTTTGTAGACGTTATAACCTTTGAACAACCCAATCAATATGCACTCATTGGGATTTTTATTTTTTAACTGTAGCAGAACACGTATTGCCCTTAAATTTTTGGGATAGAATTTATAGCAGAAAGTAAAAAATGTATATATTTTTTCAAAGTTGTCGGCCTTTTTTTTCCCCCATTTATAGCGCAAAAAAAAAAATCAAATACCACCAAAAAGAAAGCACTATTTGTGGGGGAAAAAAGAAGTACAAATTTTATTTGGGTACAGCATTGCATGACCGCACAAATGTTAAAGTAACGCAGTGCCGTATCGCAAAAAATGGCCCGATCATGGCAAGGGATAAATCATTTGGAGGTCAAGTGGTTATACTGTACTGTTGTGACACTCACCTTTATATCTCTGTGCATTTTCCCCTTACTGTGCAAATATGCCAGACCCTGTGTGCAGGAAATCAAAGAACATCATGAGAAAGTAAAAATTTGATTGCATCATTAAAAGGCAGGCACTGACAGCGAGATTCTGATAAGATCAAAGGCAAAGGTCTTCCACAAAATTATAGTTATTCCCTATAAACAGAACATTAACACAGACAAGAGGTGCTAGTCCCCTGATCTCCCCATTTCTGTCTTTTCTATATTTACATGCTGCCATCTGGTTGCTGTCAGACAAGTTAAAAAACCTGTCCAATTGGCTACCGATCTCCCAATGATGACCTGGAACCTGCAGCTCCATTACTATATATCCACAATAACTTCAGCACAGCACAGCACAGATCAGTTGACAGGTTTGTGGAACGCTCTCCAGTTCTCTCATGCTGCAACCAAGGGATAACTTGATTTCCTCCAACCCCAGCTACATATACTTCCTTCTGCTACTATGCCCCTCTGCTTAGCAACCGGTAGCAAAAAGGAAAGACCTATGAATGCTATGAGCGATCACATTCATAGCTTACACAGGGCGGCTCTCAGTGCGATAGCAATGATTGGCTCAGTGATGTAACATGCTCCTCCATACCCAGAAGTTCAAGGTATTTTCTTCGGTTTCCAGTACAGAACAAAGTGGCGGGGGAGTAAGGGTCAATTCACACCACATGCAGTCTAGTGCATTTTTTTTTCCTGCATCATAAATGCATGGAAAGTAGGCTATATGTTCCCCAATTACATAGTTTACACCGGTGTGGTCAATTCCAGGGCGTTGCAGTAAAAATAAAATGAACATGTTGCATTTTACCTGCACTGGAATGTGGTAAAATGCATAAAAAACGCACTGGAATGCATCAAAAATGCACCGAACCCCAGTACGGTGAAAAAAAACACACGAAAAGAAGAAAAAAGCAACTAGAATGCATCCGGAAAAACATTAACAAAAAAAACCCAAAAAACTCACCAGGATGCAACAAAAACATGCATGCAGAAACGCAAATTTGTTGCTTTGCTTTGAATAGACAAAGCACGCGTTTGCTTTAAACCTTCTGCCCTCAGGGTGATGACATCATGCATGAATGCCTGACCACATTCTGAAGCCTGTATACAGGCCAAATGTCCTAATGTGGTCAGATATACAATCTGACCATCCTCAGGCTTCTGAACCTTCCAGTGCTTCCCTAATAAAATCAATGGTCACACAGGATGACTATACATGTTTAGCTTGTGAAGAAAGGTTAAGGAGGTGTACTGCATATACAGCGTGGGGATTATCAGCTGGGGAAGCCATAGTAATTGGCTTGCAGTCATCTAAGATCTATGGCATGGGGGAAACCGTGCGGCCACCGGCGCTATTTTTAGCGCTGCTTTACTGTCGTTTTAGCGGCGCTAGCGGGCGGTTTTAACCCCCGCTAGCGGCTGAAAAGGGGTTGAATCCGCCCGCAAAATGCAGCCGGAGTGGCGTTTTCGCATCGCTGCCCTATTGATTTCAATGGGGAGCAGTGGCAGAGGAGCGGTGAGTTCACCGCTCTTTCACCGCTCCCAATAAGCTGCTGGCAGGACTTTGACGCCCTGCCAGCGCAGGGAGTAAACATTGCCCACGGCTGGGTAGTGAGCGAGAGTACAATAGTGACCCATCACTGGCGCCAGCGGCACAGTGCCCCATCATGGGCACCAGCAGCACAGTGCCTCATCACTGGCACCAGCGGGAGGGATAGTGCCCCATCACTGGCGTCAGGAGTTGTCCACTGCAGCCAGAGTTTGTCTCCTGCACTAAATACAAATAAGCAAAATGTAAATACCACAGGCAATAGAGAAAAGAAAAAAACAGTTATGACTGACAGACTTTAAGGGCAGCTCAGCAAAACCAAAAGAGGATATCTGGGATATGGAGGACATGTGCAGGCGTACCTATAACGAATATGCTTCTTAGCAGACATGCAGTGTGGGGATGGTTCACGCACGTCAGAATTGGGAACTGCAGTGACCACTTCCTCAGATTGCATTTAAGGTTAGAAAAGGAACCCACTAAGTATTTTATACAGGTTTATATTTTATATGGGAGTGTTGCGGTGTTATCAGTAGGCTTTCGTTTTTGTCTGTAACCATGGAGGGGCGATATCCCTTTCCACACCCTACATAAAGTACCAACAAGTTCTGAGCATACCCCTTTATTGCGCTCATATGCCCCAAATACAGGTTCATCTAAAAAAAAAAAAAGTTAATTTCAGTAATTCAATTAAAGTGAAACTCATTATATAGATTCATTACACACAGAGTGATTTATCCCAAGCATTTATTTTGTTTTTATTTTGAGAATTATGGCTTATAGCTAGTGAAAGCCCAAAATTCAGTATCTCAGAAAATTTGAATATTGTGAAAAAAGTTAAATATTGTAGACTCGTGGTGTCACACTGTAATCAGCGAATTAACTCAAAACAGTTAAAGGTTTCCTGAGCCATTAAATGGGTTCTCAGTCTGGTTCAGTAGGGTATACAATCATGGGGAACACAGCTGACTTGACAGTTGTCCAGAAGACAGTCATTGACACCATCCACAAGAAGGGTAAGTCACAAAAGGGCATTTCTTAAGAAGCTGGCTGTTCAGAGTGCTGTATCCAAGCATATCGATGGAAAGTTGAGTGGAAGGAAAAAGTGTGGTAGAAAAAGGTGCACAAGCAACAGGGACAACCGCACCCTTGAGTGGATTGTGAAACAAAGGCCATTGAAGAATTTGGGGGGATTCACAAGGAGTGGACTACGGCTGGTGGCAGTGCTTCAAAAGCCACCACACAGACATATCCAGGACATGGGCTACAACTGTTACATTCCTTGTCAAGCCACTCCTGAACCAGAGATGTCAGAATCATCTTACCTGGGCTAAGGAAAAAAAGGACTGGACTGTTGCTCAGTGGTCCAAATTCCTTTTTTTTTGGATGAAAGTAAATTTTGCATTTAATTTGGAAATCAAGGTCCCAGAGTCTGGAGGAAGAATGGAGAGGCACAGAATCCAAGTTTCATGAGGTCCAGTGTAAAGTTTCCAGTCAGTAATGATTTGGGGAGCCTTGTCATCTGCTGGTGTTGGTCCACTGTGTTTAATCAAGTCCAAAGTCAAAGCAGCCCTCTACCAGGAAATTCTAGAGCACTTCACGCTTCCCTCTGTTAATCAGCTTTACGGAGATTCTGATTTCATTTTCCAGCAGGACTTGGTACCTGCCCACGCTGCCATAAGTACCAATAACTGGTTCAATGATAAAAGTATCACTGTGCTTGATAGGTTAGCAAACTCACCGGACTTAAACCCCATAGAGAAAGATGAGACGCACCAGACCCAACAATGCAAACAAGCTGAAGGCCGCTATCAAAGCAACCTGGCCTCAACAGTGCCACAGGCTGATACAGTAATTCATGCAAAAGGAGCCCCGACCAAGTACTGAGTGCATACTATACTGTACATGGACATACTTTTCAGTAAGCCAACATTTCTGCATTAAAAATCCTTTTTTTTTTTTTGTTATTAGCCTTATGCAATATTCAAAGTTTCTGAGATACTGAATTTGGGGTTTTCACTAGCTGTAAGCCATAATCATCAAAATTAAAAGAAAGAAATGCTTGAAATGTATCACTCTGTGTGTAACGAATCTATACATTATATGCATTTCACTTTTTGAACTGAATTAACTTAACTTTTTGATGATATTCAAAGAACTAAAAATCCACTAGGGAGCGATCTGCAATACAGTATCACCATTCCCTGAGTGGAGTACAGGAATAGTGCCCTCTAGTGGCACTATTCATAGTGGAGCCCTGGCTTCTAGAGCAGGATAAGAAGTGAGATGCAATCTCCTCCATGAAAATAGTATTTTATGGCAACGTAAAAAGGTAAAGATCAATGATGTATGCTTAGAGCAACAAGGTGTCCGAATTTTGTCTTTGAAAATGGCTTGCTTTGTATTTGTTGGCATCACTGAATAAACCCAGCCGATGATTTTACCTACCAACCAATCACAAGTAGCCAATATGTAAAGCCACCTTCACAAATGATGTGCTTACACCTATATATACCTGCCAGAGCAGAGTATGCCGGAGCAGAAGAGTGAACAGTCTATGGTCCTGGTATAGGCCTGTTCATCCATTACAGGCTGGAAACAAATGGAAAATCCTTGACACGCAAGATACTTATGTGCGTCTCAAAAAGCTGCAGATTTTCTAAACCGACGACAATATTAATTGGCTATTTTTCAAAGCTCTTATTATAATTTAGTTAAAATGCCATAAAAATAAAAAATAAAACGAGGGCACACCATGGATTCAGCTAAACATTTGTTACCTGCAGGGTCTCCCGGCACATATAGGCGATCTGGTTTTCTGACAGCGGTCCAGTAACTGTAGAGAGAAATAAAGGCACATGACACTCATAAAATGCAAAATGTGTCATCAGTAGCTGGCTCAATTACCAAGACAAGCTCTTAACTAGAGCTAGCGCCCAGGTGCCCACTTACCTCTTCGACATTTCCATGGTGTTTACATCTCTATTGCCCAACCTGAAGCCCTTTAGCACTTACTAGGCAGCCCTAGCTGATGATTTCTCAAGCTAGCGATGGAAAATTTTCTGTATACCAACTTCCATTTACAGTGGTTGTAAACCTCTGAAATTAAATATGAACAAAGCATATCCCTCTATAGTGTGTACTTGTCTCAATCCAGAGTGCCAGGTTTATTTTCTGCTACTGCTTTATGTACAAGTTAGACATGTGCAATTTTTTTCTTCTTTCCAATTTGACAAAAATTTGTTAATTCAGAAATATTCGACTTAACAAAAAAACATGTTTCAATTTTTTTTCCGAAAATGAAAATTTGAAAATCCAAAATAACCAACTAATAATAATAATAAATATTACTATTAAATTATAGATATTGGAATTTCCTTTCAAATTTGGCTGTTAGTGAAGGTAGTGACTACAAATTTATCCAAAATAATGAATGCTGCATCTAAATGAATGGAACGTAACAAATAAAAGCTTTTCATTATTATTATTATTATTAAAGCGGAGCGACACCTGAAATTTTTTTTTTAAAAGTCAGCAGCTACTAATACTGCAGCTGCTGACTTTTAATAAATGGACACTTACCTGTTCCAGGTTCCAGCGGTGTCGGCAGAAGATGACGATCGATTGCTCGTCTCTCGCTGCCCCGCCGCCATCCTCTGTCAGGGAATCAGGAAGTGAAGACGCAAAGTCTTCACTGCCCGGTTCCCTACTGCGCATGCGCGAGTCGCGCTGCGTGCCTCGATTAGTCCCCGCTGTGTCCTGGGAACTGTGTTTCCCAAGACACAATGGGGCATTCTCGGATAGAGGCGGGGCAGCTCGGATAATGCGTCCCGGAAGTGGGTGCAGATACCTGTATTATACAGGTATCTGCACCCCCCTCCCCCCTGAAAGGTGCCAATTGTGGCACCGGAGGGGGGAGGAATCCGATAAGCGGAAGTTCCACTTTAGGGTGGAACTCCGCTTTAATTTGTTACGTTCCATTCATTTAGATGCGGCATTTGTTATTTTGGATAACTCGTTACTTTGGATAAATTCGTATACGTTACGTTCACCAACAGCAAAATTTTAAAGGAAATTACATTACCTATAATTTAATAGTTGGTTATTATTTCAGATTTTAGCATTTTCAAATTTTCATTCTTATTTTCGAATGTCGGATTTTCATATTTCGATCAGAACGAATGGCCCGAAAAAAAAAAAAAATTAAACGAAGACGAACACATTTTTCCACAGTCCACACATCTAGTACAAATCACTACTGACAAGTTTTCCTGACACCAAGAGATTAATAGGTGACAGGGGAGGGAGGCTCCAGCACACAGCCTGTGACTAACAGACTCAGCTCTGTTCCTGTGAAGGGGTGTGTCCCTTCCCTCCAATCAGCTCTCAGAGCTCTTCTCACTGAGCTCTGCAGAGTGCAACTTCAGCTTTCTACCACCTTTTTTTTTTCTCTGACCGCTTAGACAAGCTGTAGAAATTCTGTACTTCGAATGGATGTAGAGAAGAGATGGCTGCATATAAACATCTGTGTGTCACCTGAAGCCAGTCACTTCACCGGATATATGCAAGGGTTTACAACTTTATGTTTTTGTTCTATTCATCCCATCCCTACTCTCTTTGGGTTGTTGCCCTCTGATCTAATAAAATAAATGTTGCTGTTAAAAATATCAAATGCCGCACAAGCTATTGTAAGGGACTGTTGGGAGCACAGATGTGGAAGCACTGATTTGTAAATGACCTGTAATAGTCTCTAGCAGTTTCAAGTTGTGTCTCTATAGTGTATAAACAGTATATTGCAATGCATGATTAACATACACAAATGAAATAAAAAAAAAAAAAAAAAAAAAAGAGGCAGGAATAGCAAAATCTCTATGTGTTGAGGTGCTTTACAGCCCATTCATTTTCAATGAGCTGCCTAACGCAGTGCTCCCCGCGCTCAATGTATGCATGGTGATGGTGTCATGGTGTAAACAAGCCCAGAGTCCCATAAAAAAATTTTTTTTTCCAGGATTAGAATTTTAGTTACTAGTATTTGTTTTCAATTAATTAAAGCAGAATGTCAGATGAAAATAAGATACAAATGAACAGCTCATTAAAAAATAAAATCCCAAGACTAGCTTTTTCTGCAATATTCAGCTTGCATCTAATGAACCCCCCGCATTACATTTTTCTGCTGCTAGATGTTCTTAGTCTGACTGCCAGCATCATTCAACCCACTTTCTCCAACACCAGGTCATCCTGGACTTGCCCTGGCCTGTGACTGGACAGTGAAAGGAGAAGCAGCAAGCTGCTGAGCTCATCTCTGTCACTCTGCTCACCTTGAATCAGCATTATTTTTGACAACACATGAACCGATTGGCTTCTTATGGCTGCTTTTTCCTCTCACACTCCAGCCCTGCTGTACAGGGACTGCAAGAGGCTGATTCCAGGTCAAATGTAGGTACTTGATTAAATAAGTATTACAGAGCTGCTATACTATATGTACCTAGGGTTCAGAGTTAAACAATATTGTTACCCTTTGAGGAAAAAAAATATATAATTTTTTTTTTTCCCCCTTTGACATACTACTGTATGAATTACCGAAAACATCTGGCCAACAGGGTCTTGTAAAGGAGCGCTGGTGGTGGGGAACATGTAAAAAATCATTCCCAAACAGAAAAACTGCTTTTGCTGTTCTTTATCACCCATGAGTGCTAATGAGGGAGAATTTTATTGGCAGCATAACAGAAGAAAGCATTCCTGCCTGGCCGGACATTAACCTTTGCTGGACGTCAATAGAAAGACATTTATGGAAGTGTTAAAGAGTCTCTGACTTGGACAGCGTGAAGAATTAGAGAATAAGTTCAACTGGTTTGGACACATCTAAATTGGGAATAACTTAAAAGTTAAATGAGAAGCATGGCCGAAGCTCTTCTGGCTATACTTCGTTTTTGGGTTACAGGAGTGAACTTAAAGTGGTTCTAAAGGCTCTTTACCTTCATGCATTCTATGCATGAAGAGGGCTTTTTTTTTTCAGTGGAAACACAGGGGAACGTAGCTCCGGCACCTCAAGCACTGAATGTATATGCCAAGGGGTGTTGGGAAGTTCTGGAGTGTCCATTGACGCTGGCTGCTGGGGGCTCTATTGTCGCTGGGGGATAGATTGTGACTGGAGAAGTCGATTACTGCTGGTAGGGGGATCAATTGTTGATGGGAGAGATCTACTGTTTAGGGAAGGGGCTATTGTTCCTGGCTGCTGGAGAGTCTATTGCTGCTGGATACTGAGAGATCTATAGTTACTGCTGAGGGCATCTATTGCTTTCAGAGTCCCACTGAGAGTCTGAGCCACCCACTCTGGCCCCCTTCCTGCCTGGCCCTACACTGAGAGCTGAAGGGGTTGAGCACGGAGCAATCAAATGATCACACATGGCTGCATCACACCAATACTGCAGCCATATAAACGAGTATATATCTTTGGGGTTTTTTTTGCGTTTCCGGAACTTATCCTTTAAAGCTTTAACATTTTTATTGGGAAGGATTATAGAAGTTCTGAAATATTTACCTTTCATAAAGAAAATGCTGCTCTGGGAGTCCAACAGTGCTATTTGCATGACCAAACTGCTAAGATTCTGTATCTAGTCAGTAGCACCGAAGGGGAATAGGAGCTCTATTTTCTCCAGGAAAGGTAAGTATTTCATCCAGTTTATTGCCTTTGGCATTAAAGCGGAGTTCAAGGCTTTTTTTGTTTATTAAAAGTCAGCAGCTACAAAAAGTATAGCTGCTAACTTTTAATAAACAGACACTTACCTGCTCCACGGTCCAGCGGTGCGGCCACACGGAGCCCCGCTCCTCTCCTCTGCGCCTCCATTGTAACTGTGGGCACCCGGCCAAGACAGCTTGCGGCCTCACAGCCGGGCACGCATTGCGCCGCGCTCTCCCAGTGAACAGGAAATCTTCTGGGACCCGTCACGTGTCCCAGAAGATTGCTGAGAGGGAGGGGCCACCTAGGAGGAGAGGAGAAGTCGCCTAGGCGGCCCGTAGGCAGAAGTAGGAAGTCTCACTCAAAACTAAGCACCCCCCCCCAAAATAATTACATGCCAAATGTCAGCTGATCGGGGTAAAGGGCCAATCACAGCAGCCTTTACCACGTGATCAGCTGATCACAGGATGTAAAAACACAACCTGGTTAAAAGCATGAGGAGAGAAAAGGGAAAGCCGATAATCGTCTTGTGTTAAAGGGACATCGGCACTGTATCAGTGCAGTCCCACTAGTGCTGCCAATCAGTGCCCACTAGTGCTGCCTCATCAGTGCAGCCTATCAGTGCCTTTAACCGCACATTAGTGCGGTGAATAAATACCACCAAAAGAAAGCTCTATTTGGGTGAAAAAAAAATGATAAAATTGTCATATGGGTACAGTTTTACATGAGCGCGCAATTGTCATTTAAAGTGCGACAGCGCTGAAATCTAAAAATTGGCCTGGTCAGGAAGGGGGTAAAAGTGCAGAGTAGGCAAGTGTTAAAAATCTATTTTCATTGAATGTAAATAAAGCTTAACTGTTTACACTGTAAACATCAAAAGTATCTCTTTTCTCCCTAGCCCTTCTTTTTTCCATTTTGTCTCCTTTAGGTTTGGCTCACACCGCTGCGATGCGAGAACCCTGCAAATCAAGTCATCGCATACACCTCGCAGGCAGTTCACACTGCCCTATGCGAACCGCTGGGAGTGTCAATACAAAGTTAATGACACCCCCAGATTGGTTTGCATATTGCAGTGTGAACTGTCAGTTCAGACATGCAATCCGTTTCTGGTGCGGACCAAAAAAAGGGTCCTGTGTGAATTTGGTCTGAATGCGATGCAAAATTCAGCTATACAAGCTGTATGGCTAAATTCGCATCGCACAGACCTCGCACAGCAATGCGAATCACATGCAATGGCTGACATCACAGCAATGGGAACCGGCCCTTAGGGAGTTCACATTGTGCACAGTGGCTTCCTTTTTTCCACATTGGATTAGTGCAAATCAAAAAAATAAATAAAAAATGGTTTTCCATGTTTTTCATTCAAACCACAATTTTGTGTGCATCTACATTAAAATGCAACCTGCCTGCATGTTAATGCAATGAAAACATGTATATGCAATACAACAAAGTAAAAGTATAAAAAAAGTTAACGGCTATTAGCATTTTGACCCTGCCATTGCTCATCACATGAAATGAAATTAAAAAAACAACAACATGTCAATGAGCAATAAAAATACAAGGAATCACAATGCAATGTGCATGAAAATGCATGTTAAATGCACACCATGCACATGCATTTTCAGTGCATTACAGTGAGTTTTTACATCCAGTATGGTGTCAAAGGATTTTTTTAAAAAGCACACACTTTAACAGACATATGAAAAGGGTCCCTTGGTCATGTGACCACAAGAAGTCTTTGCTGGCTGTAGGCCATACGTTAACCAATGTGTCATTCAGAAAAACAACTTTCTCTGGGTCATTAACTCCAGATGAGCTGGAAAATGCACGCACTAACAATTGTTGACATGTGTTTCCAGTCGCACTGCGTGGCAGTCACGCAAATTCGTTTTTCAGGATTTGGAAAATGCAGGATATTGCAGCATTCGGGCCTCTTTTTCAAGGACATCTCAATGCAATATGCTTGTGTGATTGGTTGTACAAAAAAAAAATGATTTCCTTGCATGTACTGTATGTATTTAGTCTGTGCTGGAAAATGACGCAAAATGAATTACAGTTCATCTAGTATAAACTCCTCCTCTACTGTAATATCCACAATATTGTGCCTTACCATGGTATATATCCTGCAGGGATCCCCCACCACAGTACTCCATACAGATCCATAGCTTCTCCCGGCTGCAATGTAAACAAGACAGACTGGAGATTATTATCAGAATGCGACTTTATATGAGTCATTTAGTACAGGGAGATTCAGATTTACCACAAGCATACAAAAAAATTTCAAACTTGGTGTTTATTTATATATATATATATATATATATATATATATATATATATATATATATATATATATATGTTTATTTATAAAAAATAAAAAAAATTGCCCAGGTATTTTATCCAGCAAAACTGCACATACATTGGCTTTGTGCGAATTAACCAGCATTCTCCCATTAGATTAAGCGATTTTTCTCACCATGTATAAAGCTGTGTGTGGCTTTTGTCCAAATGGCTCAAAATCAAATGGGGACGCCCTAAATCGGACTTGTATCTAAGGCTACGTTCACACTGGCATTAAAAGCAGGCATTTGAGAGGCATTAAAAACACTTATGCAAGTGATACAATGGTCAGCACACAATGCTGTTCACACTATCGAAACATGAAGCGCTTGCGTCGCTTCAAAATTAAAGACTCATGTCGGGTCAGAAGGCATTTGAAGTCTTTCAACACCTCCCATTCAAGTCTATGGTAACACTTCGCTTTCGCTCTCTGGCAGGCAGTTGCGGGGGGGTTGAGATTTGTTTATTTCCTGTAATGGAATAGGCATTTGCGGAGCAGTTTTAGCGTACCTTAACGCTCATCAAATGCTTCAAGACTGCACACCTATCAATTTAGAATGATCAGCTGTGTCCACTTCCCATAGTTTGGTTTTTCTGTCTAAGGGCTCTTTCACACGGGGCGGATCAGTGCAGATCCGGCCCGTGGATAGCCGCTTGCTCAGCGGGGATCGCCGGAGCGATCTCCGCTGAGCAGAAGATGACAGGTCCGTCTCTGCACTCCGTGCAGGGACGGACCTGTCAGAGCGCCGCTCTCCCCTATGGGAGATCGGGTGACGACGGACCGTAGAGTCCGTCGTCACCCGATCCGCTCTGCAGACGGATGAAAAAATTGGGTTTTCCTCCGTCTGCAGAAACGGAGCATGGCGGGCACGGACGAGAGCGGGTGTCAGCGGATGCTCATCCGCTGACACCCGCTATCCCATAGGGATACCTGTATGTCCGTTTTTCATCTGTGTGAAAGAGCCCTAAACCGATCGGAATAATTTCAATAAAATCCATGGGTTTTGCGCAAAATCACACACTATGGGGAAGATTAAAACCTGGAGAGTGCAAAATCTTGAAACCAATCAGCTTCCAGGTTTTATTGTCAAAGTTTAATTGAACAAGCTGAAGTTAGAAGCCGATTGTCTACCATACACAGCTGCACCAGATTCTGAGTGCTCCACTTGTAATAAATCTCCCCCGATAAGTCTTCTAATTAATTAAAAGATTTGATTATATTGTCCGATTCTTTGAAGAATGAATCCAGTGGTCTCCAAACTGCAGCCCTTTGCTTGCTTTTATCAGCCCCTTGGACACTATTCCATCCACTGACACCAACAATTGGGCCTCCCACTGACACCAATGAAGGGGCACTATTCCTCCCAATGACGGAGTGCTATTCCTCCCACGTACACCAACAATTGGGCATATGCCATTCTACTGACACCAAAAATGGGGCACAATCCCTCCCAATGACACCAACAATGGGGTACAATTCCTCCCAAAGACACCAACAATGAGGTACTAATCCTCCCACTGACACCAACAATTGGGCATGTCCTCCCACTGACACCAATGAAGGAGCACGGTTCCTCCAAATGACACCAACAATGGGGCACAAGTCCTCCCAAAGACACCAACAATAGGGCACTGACACCAGGACATTTTCTACTCCCACTGGCCTCAGTCCAGCCCCCCCCCCCCCCCCCCATAGTCTGTAGGACAGTATACTGGCCCTTTGTTTAGAAAGTTTGGAGACCACTGAATTAATCGATCAACACGTTATGTGTATGGCCACCGTTCGTGAAAGATAACGCCACACTGAAAGTCAGATTACTACTCTGGGATAAATATGGCCTGCTTCAGGGCCAATAAACCTGTTAATACCACAGACACAACACTTAATGAATTAGGCCTCATTCACACTGGGTGTTAAGCCACCGTGCATGAGATTACAGGGTTTTTGTGTGGGCATTCGTCCCATACATTAGTACCCCTCAGTACACCATCCAGCCACAGAAGCTTTCAGCCTCTCCTAGACTTTTACAGGTTGCCCCTCATTAGTACCCCTCAGTACACCATCCAGCCACAGAAGCTTTCAGCCTCTCCTAGACTTTTACAGGTTGCCGGCATCGGTGCTGGATGGCGCACCTGTGACTTTTGCCCGTACAAAAATGCCATAATAATATTCAAAGGGGCTAAAAAGCCCAGTGTGCATGAGGCCTTGAGTGTACCCAATCACCACGTTAAATCCTCAGGGGCACCAAGTCTTCAAATAGCAGAAAAACGATGTACCCTCCATGCATACAATCGACGGAGACAAATTGAGAAGTTGTGGCTGACCCCCACCCAAGTTCCATGCTGTACAGTACGGATGTACCGCTCGGCGGGTCACAGCTCCTGGGACCAATGGCGCTCTTGCGAACGCTATGGTGGGGCGCTAAATCATTGTATCCGCTTACCACCACTGCCTCCCTGGTCACCTCATTTCTATTCACACCCAATGTCCCAGGCAGCTTGACCTGGCAGATGTCCCACTTTTGGATGGACAGGGCCTTATTTCGCTATGGTCAATCGGTGGATGCCAGAACCATAACCTTGCAGGATCTGAAAGACGCTTTTGACCTGCCCAGACAGGCTTTTTTTTAGTTACCCACAAATACATCATTATGCGCAATGTTTGGTAACGAACCTTCAATTCTCCCCCTTCACCAAGTTTGAGAAAATATGTTTTGAGGGCTCGTCCCCTAAATGCATGATCTCGTGCATCTACCAGCTCCTGACCATGGACCTGTCGCCAACCGGACCTTGGCATGCCTACATGCACAAGTGGGAGCAGGCCCTGGGTGAGGATCTACCCCTGAAGACGTGGCAGCTTAAATGGTCGCAGGCCTCTAATGCCGCGTGCACACGGTCGTAATTCTCGTCGGAAAAATCGCTGATGGTTTTCCCGTCGGAATTCGACGGAATTTCGCTCAAACTGTCTTGCCTACACACGGTCACACCAAATAACAATAACACCACGCCTTAAAAAACGTTCGACTGCACTATAAAAAGGGAAGTTTAATGCTTCTGAGCATGCGAATTGTTTCCGAGCATGCGTCGGAATTTTGTGTGTTGGAATTGCATACACACGATCAGAAAATCCGATAGAAAGGTTTTCTGCCGGAAAAATTAAGAACAGGTTCTCATCCAAAGTCCGTCGGAAATTCCAACAGAAAAAGACCGATGGGCTACACACGGTCGGAAAATCCGATCCCATCGGACTGTTTCCATCGGAAATTCCGACTGTGTGTACGCGGCATAAGAAGATGTGGGGACGCTATATCATACCTATTAAACCTGCCCTCTGATCGTTGCGTACTGGCAGACAGGGCACGCCTTACTCCACTCCATCTTTGGTTCCTGGGTGCCATTCAACTCTAAAACGTTCCTCCTGGGCCTCCCACCCCTCTCTTTTTCTAAACTGTCTAAAAAGCTCTTGGCCCAGGTGCCAACGTCTGCTCGATGTTTGATAGCCCTGAAGTGGAAAAGGAGGAAACCCCCCTCTTTTTCTAAACGGTCTAAAAAGCTCTTGGCCCAGGTGCAATTGAGTGTGGGATATGTTGTAGGCCCCTATAACCTGATATCCTGATGAACCTCGATCTCGGGGAGGTGGCATGTGGTTGGTGTCCCCAAGCGGTGAAGAGGCCCTAGGGCAGGTGGTTGTCCTCTATCTTTTCTCTCCCACTATTCTCTATCTGGCCATTTCCACTCTCTCTTTCTGTCCTGATTCTCCCTAACCCTCTCACTATATTTCCCCTTCTCCTTCATTCGCCAACACACACTTTTACAGTTTTGACTGTTGTGACACAGCAGTTCTGATAATCAATCTGATGTTACCATATACTGTCTTTAGATATATGATTTGCCTGTCTTAACCAAGTTGCTATCCACAACAATGTGTGTCTTTTTATATTTTCTGTTGGAAAATTTTGAAAACCAATAAAACTGTCAGTTTTCAAATAGCAGAACACAGAGAACAGGATATAACAAGGAAGGTAAGTAGTGGCAGACAGCGTGACGAGTTTTATGCCTGGCTACACTCTTTATTGGAAGCAAGTGATGACAGGTGCTCATTATATAGGTCTGTAGTGTTAACAAGAGTATACACTATAGGAGACCACATCAAAGCTGCAGCAGTATAAATCTGCAGCAACAAGCCAGGAAGAAAGGCTGGGAATGCCTTAAATTATACAGAAGCATGAAAATCCTCCCTCAAACTACACACCCACCAGCAACGCGAGATGATAAGAGCTGGGCAGGGGGAGCAAATGGTTTTAAAGACGCATTAAACCCAAAAGCAAACATTTATTACATTGCAGCTCACCAATTCTTAGATCCGATGGCTGCTTTAGTTTTCTTTTTCATACTTTCTTTCTTCTATTCTCATCTGGTGATCTGCTCAGTAAGTCTGTTTTTCAAAACAAGCTCTCCTGCTGATGTGTCAGTAACAGGGATGAGACAAACCATTTACCACTGACAGGAGTGCTTACATTGATCAGCTTTTATGTAAAACTTTTATCCCAAAAAGGACAAAAAAAAAAAGTTTTTCTGTAACTGCTTATATTGACTGGAGTTTGGCTTCAATTTGTTAGTGTATCTAAATCTGCTATTAGTACATCTCCTATCCTCCAGGTTGACAATGCTGCTGCCCAAAGTGCCCCTTCATACAGAGTGTTGCGTTCTAAGACCCCTTTTCACACTGGGGGCGGCGGGTCTGTTAGCGGTAAAGCGCTGCTAGTTTTAGCGGCGCTTTACCGTCGTTTTACTGGCGCTTTGCGCCCGCTGGCAGGGTGCTTTTAACCCCCGCTATCGGTTGAAGGGTTAAAACCGCCCATGTTGCGGCGCTTCCAAAACACCTTTCAGGTGCTTCGAAATCGCTGCCCATTCATTCCAATGGGCAGGGGCAGTTTAGGAGCGCTGTATACAATCGCTCCCAAACCGCTGCAAAGATGCTACTGGCAGGACTTTTTTTTCCTATCCTGCAAGCGCTCCGCCCCAGTGTGAACGCACTCGGCCTTTCACACCGAGGAGGCATGAGAGGCAGTTTTCAGGTGCTATTTTTAGCGCTTAAATGCCTGAAAACTGCCTCCATGGTCACAGGTGGTGTGTTACTGGCCAGATCACCAGGTGAAAAATGAGGGGGAAAAAGCCTAAAAAGAGAAAACTAATGCAGCCACCACATCTAATGATTGGTAAACTGTAATATATTAAATTTTTGGTTAAATATCACTAGTGCTTGCCTCACCAAACCCAGCGAGAACATGGAACCCTTGCTCTAACCTGTGGAACCTGGTTCTTATTCAAGAAACAACCCAAGTGTCAAATACGTTAATTCAGAACTCAAGAAAAATAAGGTAAACATTATAAGATAAAAACACAAAAACTGTTTTTGTTGCAACATTAGGTATTAATACAGAGATCCCCCTGGAGTAATTTAGTCTTCTTCTAGATGCACTCAGTCAAATGGCCAGCATTATTCAACCCACTATACTTCTAAGCCGAGGTCTTTCAGGCTGTGACTGGACAGTGAAAAAAGTAGCAGAACATTGAAGAGCTCATCTCTTCACTCTGTTCTCTCCTCCTATCAGCAAGCTTCTTGTCAACACATGAACTGACTGTATTTCTTGTGCTGCTTCCACCTCTCACACAGGCTCTGCTGCACAGGGAATCCCAGAGGCTTATTCAGGTACAGAAACACTTTATAATACCAAGTATATTTATACCTGAAACTTTTTGTTTTCCATAGATTATGGAAGTATTAGAACCTCTGTCAGGTTTTTATTGTTATTTGTATCCATATTATATGGATTCGGCCTCTCTTAAAATATTAAGTCTTCCCCCACGTGGTCGCACACACGAACATAAAAGTATTCATTGGGGGCACCTACGTACAATAACATCACTTATGATACATGTTATATAATGGATGCGCACGCTGGAGTAAAGGCAATAATTCTAGGCCCATTGCTCATGGTTTAATTTAAACTAATGGCCTGTAGGGGGTTTTAAAATGGCACATGTGGAAAATATAGGGTACCAAAGTTTGTTGTGGTTTTGCAGGCATGCAAGCTTGATATGTTGGGTATCTGTTTACTCAGTGCAACCTCATCTTTTATATGATCAACAACTGGGTAATATATTAACTGGGTAACAACTGGGTATATTGCATTTTTGGGCTCTAAAATTAACTTAAAAGAGAAGTATGGCTTTTTAAAAAAAGAAAAGAAAAAACTCACACTCACCTAGATGGCTGCAGCACTGATCCCAGCTGCAGCTGTCCCTCGCTGAATCTAATGCCCCGTACACACGATCGGAAATTCGGCCAGCAAAAGACTGATGAGAGCTTTTGGTTGGAAAATGCGACCGTGTGTATGCTCCATCTGACTTTTGCTGGCCAAATTTCCAGCCAGCAAAAATTGAGAGCATGTTCTCAATTTTTCGGTCGGAAAAAGGTCCGATTGGAAATTCCGATCGTCTGTAGCAATTCCGACGCGCAAACTTCCTACGCATGCTCGGAAACAATTTGACGCATGCTCGGAAGCATTGAACTTCATTTTCTCGGCTCTTTGTAGTGTTGTACGTCACCGCGTTCTTGACCGTCGAAAGTTCAGCGAACTTTTGAGTGACCGTGTGTATTCAAGCCAAGCTTGAGCGGAATTCCGTCGGAAAAACCATCCAAGATTTTTCTGACGGAAAATCCGCTCGTGTGTACGCAGTATAAGATCGAGAACTGAGCGATCCAACACCACCGATTGCTCAGCTCTTGGTGTTCAGTCTGCAGAGAGCCGGTTTGACTATCAATCACCAGCTCTCTGTTCTGCCCCTCCTGCTCACTGGAGCGCTGTACTGGGCAGGAGCGCTGTACTGGGCAGGAGCGCTGTACTGGGCAGAAGCAGCTGTCTCAGGCTCTCAGAGGCTCGCTGAGAGCCTGAGCCAGATGCCAGGCCAGGCTTCTGAGCGGATCCTGACCATATGGCTGGGATATTTTTAGAACCTGGACCAGCTCTGTGACCTCAGCCGACAGCGGGCTTTAGTCGGCTGTTGGCTGAAAAGGGGTCACAGGAGTGCAAAACAAACTGCGCTCCTGTGATCCAGGTTGAGAGGTGAGAGGTTGTGCTTGATAAATCGTTGTGAAAATATTGTGTGACATAAAAATTGTAACGAACACCATTTTGTTTTCCAGGGTCTCTGGTTCCAGAAACTATAAAATGTTTGGGGGTTTTAACTAAATCTTCAAAACTAAAATTGAGTGCAAAAAATGACAAAAAAAAAAAACAAACAAAAAACTTCTGACAGTGAAAAGGTTCCCGCTATAAACTGAGCAGATAATTCACGAGTGGACTCTACTTTAGGGGGGAATTTCATTTTTATTTACTATTTTTTTTTGTGCACTTTTAAGTTTGGATTTTTTTTTTTTTTTTTTTTTTTTTAAATGTAGCTCACATTTCACACACATTATCGTTTGGTTTAGGAATTGTACCATTGTAATTTATTGTACTGCACTCATAAGCTGCTATGTGTTTAATTACTTATAAAAGTTGCCAAAACCCAATACACTCCCTTTTAAAAGGTGTAATAAAATCCCTAAATTGGTGCAGCGCCAACTAAATCACACTAAGCCCTGGTTCACATTGATGCAGGATTGAAACTCACACGATTTCATTCCCGCATGTCAGTCCGACAATTTCAGAGACATCTGTGCGGTTTCCTGCACAGAGGTCTACTGAAATGGCACCTGAAATCGCCAAAAGTACAGAAACTACTTTTGGGAATCATTGTGGCGTTGCACCAATTCAGGCGGTTCCATTGCGGGCAATAGCCGCCAATTTGACAAATGCGATTTGACCGCATGCCAAATCGCATCAATGTGAACCAGGGCTAAATCTCCTCTGTGATGCTTAACCGCTTGCCGCCCAGCCGCCGTCATACTGCGGCAGGTCGGCACAATCCCACAAGCCGTCGTAGCTATAAGTCGGCTCGCGGAATCGGGATAGCAGGCGTGTGCCCGCTGCGGGGGTGCTGATGCTCATGGCCGACGGTCGCAATGACCGCCTGGCCACGAGCAATCGTGGGGACGGGAGGCAGAACAGGGACGTGTGTGTGTGTGTGTGTAAACACACAAATCCTTATTCTGTTAAGAGTGACAGATCGTGAGTTCCCAATAGCTAGGAACCGCGATCTGTCATTTGCTCTCGGTCAGTCCCCTCCCCCTTCAGTTAGAAACACACACAGGGAACACAGTTAACACCTTGATCGCCCCCTAGTGTTAACCCCTTCCATGCCAGTGACATTTTTACAGTAATCAGTGCATTTTTATAGCACTGATTGCCGTATAAATGCCAATGGTCCCAAAAATGTGTCAAAAGTGTCCGATGTGTCTATCATAATGTCACAGTCCCGATAAAAATCGCAGATCACCATTACTAGTAAAAATAAAATGCTATAAATCTAGCCCCTATTTTGTAGACGCTATAACTTTTGCGCAAACCAATCAATATACGCTTATTGCAATTTTTTTGTACCAAAAATATGTAGAAAAATACATATCGACCTAAACTGAAAAAAAAATTGTTTAAAAAAAGAAATGGGGATATTGATTATAGGAAAAAGTACAAAATATTGTGTTTTCTTCAAAATTGTTGCTCTTTTTTTGTTTATAGCACAAAAAATAAAAACCGCAGAGGCAATCAAATACCACCAAAAGAAAGCTCTATTTGTGGGGAAAAAAGGACATTTGTTTGGGTGCAGCGTCGCACCAATTCAGTTAGTTACAGTTACAGCGACGCAGTGCCGAATCGCAAAAAATGGCCTGGTCATTAGCAGCCAAATCTTCCGGGCTGAAGCGGTTAATGAGTCACACTTTCTATACATGTGCATTCCAAAATGTTATAAATTTTGGAGAATGTGTTCATAATTTTGATGTATATAGTTGCACATATTACATGTTTATTTGAATGCACATATAGGAGAAAGTGTGACACATTAAGCATCAGAGGAGATTTGGTGTGATTCAGAAGCACTACACCAATTCATTTAGGGATTGTATCCTTCTAATTAGTGCTGCACTGTTTTTCCAGTGAAAAGGTTAAACCCTACTCTATCCAAAATGAAAAAGCAAAGTTTGGGCTAAGCATGTACTTTTGTTCAGTAATTTCAGTTGGCCTTTACTTTAAAAGAGAAAATGAAAATCACCAAAACAAGCCCCAGAACATGAATGTGCATAAATGTTTGGACCATACCAGAGATAGCTGCCAAAGTAGGCCACGATATTGGTCTGTTTACATTCCTTCACCATAAAGATCTCTTGCTGGATTAAGGAGAAATCATCACCTGAAATGAAAGAGCAGACCGACATTACAATGCAGCAACTGAAGACACGACACACCAACCACCGCACAGACCACACTATTAAACTGCTACCATAAAGAGACCCTGTCACCCACATACATTGGAGCAGCACTTTCTGCTGGTCTAAAGCAGTCGATTTCTTCAACTCAAAATTAAGCCATGGATTCAATTGAGCAACTGGAAGACACATTTTAAGTTTTACACACTTGGGAGGTGTATTGATAAAAATAAAAAAAATTTAATAAAAAAAAAAAAAAAAAATCAACACACATTGCTGTTAGTCCATCGAAACAGCATGTAAATTACTTCTGTGTGAATGGGACAAAAATCAAATGTCCTTAGGCTATATTTTGTACAGATCAAATAACGGTAAAAAAAAAAAAAAAAAAAAAAAAAGACATTGTGAACTAGAATACAGCATTACGGCCACTAGATTGTGCTGAATATCACAGGCAATAAGAATACAGTAAACCCCCGCTCTATCGCGGTTCAGTTTTTGCGGTCCCGGTATATCGCGGTATTTTAATTAGGACCTGTTATTCTGATATTGCACTAATATTTCGCCATTTTGAAGTTATGTACTCTATTTTTTACTGTACTGTAAAGACAATATTTTTATGTATTTAAATAGGGTCTTTCTATTTCGCGGTTTTTCACTTTTCGCGGGTGGGTCTGGAATGTAACCCCAGCGATGGAGGGGGGTTTACTGTACTCACGATTCAGTATTTTCCCCAATCACACATTTTGTTTATTAAAAAAATGAAGTTCAATCTGCAGAGAATATGGCCTGAGAACAATCAAATTAGCCCCCAAATTTACAATGGACAAACAGCTATGCAAATTGTTTTGGAAATGTAGTAAACATTTTTTTTTTTTAAATCAACTTATGTTTACAACTTTTTACTGTAAGCTGTTTACAGTAAACATCTAAAAAAATATGAACAGTGAAAATGACAATGAAAGTTTTACTTCATCACGCAGCCATATTTGCATTAATAATTATCCCATCATCCATTTTGCTTTGCCTTTCATCACAGGAAAGAATCATTCTCTAAAGGAGGAGTCATTACTAAAAATTTAGTTTTATTTAGGTACAGTTTTTGGTAAATAAACTTTTTTTGGCAAAAAAATGTTCATCATACATGTAAAGAGGCTCACACAGCCTACCAGCTCTCTTACCCTGTGGAATCACCCCCTTCCTGTGATGCAGAAAGGACGCCTGTTCTGGTCACCGATGAGCTGCAAATTTGGGGTGTCTGATGAGCAATAATTATTGCCCCTTGCCTGATATTACAGGATTTGGGCCAACAAACTGAATGTGCCCTTAGTGTAGTTTGGTTACCAGGCACCAAAATTGTACTGTTGACAGCAAGGTCTACCGCAGTGCATCAGCAATGGTGCATCACCCAGCTGCGGGGTACAGGCTGTTTAGAAGCCAATCAGAAGGTAGACAAGCCCTTGACATATAATCCGGCTATAAAGCCATTGACAGGATTTGTCTCCCCAGCATTAAGGTAAGAGTAACCTCTTTACATCTCTCCAGGGCTCTGGTCTCAGGAACTTGGCACCTGGGTAGTCAGATACACTTGCCTTGAGTAAAAGGTGGTCAATAGAATTAAAATTGGCACTAAAGTCTAAGGCAGGCCATAGATGATGGTCTTAGATAATACAATTTTCTTTCCCTCCGCCAAATCGCTTGCGTCCTCCATCAACATAGTCAGTGTTGATGGGGCAATTCCTCCCACAAAGCTATTGTGTTCTGCCAACGGGAAGTCCTCCCGGACGGCAGAACACAGTGATCACTGCTGGCAGCTATAGCAGCTGGCAGTGATCGCATGCAAAAACTCAAGACAGGCTGGTGGTACTGAAGTCAATCAATGGGTACCACCAGCCTGCCCATAGATGGAGTGAATCTTGGCTGGTCCTTTCTCAACCAGCCAATATGCGATCCATCTATGGCTGGCTACCCCAATGCATTGTCTGCATTAAAGGTAAAAGACACCTGATTACCTGTCCTACCTCCTCCTGTCCCTTAACACTTACCCAGGGCTCCTGTCACCACTCCTGTGCTGCAGCACCGATCCCTTCACTTCATGTAGCCACAGGAGAAACTGAAGGCAGCGGAGCTATAGCTATAATTAGTCAAGCTCCTGTTTAGAGGGAGTGGGGGTTGTGCATTTTGTTTTAAATGCTGCTTTATGCACTGGGCATACCTCCTTAGACCCTGTCTGGACTGTATAGTCACCTGCTGACTTGGCACCATCCACAGGCAGCTTAACTCAATACACAGAAATTGAATCCAATGCAATTTTACTTCAGCTGACTGCAGCATCGAAAACATTTTCCAGTCTTTAGAAGTGTAGGGAGACAATAGGGTTGATTTACTAAGACTGAAGAGTACAAAATCTGATGCAGCTGTGTGTGGTAGCCAATCAGCTTCTAACTTCAGCTTGATCAATTAAGCTTTGACCAAAAAATTTGGAAGCTGATTGGTTTCCATGCAACGCTGCACCAGATTTTGCACTCTCCAGCTTTAGTTATTTTCTACCCCACTGACTTTCCTAAGCCCGGTCTCTGTGAATAACTAACACTGACCAAGTGAACATGGAAGTGGAGAGGGTCTAGCTACGACTAAACCAAGTAGTACTGAAATAGGAGGGGAGGACAGAGAAAAACAGTCTAAAAATTACAAGTAACAGTGGCTGAAAACCCCCATTAGATGTCAGCATACTAATGAACAATAATCTTCTGATGCATTTCAATACAACATAGAAAGATTACATGTAAGTGGAGCAAAATATTGTGGCTTATTGGCACTGTGTATGTCTATGGACACACACAGCCTGGCTCTGAAACATGCACACACTGAACCTGGCTTGCTATAGGAGGCACCTAAAGGAAGGTGAAGCCAACAGTGACGGGGGGGAGAGGGGCTACCAGAGGAAGCAGCAGGTGACCTTTCTGTGCAATATCACTGCGCAGAACAGGCAATTATTACCTATTTTTTTTATATTCAACTGCTTCCTGCCTGCCATATAGTAAAAAGGACGGGCGGGAGCACTCTCATTCTGGGAGGATGTCATATGATATGATGTCCACCCATTCACGTGGCGTATTTGTGCCAAGCGATCGACCACCGGGGGGGGGGGGGTGTTTGGGTCCGAACCCATTAAAAAGCCTATGACGTAGGCTCTTTACCATGTGATCAGCTGTGTCCAATCACAGTGTAAACAGGAAATTACGGTTATTGGCATTCCTATCCTTGCGCTGACATCGCACGAGGAGAGGAGATCAGGTAAGCCGCATTCCTCAGCGGGGACATCTGCACTGACAATCAGGGCAGCTCCAACAGTGCCCACCAATGATGCCTGTCAGCGCAGCCTCACCAGCACACATCAGAACAGCCTCATCAGCGCACGTCAACGAAGGAGAAATATTACTTATTTGTTTTTTATAACAAACACTTTTTTTTTTCAATATTTTCTGTCTTTTTTGTTCGTTTAGCAAAAAATAAAAAAACCCAGTGTGATTAAACACCACCAAAAGAAAGCTGTCTCAAAACATTTCATTTGAGTACAGTGTTGCATGACTGTGCAATTGTCCTTCAAAGTGCGACGGCGCTGAAAATTGGCCTGGGCAGGAAGGGGGTGAAAGTGCCCAGTAGACAAGTGGTTAAATGATGAAGACAGGCTCAGGCAGGAAGAAGTGTACCAACTGAAATCCCTACAGATGTAAGGAAGGTTCAGCCACAACTGAAAATTCCAAGTTTGGGTGGACTGACCCTTTAACATATTTTTAAATAGAATAGGATGCTTTCAGCATGTACATACAAGTATCATTACACCACTATTCTCTGCATGAAGGCATGCTTTCCCAGTAAAGACTAAACTTTGCTCAGCAATGCGGCTATACAAGGAAAACAAGCCTGGACGTGCTACTAAATGATTTGTTTACATAAGTTCTGACAACTTTGAGTCGATCCTGTCCTACGCCCTGCGAGCTGCGCCGATCGGGAGGAGATGCTTCACCTGCTATTCCAGGACAACACCAGGGAGCGGCATGGTCTGGATGAGAACACGAGATCTTCCTGTAGTCTGTAGAGAGGCACAGGGACATATTAAAAAAAAAAAAAAGGGAATGCCAACGCGTGTCATTGAGGCGACAAGGACAATAATCCTCATTACTGTGCAAAGAGTTAGACCAGAGTTTCTCTTTTTTTTTTTCCTGCCATGGCATTCTTTAAACCAGGGGTCTCCAAACATAGCACCAGTTTACTGTCCTCATACTTTAGGGGGGCCATACTGTGGCCAGTGGGAGTAGAAAATTACCCGGTGTCAGTGGGAGGGCACAGCGGCGCCCCAACGGTGGCGTCAGTGGGAGGGCACAGCGGCGCCCCAACGGTGGCGTCAGTGGGAGGGCACAGCGGCGCCCCAACGGTGGCGTCAGTGGGAGGGCACAGCGGCGCCCCATCAGTGGCGTCAGTGGGAGGGCACAGCGGCGCCCCATCAGTGGCGTCAGTGGGAGGGCACAGCGGCGCCCCATCAGTGGCGTCAGTGGGAGGGCACAGCGGCGCCCCATCGATGGCGTCAGTGGGAGGGCACAGCGGCGCCCCATCGATGGCGTCAGTGGGAGGGCACAGCGGCGCCCCATCGATGGCGTCAGTGGGAGGGCACAGCGGCGCCCCATCGATGGCGTCAGTGGGAGGGCACAGCGGCGCCCCCAGTCAGTCAGTGGGAGGAATAGAGTGGCAGGAACTATGGCCCACTGGGGCTGACAGTGGGGGGGAATAATGCCCCAAGGGCCAGATAAAAGCAAGCAAAGGGCCATATCCGGCCCCTGGGCAGCAGCTTGGAAACCACTACAAAATTATGCACAATCATGATAAATTTAGGCCCCTTTCACGCTGCAGATAGGATCAGGTCCATCTGTCGTTTTTTCAGGCGGACAGGATGGGATGATCCAGTCACCCCTATGGACAGGCGAATGTAAACTGACTTTTGTCCGTTTACACCCAACTACCTCCGAGTCCAATCCAGTCTGCTTTAAAAAAAAAAAAAAAAAAAAAAAAGCCGCAATCATCCTAGTTCATTGAGGCAGATTAGAGGATAGCCGGGTGTAAACAGACAGTGGAGTCTATTTACTCCTGGTCGCCCATAGAGTAGAGCAGGGCTGTGTCTGTATCCATGCTGCAAAAACTGAGCAGACACGGATCTGTCATCCTCCTTCTCTGCTCTGATCAGCAGCGGATCTGTGAGCAGAACCCCTGCTGATTGGGATGGAGTTTGCGCCCAACTAAAAGAGCCTTACTTATGAATTGTGTAAACCTGGGATGATGCACACAACCAGCTCTCTTGAATGATGGGGACAGGCATGCATGCCGCTGACCGGGGATCAGCCTCATGACTTGTCGAGGTAGGGGGTGGGCCAGCTGCCAACTCTATAGCAGCGAATGATGCAGTGGAATCTGCCCTAGAGAGTCTTTACTTGGTACCGTGCTGGCAGCTGGCTGGCCCACCCGCACATTGGCAAGCCATGAGGCTGATCCAGGGCTAACTAGGTCCCATACTCATGGCACCCCAGGGGAACCCAATCGGCAACTCAATTAGGAAACACTGAGCTAGACATCCCTAAATGCTCTGCCAGTAAAGCAGCTTTACAGAGAGCTGATGGGTCTACTTGGTTGTGAGCAGCCAAATCTACAAAATATATGGCTGTCCGCATTAGTCGGCTTGAGCATGCACGTGTAGGGCCAATGGATGAGTTTAGATGGGGCCTTCACATGCCAGCATTATCTATTCTAGTAAACCATTTTACAGGTTACTAGTTTATAGTTAGAGGAGGTCTAGCGCTAGAATTATTGTTCTTGCTCTAACATTTGCGGTGATACCTTACGTGTGGTTGGAACGTCGCTTACATATGCGGGCGCAACCTATGTATGCGTTTGCGTCTGCGTGCAAGCATGAGGGGAACAGGGGCACTGTAAAAAAAAAAAAAAAAAAAAGAAGTTTTATTACTATTTTATTTCCATTACAAGAAATGTAAACATCCCTTGCGATAGGAATAAGGCATGACAGGTCCTCTTTATGGAGACATCTGGGGTCAATAAGACCCCAGATATCTCCTCTACCCTAGAAAGCATGAGATCAATCAAAAGCATCGATCTTTGCTCTCCAGGGTAAAATAAAACAACTGTCAGTGTTTACATCTGCCAGCGCCGGAAGTGGCATCATGACGTTGCTTGCGGCCTCCCAGGATCGTAGAGATGGTTGGGGACCACTCGGTCCATGGCCAGATCTATAGTAATCTGGTGCCGCCGCCAGATTGTTTTTCTGGGTCCCCAATTGCACAGGAGGCATCGGAGGGCGGCGGGGGGCATCCACTCCCACTGCCTGTAAAAGAAATCCAGTGGCTCATGAGATATCTGCAGCTGCAGGCATCATCCAGATACCACCACTTCAACCTATGGGAAGGGAAGTGGTTAATACGGTATTGTCCTGGGTCAGTTTGGAACATGCATGATTCTACTTTGCATTGTTCTCCTGTTATTAGAAAGCAGATATGTCTCACTCTCTTGCAACACTGCAGCACTCTTATAACTTGTCGGCAGTTTAAAGCTGGCCATACATTATTCAATTTTCTTATTTCCTTTAGATTTACCTTTAACGGTGTAGTAACAGGGCCTGCCTGATTGCATACAAATTGAAAGTGTTGTTTGGGCTTAACATGGTTTTGGTAAATCTAAAGGAAAATTGTACAAGAAAATTGTATAATGTATAGCCAGCCTGTAACTTGGTCTTTAACATCTCCTAACCTGACAGCATTTTACTTTAACCACTTAAGGACCAGAAGATTTACCACCTTCATTAAAGGGCATTTTTTGCGATACTGTGTTACTTTAACCAACAATTGCGTTGTTGTGCGACGTTGTACCCAAATAGAATTGGTGTCCTTTTTTCCCCCCACAAATAGAGCTTTCTTTTGGTGGTATTTGATCACCACTGCAGTTATTTTTTGCGCTATAAACAAACAAAAAAAAGACCTACAATTAAAAAAAATAATAAATATTTTTTACCTCCTGCAATAATACACATCTCAAAAAAAAACAAAAACAAAAAAATTTAAAAAGAAAAAAAAAATGGTTTTCTTTATTTTTTGTAAAAAAAAAAAAAAAAAAAAAAAAAAAAATCTCAATAAGTGTATATTGATTTTTAAAAGGGGGGTAACTAGTGCGCTCAACCAATATAGTTAAAAATATATATAAAAAATCTAGAGAAGGAAAGCAGCCAACATACAAGTGATCTCACACTGCAATAAAATATATATAAGGGCGTATGTGTATATAATATGAGTATAAGTATATATAAGTATGTATAACTTATACTTACTTATATATAAGTATGTGGCGCTAACCACTAGAAAAGTAATCTCTGTGATCTTTGAGGGACGTATTTTCCAAAAGATGGGTGACCTTTAGGTATGACAGAATCAGTTTTACACAATAATAAAAACAGCATAAATACATAGATAAAATTTCCTCAATGACAATAAAAATGTGGGTAAAAGATTATGTGCATATATTGTGACCAATAAAAGATGTGACCAATAAGAACGTGCTACGATAAAATCTTCGAAATTGATAACGATGAAGAAAATTCCAATAAAATTGTGATATAAGGTCTACAATAAATATGAAGGAAATGCCTTCTGTAAACCAGTAGCAAAGAATATAAAGTGCACAGTGCAACGTGCAAAAGTATGGAACAATAAAAAATAACCTTTGGTAAATAAGTGCAGAAAAATAAAAGTGCTTATGGACCCAAATATTGCAACGATGTGACTAAACAAAAAATGTGAACCAAGTCACTGTAGAAATTCCTCAATAAACAGCAACAAAGATTGTATAAATATAGGAAATCCGAAAAAGAAAAAAATATAAAGTGGCGCACTACAAGTCCCAGCTTGTTGTGCAAATCGCAAACAGTGTAAGGGTAAAAATACCCACACAGTACGTATTGATAGAATAATAAAATTCTTGATATGTGCAAAACAGAGGAGTTCCAAATAGCTGTATATATCAAAGTTCAGTGCTATTCCGTGCAATTGGAAGAAAGTGCTCCGTGTTGTTTTCAGGGGTGCACCCCACTGTTTTCCCCAGCCTCTCACCTCCAACAACGGCCCCTGCAGGCCTAGTAAAGCAGGTAACCTCAGGGTGGTGATCCTGGTGATCCTGGTTGGACACTCATGAGTATATCCCGCCTTCCTATAGGTTCCTATGGGCTCTCCTGCATCCCATGCTGGTCCCCATAATACATCCAAACGGCGCTCCAGAAAGGAAAAGATCACTCCCAGCTCAGGTTGGCATACAGGGGTAAAGAATAAAAGAAAGCACTCCAATGTGTAGTATTAAAAGAGCAATTTTAATAAAAGTATCCACTCACATAACAGTTTGCTGGTAACCGCATACAGATGGACGAACTTCCGTTCTCGGACGAAAACCGGAAGTAAACAATAGGCACCTGACTTCCTCCCTCACGCGTATCGTCACCGCAGACGTGACTTTGTCAAAGGGTATCAAACTGTCATACCTAAAGGTCACCCATCTTTTGGAAAATACGTCCCACAAAGATCACAGAGATTACTTATCTAGTGGTTAGCGCCACATACACACACCCCCCCCCCCCCTTATATATAAAGTGTATATTGATTGCTTTGCGCAAAGGTCTACAAAATAGGGAATAGATTTAGAGACTTTTTTTTTATGTTTTTACTGGTAATGGCGGAGATCATCGATTTTTAGGGGGACTGCAACATTGCGGCGGACAAATGTGACCCTAAGTGACACTTTTTGGGGACCAGTGACACCAATACAGTGATCAGTGCTTTAAAAAAAAAAAAAAAAAAAAAAAAACGCACTGATCACTGTATAAATGACACTGGCAGGGAAGGAGTTAACACCAGGAGCGATCAAAGGGTTAAGTGTGTCCTAGGGAGGTGCTTTCTAACTGTGTGATAGGATAGACTAACAGGGAGTACATAGAGATCGCTGTTCCTGATTACTAGGAACAGACAATCTCTCTGTACTGGCAGAAATGGGATCTGTTTGTTTATATAGGCAGATCCCATTCTGCCTCTCTGTGCAGCGATCGCGGGCTCCTGGCGGACATTGCAAGGGGGCATACCTGCGCATCGGCTCCTGCTCAGTGCCGCGGGCCCACAGTATCTATTACACGAAACAACGGGGACGTTATTTCGTGCAATAGAGCCGCACTGCTGTAGTATATCTGCGGCAGGTGGTCCTTAAGTGGTTAAAGGATAAGTTCACCTTTTCCAAAGTCATCTCTGGCCCCATCTCAATGTGCTCTTACCTCACTTACCCCATCCACGGGAGGTTTAAAACCTTGTAAGTTTATTTCATTTATTTAACCACTTCACGCCTGGCCTACAGCGAAATGACGTCCAGGCGGTGGCTTTCCCATCCTGACTGGACATCATATGAGGTCCTGTCAGGATGCGGAGCCGCGCAGCAGCACGATCTGTCACCGGCCGTGTCCACAGGACACAGACGATGACCGATCCGAGTACCGGGTCGCTGCCGGTACCATGTGACCGCCGTGATGTATTACAGCAGGTGATATGACCGTTGTATACAATGGATGGATTCCTTTCAAGCTATCCAAGGCGTGCAAATGTATTACTAGCTGTGATTGGTCCATTCGATCACATGGCACAGACAGGACCAATCACAGCCCATCTGTACCATGTGATTAGCTTTGACCAATTACAGCCAATTACAACAAAACCCACTGAATAAATCAGTTTCATTCAGTAAAATACTCTTGTACAGCAATGTAATACATTGCTATAAGCAGGGTTACTATGGTAACAATATATTGCTCTGGTCACAGTGTGTAAAAAAATAAAAAATAAATAACTTTTTTATTTTACTGTCACCAGTCAGTGTCCCTGATCTCTGCCCCACCAGTTAGAGGATGACACTGCACTGCACTGGTGACTGTGCTTAAAAAATAAATAAAAATACAATTGTGCTTTTTTTTAATTTCTTAATTTTTCAAAACGATGACAAAAATTACAACTTCAAAAAACTCGCCATGCCTCTTACTAAATACCTTGGACTGTCTACTTTCCAAAACGTGATCATTTGGAGGGTAATGTCCTGGCGTTTTAGGGCCTCAAGAAATTAGATAGGCCACCAGTACACTAGGATTGATTTTCAGATATACAATGCATCCAGAAAGTATTCACAGCGCTTCACTTTTTCCACATTTTGTTAAGTTGCAGCCTTATTCCAAAATAGATTAAATTCACAATTTTCCTTACAATTCTACAAACAATTCCCCTAAAATGACAACATCACAAAAGTTTGTATTCACAGCCTTTGCCATGGCAATATAAAATTGAGCTCAGATGCATCCTGCTTTCACTGGTGATCCTTGGGATGTTTCTACAACTTGATTGGAGTCTGTGGTAAATTCAGTTGATTGGCTGGGTTCACACCGGTATGACAGTTGTGGATCCAACTTTGCCCTGCGACTTAATGTCTGAACTTAATCCCGACAATACCAGGCCCTACAAGTCTGGTATGGATCTTGAGGGGAAACCCCACGCCAAAATAAAAAAATTAAAAAAACTGCTTGAGGTCCGCCCCCCCCCCCCAGAATATACCAGACCGTTCGGTCTGGTATGGATTTTAAGGGGAACCCCCACGCCAAAATGAAGACATTGAGTGGGGTCCCCCCCATCTATACCAGACCCTTATCAGAGCATGCAGCATGGCAGGTCAGAAAGGGGGAGGGGGGTGGACATACCAAGTCACATGCTGATGGGGACAAGGGCCTCTTCCCGACAACCCTGGGCGGTGGTTAAGGTCTGCCCAACCCCCCACCCTATGCAAGTATAGTATGGGGTACATTAGACCCCTACCCATTCACCCAAAAAAAAAAGTGTCAAAGAAATGAAACCAGCACTCAGGCTTTTGACAAAGTCCTTTATTAAAGCAGCTCCAACGTCTCTTCTCTGCTGGGTTTTTTTTCTTGACACTTTTTATGGGTGACTGGAAAGGGGTACCCATACTCATTAACATAGGGTGGGGGGGGGTCGGTATCTGGGGGTCCCGACAACCACCGCCCAGGGCTATCAGGATAAGGCCCTTGTCCCCATCAGCATGGGGACAAGGTGCTTTGGGGTGGGGGGCGCAGAGCACCTATCAACCCCTCCCCATGGTGAGGGCATGTGGTCTGGTATGGTCAGAGAGGGTCTTTCCTGAGCTGCCAGGCTGCATGCTCGGATAAGGGTCTGGTATGGATTTTTTTGGGGGGGGGCCACGCCGTTTTTTCTCTTTTTTTTTTTTGGTGTGGGGTTCTCCTTCAAGATCCTCAGAGCACAAGTCGCATGCCAAAGTCAAGTCAGTTAAGATGATGATCTGACTTCAATGATATTCAATAGACTGAAGTAGGCCCAAAGTCGGACCAAAGTAGTGCAGGAACCTTTTTCAAAGTCGGACCGCCTTGTACCAGACCAGTTAATGTGGTTGTAAACTTTTTACAACCATTTTAAACTACATGCAAGCCTATAATTGTAGCTACACTGGATATCTCCTAAACCTGCACGGTTTAGGAGATATCCCTGTATTTGCATGTGCCGACGTCATGCGGCACATGTGCACTTAAGCAATGGCACGTACATGCTGTTACTTCAGTTGTACTGTGCCGTTCGAGGGGCTCCCGCGCATGCGTGGGAGTGACGTCATCGCGGCTCTGGCCAATCACATCGCCGGAGCCGTGATACCCGGAAGCAAGCCCCGGGCGACATATCAGCGGCCTGAGGGGGAGACGAGGGCGGCTGCTTCGTTCTCGGGTAAGTAATTCATATTGAGCTAGTATGCTATGCATACTAGCTCATTATGCCTTTATCTTGCAGGGTGTGTTTTTATTTTATTTTTTGCAGGAGGGTTTACTTCCTCTTTAAGACAGCTCTCATAGGGAACCATTGATTTATACACATCATGCAACATGTGCTCCCAAAGTGACTTTTTTTTGGTTGAACTAGATGGACTTGTGTCTTTTTTCAACCTGACTATGTAACTATGTAGCTGTCGGCCACATTCATATATCCTCGTAGTGAAAACAGTATTTTTTGTTTTGGAGCAGATTGTGTGTAAACCCAGGCATAAAGTGGAGCTCCACCCTAAAGTGGGACTTCCGCTCATCGGATTCCTCCCCCCTTCCGGTGTCACAATTGGCACCTTTCGGGGGGAGGGGGGACAGGATACCGGTCTTGGACAGGTATCCTTTCCCACTTCCGAAAGTCCTCCGCGGTGCGATGCGGCCGTGACGTCATCGCGGGGCTCCCTCCTCCTCCTCCCTCGGCCGCCGGGCTAATAGGAGAGAGGAGCGGGGCCTCGCGCATGCGCAGTAGGGTTCCTGTGTGAAGCCGTAAAGCTACACTGCCGGGTTACCTTACCCGCAATGGCGGCGGCAGCCACCGACAGCTGATAGAGACATCAGCTGCGGTGCCGACATCGAGGGACTGCAGGACAGGTAAGTGTCCATTTATTCAAGCCAGCAGCTGCGGTATGTGTAGCTGCTGGCTTTTAATTTTTTTTTGTCCCCTGGAATACCCCTTTAAGTCACTATGACAAGCCTGGGTTCCCACAGGAGCGGTGCAGGAATCACACCGTATTCCTGTTCAAATCACATGTGATTCTTTGCAGTGCTATTTGAGCCTATTCATTTTGTAAAGGCTCAAAATTGAACTGCAAAAGGTATCGATTTTAGATTTCAAAGCATTTGCACGAGTACAAGTACTTGTGCAAATGCTTAGTATTGCCATCAATACTGGTATCGGTGCAACCCTACTAACAGCAACTGAGAACAGAGAGGAAGACTGGACTGGGAGGAAGACCGCGCGCACAGCTAGTGACAGCAGGGAGGAAGACCGCGCGCACAGCAAGTGACAGCAGGGAGGAAGACCGCGCGCACAGCAAGTGACAGCAGGGAGGAAGACCGCGCGCACAGCAAGTGACAGCAGGGAGGAAGACCGCGCGCACAGCAAGTGACAGCAGGGAGGAAGACCGCGCGCACAGCAAGTGACAGCAGGGAGGAAGACCGCGCGCACAGCAAGTGACAGCAGGGAGGAAGACCGCGCGCACAGCAAGTGACAGCAGGGAGGAAGACCGCGCGCACAGCAAGTGACAGCAGGGAGGAAGACCGCGCGCACAGCAAGTGACAGCAGGGAGGAAGACCGCGCGCACAGCAAGTGACAGCAGGGAGGAAGACCGCGCGCACAGCAAGTGACAGCAGGGAGGAAGACCGCGCGCACAGCAAGTGACAGCAGGGAGGAAGACCGCGCGCACAGCAAGTGACAGCAGGGAGGAAGACCGCGCGCACAGCAAGTGACAGCAGGGAGGAAGACCGCGCGCACAGCAAGTGACAGCAGGGAGGAAGACCGCGCGCACAGCAAGTGACAGCAGGGAGGAAGACCGCGCGCACAGCAAGTGACAGCAGGGAGGAAGACCGCGCGCACAGCAAGTGACAGCAGGGAGGAAGACCGCGCGCACAGCAAGTGACAGCAGGGAGGAAGACCGCGCGCACAGCAAGTGACAGCAGGGAGGAAGACCGCGCGCACAGCAAGTGACAGCAGGGAGGAAGACCGCGCGCACAGCAAGTGACAGCAGGGAGGAAGACCGCGCGCACAGCAAGTGACAGCAGGGAGGAAGACCGCGCGCACAGCAAGTGACAGCAGGGAGGAAGACCGCGCGCACAGCAAGTGACAGCAGGGAGGAAGACCGCGCGCACAGCAAGTGACAGCAGGGAGGAAGACCGCGCGCACAGCAAGTGACAGCAGGGAGGAAGACCGCGCGCACAGCAAGTGACAGCAGGGAGGAAGACCACGCGCACAGCAAGTGACAGCAGGGAGGAAGACCGCGCGCACAGCAAGTGACAGCAGGGAGGAGGACCGCACAGCAAGTGACAGCAGGGAGGAACACTGCACAGTAAGTGACAGCAGGGAGGAACACTGCACAGCAAGTGACAGCAGGGAGGAACACTGCACAGCAAGTGACAGCAGGGAGGAACACTGCACAGCAAGTGACAGCAGGGAGGAACACTGCACAGCAAGTGACAGCAGGGAGGAACACTGCACAGCAAGTGACAGCAGGGAGGAACACTGCACAGCAAGTGACAGCAAGAATACAGCACCACTTTGAAGAGAGTGCAAGGAGCAAGAACGCAAAACATGGGGAAGCAGGAAGAAAAAAAATAAAACACATGACAGCATAGGGAAAAAAAACAGCACAAGACAGGAGGGGGGAACAATACACAGCACAAGACAGCAGAGAGAAAGAATGCACAGTAGAGGGGAGGGAGAGAGAGAGAAAGAGAGAGCGAGCAGACAAAGAATGTGCAGATGGAAAATGCTCAGCAAGAAGGAGCAAGTGATCGAATGCTCAGCAAGGATCACAGAGTAAAGTCAACAGAACCACAAATAGCAAAAGTAATAAAGTACACAACAAGGGATAGAGCTGCACAAAGGCGGTGTCCTGTCGGATTGTGTCCCCCATCACATACTGTCTGCTGTGTACTGCGCATGCAAGACAAGCACATTCCGAAAATAGCCGAAGATGAACGGCGCCTGCGCCGTGAGTCCAGGTTCAAGCCCCACCTTCCAAGTGGACATAGAGTTAGAATAAAAAAGAGCCGAGCGCCACGAGGCCGTGCCGGAAGCGTGGCGAGCAAAGCGAGCCCGCGAGGGGCCCTCTAAGTTTGTGTAGCCCTATGTCCACTTGGATGGTGGGGCTTGCACCTCGATATCTTCAGAGATTTTCCAAATGGCTTTGTCCTCCGTACTGCGCAAGCTCTGCGCCTGCGCAGTACGGGGCGGACACTATAGGATAGCCGGACACATTTGGACAGAACAGGGGCGGAGATCAGAGTAAATCGTTTGCTAAAACAGATACAATTTAGATACATAAGGGGTGACTACAACAAAGAACATTATCTGCTGAATTATCAGACGATGATTACACTCAAACTTCACCGTGATGTGAAGCGCAGACAGGCAATACTACACAGAGAGCGCAGCAAAAGAAAGACTAATAAATGGAAGAGGAAGACAGAAGACTAAAAAGGTGTGACCCAAGTGTGGTATCATCAAAACAAGGATGACACCAATTAGAGGGAGACCGCATTATAGAATTCTATTATTGCACAAAATTGGTGTGGGTTACCATACCCAGTTTCAACGGCAACAAAAAATGTAGTGTAAAGAAACCCTACAGAAGTAGCTATTGAATGCGGCCTCAAATGGTAATTTGCAAAAAAAATATTAAGGAGTCTAATAAAATAAAAAAGTTCCAGAGAAGTGTCACCAAACACCTCCACCCATCACTAAGACTAACAACGTTCTTATTAAAACCAAACACAGAGCCCGGACTCAAAAGGCAACACAATGGAACCAATATAGTAGGTCACATACACTAATAATTCCCCAGCTCCAATATAGAGAGAATTGTAGTGCCTTGAAAAAGTATTCATACCTCTTGAAATTTTCCACCTTTTGATAGACCAACACAAAGTGGCACATAATTGTGAAGTGGAAGGAAAATGATAAATGAATTTCACATTTTTTTTTTTACAAATAAAATATGTGAAAAGTGTGGCGTGCCTTTGTATTCAGCTCCCTTTACTCGGATACCCCCAACTATGCCTATGGAATCTATTGTGGTTTGATGGACTAATTGACACAATCAGGCCATTGGATCCTTCAGGCTACACATTATTATCCGTGTACCAGTAACAACGATGTTTCAAACAATCAGCAGATTGTGTTCGCTTGATCAGTATCTTTTCTATGCTGATGGAATCTGCTGCGGTTTGATGGACTAACCGATATGATTCCCTTCCGCTGGATCCATCAAGCTACATTCAATATTTGCTCCTGGGTTGCCTTTGCAGTGTGTTTTGGATCATTGTCCATCTGTACTGTGAAGCGCCATCCAATCAACTTTGCTGCATTTGGCTGAATCCGGGCTGACAGTATATCTCTAAACACTGCAGAATTCATCCGGCTGCTTCCGTCACATCAATAAACACCAATGACCCAGTGCCAATGGAAGCCACGCATGCCCATGCCATCACACTGCAAGCTCCACCATGTTTTACAGAGGACGTTGTGTGCTTTGGATCATAAGCTGTTCCAAGTCTTCTCACTTTTTTCCTACCGTCATTCTGGTACAGATTAGTGTTAGTTTCATCCATCCAAAGAATGCTTTTCCAGAACTGGTCTGGCTTTTTTAGATTTTTTTTGGCAAAGTCTAATTTGGCTTTTCTATTCTTCAGGCTTATGAATGGTTTACACCTTGTGGTGAACCCTCTGTATTTGCTCTCATGAAGTCTTTTCTTGATTGTAGACTGACAATGATACGTCCACCTCCTGGAGAGTGTCCTTCACTTGTCTGGATGTTGTGAATGGGTTTTTCTTTCCCATAGAAAGGATCCTGCGATCGTCCATTACTGTTCTCTTCCATGGAGTCCAGGCCTTTTTATGTCACTGAGCTCACCAGTGCTTTCTTCTTTCCCCAGAATGTACCAAACTGTTGATTTGGCTGCTCCTAATGTTGCTGCTATCTGATGGATTTGTTTAGTTTTTGAAGCCTTACAGTGGCCTGTTTCACTTGCATGGACAGCTCCTTTGAACACATTATGTAGGTTCACAGCAATAGATTCCAAATGCAAATACCACACTAATCAACTCTAGACCTTTCACCTGCTTAATTGATGAAGAAATAATGAAGATTAAATTGGCCAATTACTTTTGGTCCCTTGAAAAAAGGGGGGTGGATATTAAGAGCTATGATTTCTAAATCCTTCCTCTGATTTGGATGTACATACCCTCAAATTAAACCTGAGAGTGTGCACATTCTGCCCATATTGATTATATAGCTATAGCTTGAATATGTTTTGGTAAATACTTGAAAAAAATTAAAAAAAATATGAACCTAACTGTATAAATGTTCTATTTTGGAGCTGGGGAATATGGTTGGTGAATTATGAGTGTATGTGACCTAGAGATGAACCAAAATTTCGGCCAACAAAACATATCGGGTGAAAATGGTGTTATCGGCATTTTGCCAATGAGAGAAAAAGGTGCCAACAACAGTGCCGAAAACGCAATCGATTTTGCCACGCGTTCGCAATGATTTTACCACCATTTTACTGAGCTTATGGTTTGTTTTTCCATAGGTCAAGTGACTCAACAACCGCATCAGAAATGTAACATGTGCATTATTGATGCGTTCTTGATGCATTTTTAATGCATTTCAATGGGTATGTGTGTTTTTGGTGCGGTCAGCATGATTTCAGGTGCTACTTAAAGCGGAGTTCCACCCAAAAGTGGAACTTCGACTCATTTGACTCCTATCCCCCTTCGGTGCCACAATTGGCACCTTTCGGGGGTGAGGGGGGACAGGATACTTGTCTTTGACAGGTATCCTGTTCCCACTTCCCGGGAGTCCGCACCCTGGCCCCTGACGTCACCGTCTCCCCGTCGCTGGGTCTGGAGGAGAGAGGAGTGGGGCATCGCACATGCGCAGTAGGGTTCCCAGCGTGAAGCCATAAGGCTACACTGCCTGGGTTCCCTTATCCGCAATGGAGGCAGCAGCACCCAACAGCTGATGGAAACATCAGCTGCGGTGCCAACATCGCTGGACTCCAGGACAGGTAAGTGTCCTATAATTAAAAGCCAGCAGCTGCAGTATGTGTAGCTGCTGGCTTTTTTTTTTTTTTGGGCTGACCTCCGCTTTAAAAAAAGACAGCTGATGTCTATTGAAGTCGCAACCAAAATCGGCAAAAGTAGTGCAGGAACTACTTTTGCAAATCGGTGAGGCGCCGCAAATTTAGCACTGCACCAATTGGAACGGTGCCGTTACCAGAAATAGGCTGCAACTGTTGACAGGTCAACTCGGATGGCAAATTGCTCCAATGTGAACGAGGGCTTAACTGACCAAAAATGCAGCAAGCGAGATTTTTAACACAACAATGGACCAGCGTGAAGACATACAGGGGGTCCCCGACTTACGAACATCCTCTACTTACGAACGGGGCGCTGCGGGGACCCTCCGCCATTTTTCGCCGTCCTCCGGCCGTTCTGCGCATGCGCGGCCATATGGAGCCTCGGAAAATGCCGGCAAACTTCGGAAATGTCCGTAATTTGCCGCGCATGCGCAGAACGGCATTAGACGGAACATCGGAAATGTCCGTATTTGTTGGTCTGCGCATGCGCGGCCGACTTACGAACATTTCCGACTTCCGAACAGGCGGGCAGTCCCTAACGAGTTTGTAACTCGGGGACCCCCTGTACATAGAATTTAAGGGATAGATTTTTCTTGAGCTTTTCTTGCACTAAAAGGGGCCAATAATGGCCGACAATAAAGTCATATTAATTTAAATTCATGATATTAAAAAGTTGAATACAATTATATATAAAAATATAATTATATTTTGAACTGCTATTTTCAGACCAATTGCATCCTGCATTTTCGGTTTCAGTACCAAAATTTCCTTTTGGTGCACCTCTAATGTGACTTTCTATTTGTTATATTGGTTACATTGTGTTGCTTTTAAATCCGGACTCTGTGTTGGTTTGAGGGTCGGTTCACACCACAAAAAACGCACTCCAGAATTGTTTCTGCATGCGCACTTTTAAAGCATTTTTGATGTGTTCCGCTGCGTTTTTGGGGTGTTTCCAGATGCATTCCAGGTGCTTTTTTCAGTTTTTTTCACTATACTAGGGTCCAGTGTGTTTTTGATGAATTTTACTGCGTTCCAGTACAGTCCAGTGCAGGAAAAATGCAGAATGTTCTACTTTTTTTTCTGGAATTAAAAAGTCTGAATCTGACTGCACTGGTGTGAACTATGCCATTGGAAACCATATTACCTACTTTCCATGCTGTGTGAACTGGCCCTGAATGATAAGAAGGTTGTTATTCTTAGTGTCGGGTGGAGGTGTTTATAAATACGGTATGTGTAACTTTTTTCTATTTAGTATAGTCCGTATAAAGTTTTTGCAAACTACCATTTGAGGTTGCATTTTACACCTACTTCTGTAGGGATTCTTCATGCCTACAGTTTTTTTTGCTGCCAGAAGACTAAAAGGGCATTTGCCGATGTGGAATTTGAAGCCTTTTGGCTATACAGACCTGCTCTGTCAGCCTGCCAGCAGGGTGGAAGATGGTGATGTCATGTGGTGATGGTTATATGAAACCACCAGGGCCTCATAGTGATACCAGTCTACCTATTGTCCACAAATCACATGTCCGGATCAGTGCGGATACACCCTGCACACATTTACACACAACACATCCTGGAAAACAAGGAGATGGAAGACATCAATGACACAAGAGCATGGCTCACTGCTCTTCACGTGTTTGCAGGGAACACTTTAGTCTCAGAGGTGGAAGGTGACACTGAAGACACTGTGTAGATGCAAAAAAATAAAAGAAAAAAAGAAAAGCTGTAAAAAAAATAAAAAACACAATGGCTACAGAAAACTTTACTCACCTCTAAATCTTAAGGGAAGCTTTGGCTGTACTTCTTCCGTGTATCACAGGAGTGCAGTTCATTTTAAGCGGGCCTGCTGTCAGCTGATTTCAAAGAGCCAGTCTAGGCTCTGGCAAGGAGTCGGGATCCTCCCACATGCCGGGACCAGCACCCAGCTCAGCCTCTCAGCAAGTCGATGAGTGCCTGAGCCGGCTACTCCCACCCCCACCACAGCAGACAGCGGCGACTGATAGTCAGTCACGGATAGTCACGGAGCTGTGAGAACCGAGTGATTGGTGGTGTATGATCGCTCGGTTCTCAGTGTTGAAGGCACCAGGTGACAGATGCAGCACCCACCCAGGTAAGAAGGAATCTTAAAAAAAAAAATAAAAATAAAAACTTGTACATCTTTTTAAGCCCGGACTTTTTACGTTTGAATAAAATTGGAAATAGTTAATTGATGTGATTTTTTTTTTTGCCTCCTGTGTCACTTCCTGTCCCAAGGCCACATTGGGATGTAAGTGGAAATTTCCGTTAAGTGAAGGAAATTTGCTTTTAGTTGTCCCTGCAAAAAAGGTTCCCCATTTAAGCCGGGTTCACATATGCGCAACCGCGCTTTCCAGCATGGGGTCCGGTACGTTTCTGTTCATCGATTCAGGTCCGAATTTTCACCTGAATTTGCACCCGAACCGCACCCTTTTGGAAATCACCCCACGGCCGCCCGGGACATGTCATGTGAATTGAATGCAGTGAAAACCACATTCAATTCGTACATATGTAAACCCAGTCTGAAAGAGTTCCCCTCTATTCTTGTTCCAGTGACATTTCAAAATGTTGGTTTTGCCACCACATTCTATTTCAGTGACAATGCTCACCAAGACAAATAAAGGCCGAATCGCCCCTGCATGGACACCGGACTGATAAACCTTCCTTACCTTATCCAAAAAAAAAAAGTTTTTGCTTCAGGTAGAGTAGTTTTAAATTGTACATGTCCCTCCCGCGCAGCTCCACCAGACAAGCAGACACAGACAGACAATCAGCACGTCTCTAGTGGTCATTTAAGTGGTAGTAAGCCCTTACAAATACCCAGTAAAATAACTGGCCTCAGGTGATACACAGAGATGAAACAAATCCTCCTACATAAGTTGTACACGTTTATCTACAGTATTTTCTTTTCAACCTCTGGTCAAATTTCAAAATGTATAAAGCTTGTCTGAGTTGTCACAAAACAGGGGGGCGGAGAGCTGAAATTGCCCTCTGCAGAGCTCAGTGAGGAGAGCTTTGAAAGTTGATTGGAGATAAGAGATGCCCCCCCCCACCCACCTTCACACAGGAACAGAGCCAAAATGCATCAAACTCGTGTGAAAAACACAAAATGCACCAGCAAGATGCATCAACCGCAACATGCATAGGTGTGAACCAGGCCTGAGGCAGAAACTGGTGAGCCATTTAGAATTTTAAAATTTAAATGTGCAGTCTACTGCTAACCAGAAAAGTATTTTCTGTCCACCACTCTGATCCTGATTTCACTTTGTAACCTCCCCTTAGTGGCCACTGAGGTGTCAGCTATAAGTTTGGAGGTCGTAAGTGAGGTTAAGTCTAGGTTAACACTGAATGCAGCTTTGAAATCGTGTGACTTCCCTGGAAATAGCACAATTGCAAAGCCTCATGTCGGTGCGACTTGACTGACATCTCCATGCACAGATGTGTATGCAAATCACACCTAAAATTGCCAAAAGTAGAGCAGGAACTACTTTTTCAAAGTCAGTGTCGCACGGATATATACAGTTCCAATGCCGACAATAGGGTGCGACTTGTCATGCGATTTGATCTGTCAAATCATATGACAAGTGACACCAGTGTGAAGAGAGGGCTTAGAACAGAAGTCAGGGCTGGCTCTTTATTGCAGAAGAGACATGCCATGTCTCTTGTGTGTCATAAAATAAACCTACCTTCTCAAAGTCTTCCGTCGAATATACACTGGCAATGTTGTTGGCCGCCAGCAAGATTTAGTAGATTCTTGCTGGCATTTGTTAACATGGTTGCACACAGTGGCATTGATTTACTAATACTGGAGAGTGCAAAATCTGGTGTAGCTCTGCATGGTAGCCAATCAACTTCTAACTTCAGCTTGTTCAATGAAGCTTTGGAAAAAAAAAAAAAAAAAAAACTGGAAGCCGATTAGTCTCTATGCACCAGATTTTGCACTCTCCAGTTTTAGTAAGCGTTGGTTCACACAGGGGCCACCCGACTTACAGCGCGACTTTGCAAGGCGATTTCGAGGCGACTTTGAACGACTTACAACATGACTTCAAGCCGCATCCAGGACAGGTAACTTTGCCTGTGGCCAATCAGAGCTAATCAGCTCGTGACATAATTGTTGTTCCTGTTCTCTTCCTGGGTAAATTACTTTCTTTTTCCTGTAAAGTCGCTTCACTGTAGATGAGGATCCGACTTGGAGGCGACTTCCATTGAATTCTACGGGGACAAGACCCCTAGAAGTAGTACAGGAACCTTTTTCTGAAGTCGGAGCGACTTCAGTAGTGTACATTAAGACGGCTCTCATTAACTATAATGTAATTCCTAATGTCAAGCGACTTGGGGAGACTTGAGGGCTGACAAGTTGGATCCCAAGTCGCTGTAGTGTGAACCAACACAAAATCAACCCCATTGTGTACAAACAGCCGCAGCTGTCAAATTTACACTCTGTACATATTAAATGGCGGATGCCACTGCCGTTTGCATGTAACCGCTCATCTCAGTGGTTACCTGCAAATACTGACCCTGGGCGCAGCCAGTATAGCGTGGCACACACTAGAGTTTTCTTTTGTGTGCAACCCTGTCAACAACTTCGGTCTGAGCCGCTGTACTAACCATAATATGAGGTCAGTCCAGTGATCTCCGCACTGAGCTGTTGTGTTCTGGCAGGGGGCCCCCCCCCCCCCCCCCCCCCCAAATACTCCAATCAGCCCTCTGCCATTGGATGAGAGCGCTGAGCCGGTCAGCTGCTGGTTTTCCAGCATGCAGGTCCGAACCGACATACACACATGCAGAATGTCGGCCAGTATTTTTTGTACTGGCAAATGTCTCCCGACATTCTGCCCATGTGTACAGGGTTTTATAGTGTCACTATGAAGCCAGCTGCTCCCACTTGCATCTTGAAGACATTGTCAGCATGTAATCCCAGGCCACAGGGCTGGCACAGACAGATTAGGCAGAAAGGGGATCTAGGCAATGTAGCAGCTTTGGCCTCTCCACTTCTTCCATTGACAATAAGGATTGCAATAGGTGCAGAGAAGCCAGCCACTTTACATGGCCTGTACTGTACTGACATCAGGCACCAACAGTCTACAACAGGGGTGCCCAACCTTTTGAAGAGCAAGGGCCACTTAAGCGACTTAGTAACCAATCGCGGGCCACAATGAGCAGATGACAGTTCTGCGTCCACTCTGCGTATGCAAAGCGGACACAGACACAGCCCACTCTACTCTATGGGCCCTCTCATCTGATCAAATGGAAGGGGACGGATCCTCTTTGCGTTTTTTTAGCAGATTGGATTGGAAGGAGGCAGATGTAAACGGACACAAGTCTGTTTACATCTGCCGCTCCATAGAGGTGAATGGAGGGTCCAATTGGGTCAGACAGATCATGTTAAAGGGGCCTGCAGGTGTGGTACACTTTCTCAAAGTGAACCAAACCCTCATGTAAAACCAGAAGTCTATGGATGAGTGCAGGTAAGCTGCCGCAGGTACACTGCGTTACACCTGCGGATCAGTTTAAAAGCAGCCCAGTAACCACTGCAAAACAGATATGTCCATATATACACTGATTTTAGTAATAAACTTGCTGTCCTAGGCAGAGTGCATTTGGTATCCCTCCACATATGAGAGGAGCCGGTGCTATACAGGAAGCATTGGCTTATGCGGCTCTGCTCTGCAGCTGCTTGCTTCCTCTACCGCTGGCTTCATTCACAACATCGATGCTCTGGCATGGCGGGTAGACAACCTGCAATCTGGGCTCCATCCCAGAGCAGGAGGTCGCGGGCCACATCAGAGGGCTCCGCGGGCCACATCAGAGGGCTCCGCGGGCCACATGTGGCCCCCGGGCCACTGGTTGGGCACCCCTGGTCTACAAGTACATATTTCCCATATAAAAGACACCAAGATGCACAGCTTTGACCAAGCATGCTATTCCCCATTTTTCTGAAGGAACATCAAGGTTGTAGCTGGGCCCCATGGATATGCACAGGGCCCTAGGCTCCTACCTAGGCCTCCTTGTGGATGATCCAGCTCAAGGGTGCAGTGTTATGTTCCAGGAGCACGCTGGATTTCCATCCAGTAAGGCAGCCCAGAGCTGCTTACAGTATAACTAAAGACATTTTGTTTTAGCTTTGTATATAGTGGAGATGGATTAGAACACCTGTCCAGTTTTTATTGCTGTCTATGTGTTTGTTTGGGAGATTCACCTTCTTTGTTATGTCACCAAAAGTAAAAGGAACACAAAGGATTTTCGCTCACTTCCTGTTTTATGATTATGGGACAGGAAGTGAAGAGCTTCTTCAATGGGACACAAACGGCAAAAAATAAACCTTACAGGAGTTATAACCCTCCCTTACTTTATCCACAATTTAAAAAACAAAATGTTTTTAGTTTTACTTTAATGTCTATGGCAGGTTGTTTAATAAAGGAAGAGCTACCATCAAATCTTAAATGTAAAAAAAAAAAAAAAAAAAAAAATGGCTAAACTATTTTGACTCAAAAATGTGATCACTGAAGGGTACAATAGTGAAGGAATCAACAGCACAAAACAATAAAGCTGCCTTCCTGAACACACAGGTGACAGTTCTCACACAAGGGACCGTGGTGGAAGAACAAACAAACACACTCCACTGATCTGTGCAGAAATCCGTTTCAGTTTTTTTTTGTAAAGAGGAAGCCATAATTAAGGACATATAACTACAATATCAGTATACAGGAAAATGTCAAGTATCACTCCCCAGAACAATGTGACCTCTGCTTCAGCATTAGTCACACTAGCAGACATGTGCCCATTCCAGAACAAGCAAGGTTGGGGAGATTGCGAAAAATCGGAAAGAAGTGTTAAATATAGCAATACGTGCAGGAGAGGAATGTGGAGGGTCTGATGTGGGATATTAGGCTACATTCACACCTGAGCGATTCAAAGTCGCGCGTGTTTTTACCGTGATTTTGTTCATTTCACCAATGTAAAAAGGCAGAAAAACGCCTGTAATCTGCCCCAAAGAAGCTCATGTTGTTTTTGGAGTTTAGGGCGTTTTTCAGGCATTTTGCTTCAGGTGACAAAACGCCCAGATGTGAACAGGTGCCATTCAAATGAATGGGATTTTGCTTGTTGGGCGTTTTTTTCAGGCGTTTTACAAGCTGAAAATGCTCAGGTGTGAATGCAGCCTCATGTAGAGGAGGGAAGTACAGAATATATAACAGCAAGTAGTATGCAAAAAGGAGAGTATGGAAGGTCTGGAACGGGACAGTAAAATGTGGAAAAGGAGTGAAGAGGGTTTGACATAGAGCAGTATGTGCAGAGAGGAGTATGGAAGGTCTGGCATAGGGCGGTATGTGCAGAGAGGAATATGGGAGGTTTGGCATGGGACAGTATGTACGGGAGAGGAGTGCAGAGGGTCTGACATAGGGCGGTATGAGCAGGAAAGGAGTGCAGAGGGTCTCATATAGGGCAGTATGTGCAGAGACAGTATGTGTGGGGGAGGAGTGCAGAGGGTTTGACATAGGGCGGTAGAGAGAAGTATAGAAGGTCTGGCATGGGGCAGTATGTGCAGGAGAGTGAAGATGGTCTGACATGGACCTGTACGTTGAGGAGAGACATTTTGAGGAGGTCATGGCAGCATGTATATACAAGAGAGAAGCGTAGAGAGACTGGCATTGGGAAGTATGTACAAGAGAGGAGTGCGGAAGGTTTGACATAGGGCAGTAGGTATAGGGTGAAGATAAATATTTTCAATGGTTTGCTAACAAGCATGGGCAAGGGGGAGCAAGTGCCCCCCCTGGAATCAGGGATCGGATAAGGAGTTCCTGACTCTGTCTTTTATCCTAGCGCCGGAGGCCGGCCCTGCTTGCACCTGTACACAGTTTAGCAGGGCCGGTGACAGCTGGTGCAAGGAGCAGGACAGCGAAGGCCTCGAGTGGTGGGCAGGATGACATCACCCGGTCTACATAGTGCGAGTGAGTGGCCCAGGAGACAGAAGCTACGGGAAAGGAGAGTAGCAAGATACCAGGAACAGCGGGCACAATGTACCCGGCGCTTCCCAGAGCCTGGAACCCCTGGACTCCTTAAACCTTCTCACTGCTCCCAGGCCTGGAGGACAGACTGACTGGGGGTTCAGAGAACAAGGACGGGCAGGAAATGCAAGCAGCTGGGGACCGCTCCATGTCACATCATAGATCCGATGGAAGGGTCTTGCCAGCTGCTGGCCATCATGGACATCCTACTGGCATGCAAGGTACCATACTGAGCATTACACACACCACTGGGACATAGGGGCACTTGAGGGACTGCAGACAGGGCTAGGGGGTCCCTCTCTCTGACCCCCCCCCCCCCCCATCACCCCTCTGTCACCCCCTCTTTTTTTCACCCCCTCTCTCTCTGTCAACCCCCCCACATGTATGCAGTCTCTTGTGCCATGTCCGCAGTCTCTTGAGCCATGTATGCAGTTTCTGACAGTCTCTTGGGCCAAGTATGCAGTCTCTGGTCATCTCTTGTACCATGTCCGCAGTCTCTTTTAGTCGCTTGGGCCATGTATGCAGTCACTGACAGTCTCTTGGGCCATGTATGCAGTCTATGACCATCTCATGTACTACGTCTGCAGTCTGACAGTGATAATGTAATAATGACATTGTCAAAAAGGGTCAGAGCATGGGAGACCTTAAAATGCCCGCCCCTGAAAAAAGTTCTGCGGACGCCCATGCTGATAAGTATTCTTTATCGAGACATCAAGAGCATCTGAGCCGACTCAGGGCGCTAGAAGCCTGCAGAAAACCTGAAGGCTTTCTGGTGGCTGAGGAGATCGGTATACCGCAGTTCACGGATCTCCTCCTGTTTAATCCAGGGCTACACATAGTGCTGGCAGAGCAGCAGTCTAGTTAAAACGCACAGGGCTGAGTGGTTTCTTTCACAGCTAGTCTGCAGCAGAAGGAGCAGTTATCATGGAGGCAGAGCAAGGGAAGTGTGGGCAGCAAGCTTTAATCCTGCTGCTGAGCACCGGCACTGTACCCTGTAGCCTCATTTGCCAGCCTTACAGATGCAGAGGAGCTCAGAGAATTAGGTTGTGGGAAGGTAGCTTGCCAATGCTGGTCACCTGAAAAATGTAGTTCTGGGGACACAGCGGCAGCTCCTCATCCCTGGTAACACATACTATGAGGTATAGAACATTTGTCTTTCGTTTCTTTTCCATTTCCTTCTCCACTCTGTTCTGTGTACAAATCAAACCAGGGAAAAAAAGAAAATTTGGATAAAAGAAGGCAGAAACAAAAAGGAACATGGGAAAAAGGGAAAAATAATGAAAAAGGGGGGGGGGGGGGGGAATTATTATACACAAAAAAAAAAAAATAAGCTGATGACTCCTCTGTAGTGCTGACTCCTGTCCCATGTGGAGTGATACCAACTGCACCCCCACCTCTTATCCCGGCTAGTGGTCTCCAGAGTGGTGCCAGTAGCAGAATAGAACAGATCTTCAGGTCAGTGTGACTTAATACACTGGGCATGAATAGTATAGGGCTGCTTTCACACTGATGTGCTGCAGTTTACATGCATGTGAAGGAGCGGAATGCAACCAAGGGCTCATTCACAAGTGCAGAAGGCACTGCTGTTCCTCTGAAAAGCGATCCAACTGCGTTTGACAGGTGGTGAGGAGGCGATCTGTTGCCTCTCACCACTGGATTTTAACCCACGATTGGTGTGCAATGCACACGATTGCGACATGGTAGTACGGCAAGTAGAGGTTTAAATCAGGTGTGAGGAGGCGACACTGTGCCCGGTGACCTTTGACTTCTCCCAAGTTGTTCAGGTAGATCTCCACCTCTTTAACCACTTTGCGCCAGCGCTATTTCCAAAAGGCGGCTACAGCACGAGCTTAAAATGCCGGGAGGGCATACATGGACGTTCTCGGGGGGCGCTCTGATCGCCGAGTCCTTGGAGTTCTGTCAGTGTGAAGAAAAGAAAGCAAGCTGTTTACCGCCTTCTGTTAGAGGGACATGGGTCCCCTTAGTGATCACCAGTGCTGCCTATCCGTGCCCACAAGTAGTGCCCATTAGTGCCCCCAAGTAGTGCCATCCCATCAGTGCCCATCAATGAAGGAGAAAAATTACCTGTTTGTAAAATATAACAAAATGCTTTGTTTTTTCAAAATTTTCGGTCATTTTTTGTTTGTTTAGCAAAAAATAAAAAAACCCAGTGGTGATTACATGGCACCAAAAGAAAGCTCTATTTGTGTGAAAAAATTATAATTTCATTTGGGTACAGTGTTGCATGGCCGCGCAAATGTCATTCAAATTGTGAGAGCACTAAAAGCTGGCAATTGTCCAGTAAGCAAGTGATTAAGGTTGCCTACCCCTGGTGGAAACATTTCCTTGTTTACAGTCACCTTTTCTGCACTAGGAAAGAAAACAGACGACATCTGCTCAGCATACCTGTATGAGTCAATGTCTTCACAGTCATATGCCATAAATAGTGTTTTTTTATGCTGCTATACAATCATAAAACCATTGTACACTGCAAACAGTAATGATTTCATGATTGTTTAGCAGCATACAAACATATTATGCAGGGAAACCATGCATAAATATAGCTGTAGTGTGTAAAGTACATTCATGTGGACTGAAACTGAGGGCAAGGAAGACATTAGTGATCTCTATTGAAGTGCTCTCCACAATGGGAAGTCAGCAATAAAATGTGATTCATGGCTTAGCTAACCCTATACAGGAGCTTGTCTGCTTCTAGCAGTCTGTGGTCTTCAGTGATTACATGAGTGCAGAGCAGTAACGTTGCTCCCAACACAGACAGACCACATTGAAGCAAACAGGCATGGGAAACCAAAAACGTACTTGCTCAGTAGCTGTTGCACAGAGCAGACACAGACAGTCTAAACTTAAGCAACTCAAACTTGGCGTGGATTTGTAGTGACTTCTCTCAAAACACATGGGAATCAAAAACAGAAGTAAGAAGCTAGTTCTGTAAAGTTGCTTGGTAAATCTGCATATGTTAAAATAGTATTTACATCATTAGGTCCATGGTTATAAAAAAATAAATAAGGTAGTGGTAGGTAACAAATTAAAGGCAAAGCCCCATGGTGCTTTCACAAGATTGATGTCTCAGAGCTGTTTAAACACTTCCTGCAAGGAAACCACGAACATGCTGAAGACACAGGATAACGAAACTCTGCATAGCGACACATTAACCATTCACGGGAAAGCGTGCAGAATAAAGCAGCGTCTACTCACCAGGCTCCAACTTAATAATCTTCACTGCGGCCAGCTCTCCCGTCTGTAGATTTCTAGCCTGGAAACAAAAACACACATAATATTCTGGTTACTCAACCAATTCTGGGAAAACACAGTAAAAATACATTTCTACTCCAGAGACTCACCTGGACAATAAATGAAAAACTAATATTTAAAAGCAGACCTTTGGGGGGGGGGGGGGGGGGGGGGGGCACACACACACACACACACCATGCAGCCCAGCCATGTATTATAATGGAACTAAATATAGAGCAAAAGTCCTTTTCCCACCCCCCAACTCGCCTGATAAAAATTGTAATATACAGAACACAGATGCCGGCAATTATACCTTCCCACTATGACAACCTATTTATCTGCAGCTTGTCTACACATATGAGATGAGTTGGAAGACTGGTTGCAGGGACAATGGCTACCGCACAATGCCAACTGTCATGCTGTGGGCAGGCTGGGACAGAAAAAATATATAATGGTCTCAATCTGAAGTTTCAGCAAAATGGTGGCCATCGGCACACAGACAGACTATTGGATAAATGTAAATGAGATGGGCAAAAGATGGCTTCAGCTCTTGTTCTCCACCTTTTCGCCACTCTTTTCAGGGCTTAATCATAGGAAGGCCACAATGGGAAGTCAGCCATCAAATGTGAAGCTAACCCTATGTAGGAGCTTGTCCGCTTCGAGCAGTCTGCGGTCCTCAATGATTACATGATTGCAGAGCAGTAAAGTGTCTCCTTACACAGACCACACTGAAGCAAACAAGATTGGTAAACAGAAAACTTTCTTAGCTCGCAGTTCTTGTTGCACAGTGCAGACAGTCTAAAGAGGCCTCGTAGAGGGACCTCTACAATTAAGCCCCAAAAAAAGGAAAAACGCATCTGAGAAGTTCTCTACAAGTGGGGTAAAAGATGGCTTCAGCTTCTGTTCTCATTTACATTTATGCAACAGAAAGTCAGTGTCTGCATGGAGGCGGCCACCATTTTGTTGAAGTCCACTGGAGCTTGACAAGCCAATTCTGTCTTGATCAGCATGTGAAAAGACTGGTGCAACTGACACAGGTTTGGAGGGGCATTCAAGCAGTACTAGATTTAAAATCGGAGGTTGTTATATTCAATAAAACTGAACTTTAGTAATTTTTTTCATTGCATACTTAACATGAGCCAAGCTTGGACCAATGTAGATATGCAATACAGATTATTCCTGGAGCTCAGCTTTACGTTTCGTTCACATCTTGGCATTCTGAATCACAGGCAGAATCGTTGCGATTCCGAATCACAGGCAGAATCGTTGCGATTCCGAATCACGGCAAATCCGTGCGAACCTCATCGCTTCCAATAGCACCTCGATTGCAGCTCGATTTTATCACAATTGACCATGGCTGTAAAATCACGCAAACAGAATCGTGGGACGCCTGTCACCCAAAAGTTGTACAAGAACTTATTTTGGGTGACAGGTATCCCGCGATTCTACCGTGACTGTTGTCTGCCGGATGACAGTAAAATTGCACCGAGATCGGGGTGCCATTGGAAGTGACAGGGAACACACGGGCGTCCCGCGATTTGACGCAATTCCGGATCACAGAAAGGATCGTGGAGATTCCACCTACGATCTGGAATGCCAAGATGTGAACAAAGCCTTAAAGATTTTCATCAGGAGGGTGAACTGCATTTTGTTATGAATTTAGCTCTATCTTCATGATAAATTTCCCAAACACACCAGTAAACAGGCTGAGAATGAATTTGTCAGCAAGCAGACTTCACTGTACTTCACAGTTTTTACTTCTTGGCCCATGGTGCGATGCGTAAATACGAAACCCTAAAGTAAACCAAAAAAGTACACAAACACACAAAAAAAGTGCACTATGGTGTGTCATATGGTCCCTTCCCGAAGAGGAAGGATCCTTTCTTGACCCTCCAAGAATGAGTGGCTTCTGTGAGGCACTCTTGTCCACCTGGCCAAAAGCAGACCCCTGTCCTCATGATCAGCTGAAGCCGACCGAGTACTAGATTAGGGGCTCTCTTGAAGGAACCTCAGGGCAGGCCAAAAAGATCCACACCCTACCATTCTGTAGTGAAAAATGCAAAGAAAAAAATTAAAAGTACCAATTTACAGTACAAGGACAAGGCTTTGCAGCCTGGTAACAAAAATTGCCCTGGTCTCAGATTAAAGACCTAGCCCATGAGTTGAGGTGCAAATAAAAGCAAATTGTACTGTGGACTAATGGGTATTCTCACAGTGGGGTCCCAAACCCATAGACACCATAGGCTCTCTCTGCCTTCCTAGAACTCAACCAGGCAAGGTAGCAATGCTCCACTCAGAATGCACTGGGCCCTCAGAATCCTCCACACCAGAGAAATACTCCTAATCTCCAGCTTACCCAGTGGACACAAAATTTGGCTTCTTTCACATGGGATAGAACCACCAGGACTCCCATCATACTGGTAGGGATAATATACAGCCAACCAGAAGGTCAGAATGATGGCGGAGCATCCCTACTGGACATTGATAACAGATACTACATTTGATCTTAGCTAAAGCGAGAAGAGACTTTAATGCATAGTTCACTTTTTTTTTTATATTTTGGGGGCCAGGTTGTTTAGGCTGCACAAAGAGGATTTCAACCACTTGTTAATTCTTAATAGTAAGTGAGCAGATGGATGCGAAAAGATCGAAACAAAGATGTCACCTTCTGGCTATACAGTGTGCTGGGTTACGTGAATCCTGACTGGCCGAACAGACTTACGGCTTTGGTGCTAAGCACAGGTTATTACATCTAAACGCAGCATAGCTAAATGCATGCATTTAAATGCAATGGGCAGCATGTGACCTGCATCTTGAAGAGGAAATGCTGCACCAAAAGCTGGTCAAATGAAGATCCAGAACCGTCACCCACACATTAAGGTAAACCAGAATCTGCTGACCTACATGTGACATTTGTTTGTAATGCACATCAAAAACAGCTAAAGCACAAGCCCTTAAAATACAATTTTTTTATGTCACGTGGTATTTGCGCAGCAATTTTTCAAATGCGAAAAAAAAAACACTTGTCAATTAAAAGCAAAACACAATATTTACCCCAATTTTTTTTGTATCATGCAAAAGATAATGTTACGACGAGTATATAGATATCGAACATGTCACGCTTTAAGACCGCGCACACTCATGGAATGGCGCAAACTTTGGTACCGAACCATCTCCATAGGCGACACTTTAAAAAGGTATACAGGTTACCTGTTTAGAGTTACAGATGAGGTCTTAGTATACAATTGTTGCTCTCGCTCTAATGTTCGCAGCAATACCTCAAATGTGTGGTTTGAACACTGTTTAACATATGCGAGCACGACCTACGTATGCGTTCGCTTCTGTGTGTGAGCACGAGCGTATGGAGGCGCTTTTCATTTCATTTTTTTATGGTTTATTTTTACACTTTCCCTTTCAATTTTTTTAACTTTTATTCCTATTACAAGGAATGTAAACATCCCTTGGAATAGGGCATGACAGGTCCTCTTTACAGAGAGATCTGGGGTCTAAGTCCCCACGTCTCACTTCTATGCCGGAAAGCCTGAGAACAAATAAAATAAAATAAAAATCGATCTCAGGCTTTGCAACTAAAAAAACGTCAGGGGGTTGAGGATCATAGAGATGGCGGGGGGACCATCTGGTCCACAGCCAGCTCTATGATAACCCGCCAGGGATTCATTCTCCCGCTCCCCGATCGCACAAGAGAGTCTGGAGAAGCACCAGAGGCCACCTGTAAAAGCAATCAAGCAGCTAAACAGCCGCTAAGATGGCTTTTACAAGTGATGGAATCGCCAATTTAAAAAAAAAAAAAAAGATATCTGAATGATGCCTTTAGCTTCAGGCATCACCCAGATATCTCCACTTAAAGTCCAGGACGTCATATGATATTGCCTAGGGATAAGTGGTTAAATAACAAGGATGAGAACCACGTCACAAAGACCGAATTGGATTTACTGTAATATTGCATTCAAGGCTTATTCCACAGAAGCAATGGGGTCCCCATCTTGCATTGATGATGGCCTGAAACATCTGTATGCCAGCTGCAAAAAAAGCTCTGACTTTTCAGCTGTATCTGTTATAAACCAGCAATTTTAGATGCAGAAAAGCCCATAGGGATATAAAGGAACCACTGGACTTTAGATGCAGAAAAGCCCATAGGGATATAAAAGTAATGGATCGGAAACTGTACTGATTAAATGAAAATTGTACGATATAGTATCGTAAGAGAACATTTTTAACTCTTGTCCCTTCCGATAATTTCGGATAAATTGTCGTGATCGCCCTTTCAAAAGCTGTGCACTAAGGAAAGGAGGGGCGAGAGAGAGAGAGGGAGGAACGAGAGAGAGAGGGAGGGAGCGAGAGAGGAGGGAGAGAGAGGGAGGAACGAGAGAGAGAGGGAGGGAGGGCGAGAGAGAGAGGGAGGGGAGGAACGGAGGGGCGAGAGAGAGAGGGAGGAACGGAGGGGCGAGAGAGAGAGAGGAGAGGGGCGGAGAGAGAGGGAGGAGGGGCGAGGGAGGGAGAGGAGAGGGAGGAAGGGGAGGGGCGAGAGAGAGAGAGGGAGCGAAAGAGAGAGGGAAAGGGAGGGGGCGAGAGAGAGAGGGAGGAAGAGCGAGAGAGAGAGGGAGGGAGGGGCGAGAGGAAGAGCGAGAGAGAGAGGGAGGGAGGGGCGAGAGGGAGGGAGGGGCGGAGAGAGAGAGGGAGGAACTGAGGGGCGAGAGAGAGAGGGAGGAACTGAGGGGCGAGAGAGAGAGGGGATATATATATATATGCGATGAAAGAAATAGGGGGGGGAGGGAAGGGGAAAGGTGGAGAGGAGGAAATGGGTAGAAGCGGAAAGAGGGAAAGGTGTGAAGGAATGAAAAGGGCCAAAGAAGAAGAGTGAACGGGCCAGAGAAGGAGATAGGAGGGAAGGGCAGTAATAGGGAAGAGAGCAGGAAAAAGAACTGAGAGGGAGATAACCAAAAGTAGAAAGGGAGGAGAAGAAAAAAAAAAAAAAAAACGATGCATGAGAGGAAAAGACAAAGGGCCTCAAAGACCGAAAGAAAAGGAAGAAAGAAGGATAGAAGGAAAGAAAGACAGCAGTGGGAGAGAGAAGAAAAATTGGGGAGAAGGAGAGACAACCAGGATAAAAAGAAAACAAAAAAGACAAAAGGAGGGGAAACAAGGGCAGATGTGGAGAAGTAGAGTAAAGCTGGGTATACCTCGGTATTAAAGTTCCTGCTGAACCGGCTGAATTTCGGTACATATGTGTGTAGAACAGACCTGCTGTAAAACCAGCATGGATCATTGTTAGCAGTCATTAGCTGCGGCGTTGACTTGTGTGTTGTATGGGGGGGGGGGGGGGGGGGGGGCTGTATCCGCTGTCAGAAGAATACAATAGCGCATTGGGGGAGATCCCTCCATGCAACATTGATTGTGTGGATGTGGGTATCTGTCAGCTTTTTTGCTCAATCCGCTAGTTGAATGAAAAAAGAAAATATCCAACTTAAGAGAACATAAAAGGAAAGAAGGAGAAAAAAAAAAAAAAAAAAGAAAGGAGGAGGAGTGCAAATGGTAGAGAAATAATGGGTAGTGAGGTGAAAGGAGGAAATAAAGAAGGGATGGGGATACAGAGAATGGACACACAGTAACAAAGCAACTAATCATATCCTAGCTGAATGTTCTCCAATCCCTTCTTTCTATTGCAGAGCTGAGTCGTTTACTAAAGTAATACAAATACAGTAGAGGATCTGATGAGAAGGGGTCACTGAAACCTCAGCTGGTGCTTGAAGTGTCCCGGAAGCCCCAGCTGTGTGCCAGAAGACTCCGCTATTTGGCTGGATCTGGAATCTCAGCTGCTTGTGGATTAGGGCAGGGAACAGGCTGCAAAGGGATCGCAGTAACGCAATATCCCTGGCAACGTCCCACCATCATATTACACTACGGGCAGACATTTCACATCGGGCACACCACATGGAGATATGCCACTTCCAAACAGAGCCTTACAAATCACAACGTTCACATGTAAACAGCAGAAACAACAGCTAGCTAGTGCAACTCCGGATAAAAATACAGTGGAAAGACAACTTTACTGGATTTGTCATCCTATTCGGCCAGTCTTGTGACATACACACACCTGTCACACTGCACAGCCTAGCAGGTGACAACCCTAGTTCCTGTTTCAGCTGTGCAATTTCCTGTGTCACCAGTGCATCCAGCCTGGACAATGAATAGGAGTCATCACCTTTGTGCTATCAGCAGGCTATTGGAATAATCTTCCTTTCTGCGCAGTGAGTGAATGTCAACAGTGACCAAACAGAGCTACAATCTTTTGGCAGGTAAAAGTAAAGTATAAAAAGTGTACTACGTACTTCGGCTTTTTAGCTATTCGCCTGGAGTTTCACTTTAAACTGGGCACGCAGTTTGTGGTTTGTGCCAGTAATAATGAAAACAGAGAATCATGTAATCATTGCCTAAGACCTCAGCAATGTCACCACTTCAGAGGCCTGCGATTTTATAGGCGCCTTCCACTATGCAGTCAAAAGACTAATACAGAAAACCTTACGCAGGTGCTGCACCAAATTGCATGATACTTTGTTGCTATGCATTTTTGCGTGCGACTTCTAATGCACATTAGCAAAGGTGCTTGGATTGCCATTAAGAATTAACCACCACCTCTCCAACTTCAGCACCCCACCCCCTTTTCAGAGCTGAGAGATCTTCCATCTAATCCGCTTTGAACACAAATTCAAGGGGGTTCATTTTAACCTAATTATTAGACTTAATTTAAGTCTAATTATGTATCAAAGTAGAACTATGGGCAACTTTTTTTTTCATTTTGGATACAGCAAGGGAGGGTTATAAAAACCGGTCAGATTTTTTTTGCCATCTGTGTCCCATTGCAGAGATTTCCCTTAATTTCCTGTCCCACAGCCAAACAGGAAGCGAGAGGAAATCCCTGAAAACAGGAAATCCTTGGGGATCCCCAGGTCACCATAACTAGTGTCCTAACTGGAAGATTTCCCCTCTATTACTTTCTGGGGACAACTCTTTTCCGTTCAAAGAGAATAGTAAACAGGACAAATAGAGACGGAGAATCTCCTTAACCAGTAGCTGACCGCCGGCTGTTTATTGACAGCCAAGCGGCGCAACTCTCAGGGCGGGAGGGCGTCATATGACGTCCTCCCCTTCCCGGCCCTCCAGGGAGCGAGCGCCCGCCGAGTCGGCCCAGCGGCCGCGATGTCCGCCAGGCACCCTCGATTGCCTGGTAACACAGCGGGACCGTGGATGTGTGTGTGTAAACACACACATCCACGGTCCTATCAGAGGAGAGGAGCCAATGGTGTGTTCTCTGTACAGAGAAACACTGATCGGTCTCCTCCCCTTGTGAGTCCCCTCCCCCCACAGTAAGAATCACTCCCAGGGAACATATTAACCCCTTCAGCGCCCCCTAGTGGTTAACCCCTTCCCTGCCAGTCACATTTATACAGTAATCAATGCATCTTTATAGCACGGATCGCTGTATAAATGTGAATGGTCCCAAAAATGTGTCAAAAGTGTCTGATATGTCCGCCGCAATATCGCAGTCACGATAAAAATCGCAGATCACCGCCATTACTAGTTAAAAAAATAAAAATGCTATAAATCTATCCTTTATTTTGTAGACGCTATAACTTTTGCGCAGACCAATCAATATACGCTTATTGTGATTTTTTTTACCAAAAATATGTAGACGAATACGTATCGGCCTAAACTGAGGAGAAATAATGTTTTTTTTATATATTTTTTGGGGATATTCAGTATAGCAAAAAGTAAAAAAATATGTTTTTTTTTTAAAAAAAAAACTTGTCCCTCTTCTTTTGTTTATAGCACAAAAAATAAAAACCGCAGAGGTGATCAAATACCACCAAAAGAAAGCTCTATTTGTGGGGACAAAATGATAATTTCATTTGGGTACAGTGTTGTATGACCGCGCAATTGTCTTTCAAAGTGTGACAGCGCTGAAAGCTGAAAAATGGCTTGGTCAGGAAGGGGGTGAAAATGCACTGTACTGGAGGTGGTCAAAGAGGTTGTAAACCCCAAGAAAAAAAAAAAAAGAGACAAAAAAGCATAATGAGCTAGTTTGCATCACATACTAGCTCATTATGAAATACTTACCTTAGAACGAAGGCCTCCAATCGGCGCCCACACACTGCTAAGGTAGCAGACATCTTCCCCGATGTTTTACGGGTTTGCAGGCTCAGGTGCGCAGGAGCCGCCGGTTACAACACATGGCTCTGAAGAAACGGCACGGGTGCCGTTACTTTAGAGTGCATGCGCAAATTACGTAATCGGCGGCGTATACAGTAAAATATCCCCTGAACCATGCAAGTTTAGGAGATATTTACAGTATACGCCACCTTATTATACGCTTACCTATAGGTACAAACAAACCAGAGGAGTTTACGTCTTCTTTCACACGGACACAGACAGCAAAAAAGATTAAATAAACTGCCAAGCATTCTAATCCCTCTCCACTCTATCCAAAACTAGAAAAAACATTTTTTTGCCTTTAGGCCCCTTTCACACAGTCCTGCGACTTGGGACTGAAAAGTTGAATGACAAGTGGTACCCCATGATTTCCAATGAGTACCGTTCATATCTGTGCGACCTCCTTGTAGTCCCCGCAAGACTTTGATGCGACTTCAAGGTCCATAGACTTTAAGATTACACAGGCATTGCTTCAAGTCGCGTCAAAGTCATGTGACTTTCAAGTGTGAAAGGGGCCTTAGTTTTAACGATTTAATAATTACAGAGCTGAAATCATTTCTGTCTTTTATATCTGCCTAGAGTTCAGTTTCAAGAATACCTAGAAATACTGACAAACATGAAAAACACTTGACACAAAGCAGATCATTCTATTTTTAGGAATTGATATTCTATTTGGATGATCGTTTATCTGCAAATTCTGAAATATATTTAGCCAGCTCACATGAGTGACAGCCACTTCCAGCAGACATGCAAATGGTTGGGTACAGGAGACAGTACACAGCGACGCGAGTTTACCATTAATCTGCGTCTGTTTAGACATGTTTGATGTGATGGATTGTGCATGTCATGTGTTCCCTTTAAACAGGGATGACAGGTCATAATTTACAAGTCTCATCATCAAATCCTTTCCTACCCTTACACAAAGGAACATAAACCTGCATGCGGCCTCTAAAGTATCCAGTGGACCTAAATACCAGCCTGTGTGCCAATGACTAGCCTACAGGGAGTTGTCTGCCCCATTGTCACTGAGACAGAGAGCGGAGTGTTTGTCTAGTAATAGAGAATGGGGTACCAGTGACATCTCAGTACAGACAGTGACTGTCACAGAATACACACAGACTCCACATTCTATTACACAATACAGATTCCTGACCTCTTAACTGATCACAGATGTATGTGTCAGCTCTACTACTGAAACACAACACAGACACTCATTGGGGCTTTTAAACATCTACAGGCCAAACAGGGTAACTCCAGCAAAAAAGAGCTAAATATACACAAACCGGAACTCTACTACCTGGAAAAAGACTGTAAAAGAATGCAAATACTCTGTGATCCAACCAACTACACTACGGTATATGTCTGCACAGCAATAAAAATAAAAGAAGCAACACATTCATTCTGAAGACTTATGTAAACCCAATCATTAAAATCTCATATGAGCTTTAACACATTATTGCAATTTCCACCTATTTTTAATCTTTTCAGCTTTCATTATAAAGGAAGTGGCTAAATAAGGCCCTTCATGGTGGGTTCACCCGGTATTGGATGACAACATTATTACCCTGCCTCTCAATGGTGCTCCTGTGTTGTCATCCTGTCGCGCAGGCTTTTGATGAAGACTACAAATGGCCATTCTAACACACATTACACAGGCATTGTCTTCTGTTGCCACCATCAGGAAACCGGATCTGAGAAATGTCATACAGCCATGGCTCAAAGTGCTTGTAAACCCTTTACAACCACTTTATACAACAGGCAAGCCTATAATTAGGCTTACCTGTAGCTACACTGGATATCTCCTAAACCTGCACGGTTTAGGAGATATCTCTGTATTTGCCGACGTCATCAGCACATGCGCACTTAAGAAAACTTCTACTGTGCCTTTACCGGCGGCTCACGTGTGGTAGTGACATCATCGTGGCTCTGGCCAATCACAGTGTCGGAGCCGCGATACCCAGAAGTAACTCCCCGGAGAGATGTCGGCCGCCGGAGCGGTGAACGAGGAACGCTGCGGGGGCTTCGATCTTACATAAGTAATTAGCTCATTATGCCTTTGTCTTGTGTTTTTTTTTTTTTTTTTTTAAAGGGTTTACCACCACTTTACGTGTTTGTAGCCAAGAAGTGTTGCAAGAGATCAGCGGGCTGTATACAGTGACCAGCCAGTTTTATGCATGAAAGCTAAAATCGTCTGCGCTACAAAATGTAAACACAGAATCTGCAGCAGCTGTGCATTTAGCTTGTCCATTGAGGCCAAGTTCACACTGCCGCGACTTCAAAGTCGCGCAACTTTAAAGTCAACATCCCAGCACCACTTCAGCACGATTTGCATACAACTTCTTTAGGCCCCTTTCACACAGGGCTGTCCATTTTAACTCCTCCGCTTGCTCATTAGGGATCGATCCGTTGATTCCCCGCTGAGCCGGCGGATGACAAGTCCGTCTCTGCACTCTGCAGGGACGGACCTGTCATCCGATTCCTCCCCTATGGGGGGGGGGGAAATCGGATGATTGCGGATCGCCTGTCCGTTTCCATCCGATCTGCCAGACAGATAGAAAATAGGACATTCGTCTGGATTTTGCAGAGCGGATGTCAGCGGACATGTCACCGCTGACATCCGAAGCTCCATAGAGTTGTATGGAGCGACCGCTCAGATCTGCCTGAAAAAACTGACAGGCGGATCAGAACGGTTCGCTTGTGTGAAAGGGGCCTTAACCGACGTCAATGCAAATCATGCCTAAGTCGCAACAAAAGTAGTGCAGGAACCTTTTTCTAAAGTCAAACCATGGTTTTGCAAAGAGCAGCCCCAATCCGCTTATTTTTGGGTCCACCACTGGCACTCTTGGCTCCTCCTATTCTGTGTGTGCCCCCATAGCAAGCCGCTTCCTATGGTGGCACACGTGTGCTCGATCCTGAGCTTGGCTGTGTGTGTGTGTATTTAAGGGGTGCTGCGGGGAACCAACAAAGAAGGTTTTTTTTACCCTAATACAGAGAATGCATTAAAGTGGAACTTTAGTCAGAAAATTATGTGGTCGTAAAGACACAAGGTTTTTTTTCATCTTAACGCATTAAGATAAAAAGCCTTCTGTGTGCAGCAGCCACCCCCCCCCTCTCTTATCTGAGCCCCATCTCTATCCACGAGTGCCTCAGCCATCCGGGACTCTCCCTCCTGATTGTCTAAAACACAGCAGCTGCGCCATTGACTCCCGCTGGTGTCAAAGTCAGTTAGCCAATCAGGAGAGAAAGGGGGCAGGGCCGAATCGGGGCAGGGCCGAATCGGGGGTCCAGGTCTGAATGGACACAGGGAGCTGCAGCTCGGGTGCACCCATAGCAAGCTGCTTTCTGTGGGGGCACTCAACAGGAGGGAGGAGCCAGGAGAGCAGAAGAGGGAACCGAGAAGAGGAGGATTGAGGCTGCTCTGTGCAAATCCACTGCACAGAGCAGGTAAGTATAACATGTTTGTTATTTTTATAGAAAAAAATTAATTACTTTGCAATCACTTTAAGCCCTGCTGGATCACTTCATGGTGGCCCCTTCTGCAGGTATAGATGTGCAAAACATTTAAGATAAGTGTCTATACGGTTTTGAAAATTAAAAATAGAAGGCGACTGTTGGCCATGCACAACTTTTACAGGTTCTGGTTGCTACAGTTCTGATAAAATCCGACTGTGGTTAAAACCATGGTTTACCTGCCTCCGTTTATAAACCGCTCGAAAGAGGATGACAGATGCAGATTTAAAAGCGATTGAAAAACAACTTTAGAAATCACATAAAAGCAGACCCCAAGTCCCACTTTGTACAGGTCGTGATTTCCCATGCATGTGCCTTTCCGATTACATTTTGGGACTGCTATAACAGCCATGTCTTTGCGCATGAGTGTACAGATGCGTCGCAGGGTTCGCACAGGACCCTAAGCCTTGCGGCACATCCGCGCATGCGAAGGAGGTGGGAGGAGAGATGTAATGCTCAACTAGGCGAGAACTGTGGTGGTGTCAAATACATGGCACCAACTTATGCAAAAAATAAATATGTCCAACCGTAAGAGAGAGAAGGGAGAGGAGGCCGGGCGACAGGACCTATAATGATTACATGTGATCTTAATAATTTGGATTACCATCAACTTTAATCAGGCGTGGGAAGATTAGATAAAGTTAACACATTCAACGACTCAGCTACTTGATAAATATTTGTGTTAGGGCTTGCGTCCCCAAAAAAAAGAAGAAGGAGATAGAACACATGCAGAGTTTTTTCAGCAACCCACAGCAAACAAACAATTCATACCAACCTCCTGGCTTGCTCTTGCAGTTTCACTACTCTGGAGGGGACAGATAACGTCTAAGTTTGAGGTCAGACAGTCCTCCCAGCTACTTTGCACACATGCACTGCTGGGTTGCTCCCTTATAGCCCCACAGTCTGTGCGAACGATGGAGCCCTGAGCAACATTCTCACAAACTAAAAGGGGTTGTGCGCAATCACTGGGAGCTGATCGCTCACAAAAATGTGGACCTAGAGTTGGAAACTTCAGGCCTCCAAAGTCTCTATGAAGCCAACAAGCTCCAGGATCAGGATTTCCCATCAAGAAAACCAACAAGTTTTTTTGGGAGAGGGTCCCAGGTGACACAAACAGTTTATGATTGTGCGATTTGGTCTCACTCTATCATTGTCCACCACGACACAGCGTCATCCTGTCATGTAGGCTAAGGTGTTATTGCCATCATACTAGCCCATATAATAAGGTTTTGGACATATTCATACAATACCCTCCTGTTGATCGCACACACTGATCGCTCCCGCCTACTATTGTGCCACTATACTGTCTGCTGTAGATCCATGTATGTATTGGCTCATAGAACACCTGGGAAGAGCTGGTGTGCCAATATGGAGCTAAGAATCATATACCGTAAGTTTATACTACAACGCGTTCCATTACTGGAGTTTATTTGCAAGTCCAATAAGGGAAGTTTATAATACTTTTCACACAAATCTAAAAATAAAAAAAATACTGTAAAGAAAAGATGTTTAAACTGATACTAAAATCAGCTTTTTTTTTTTATTTTAAAATAACAAACATATTATATTTACCTGCTCTGTGTAGCAGTTTTGCACAGAGCAGCCCAGATCTTCCTCTTCTCAGGTCCCCCGCTGGCACTCCTGGCCTCTCCCTCCTTGCTATGGGGGTACCCGAGCCGCTGCTCTGTGTGTCCAATAAGAGACAGAGTCCTACACCCATCCTCTCTCTCTCATTGGCTCACTGACTTGCCAATGAGGAGGGAGAGTCTTGGACTGCTTGCTATGGGGGGCACTCAACAGGAGGGAGGGGCCAAGAGAAGAGGAGGATTGGGGCTGCTCTGTGCAAAACTGCTGCATAGGTCAGGTAAGTAGAACATGTTTGTTATTTTTAACTTTACTATCACTTTAATGCATTAAAATAAAAAAAACATTCTGCCTTTAGAACCACTTTAATCTTAAAGTACCCTGAAATGTAAATGAAAATAAATAAACCGCGCTAAAAAGAGGAAGGGAAAAATAAGGGGGGGGGGGGGGGGCTAACCAAAAAGGCTGCTGCTAGAAGTGGGATACTCTTGAAATGTACAGTACAAAAGCTGGCATACAGGGGCTGGCATGGAGTGAACAGACAAGACCGCTGCTTTAATGCTTGCTTCCAGGCATCCTGGACTTGAACACTATACCAATGTACACTATTGTATTATACAGTAAAGTACACAGCAGCACAACGGCTTGTGGCAGAGGGTGGACACAGCTGGCAATGTCCGGCAGACACGTGAGCTACTTTTGTTATTGACATGTGAATGCACGTTTGCATCTTTGAAAGTTTGCAACTTGAAGGTTTGCAAGTAGGGGACTTACTGTAAAGTTATTGCCAGACACCTTGTTAGATCTCTTGCTAGGGGGGGGGTGCTGCTATTTTGTTAGCTTTTCTGGCACCATACATTGACTTTAAATTAAGAAATCCCAACCAGGTTCAGGTTGCATGACGGTCTCTCTAGTTGAGACCCAACAAATGCAACACTGAGGTAATCATTGTTTTGTAGGGGAGTGCTGGAGCGTGCAAGGCAGATTTCTAACAGGCTTCCACTTAATCCCTAACTAATTATATAGAGAACGGCTTTCTGTGAGCAGATAGTTGGTGCGACCTGCCAGGTCCCTGCTATGCTTCACGCCGATATGGCCCTACAAAAGGCGTGTTCGATGTGCAGATCACTGGTCATCATTTTCATACACATAATAAAAGATTTACGATACATTCACTCTAGAAGATCATGCATGCAACCGTTTTTAAAAGTGCACGTGATCCCTCCAATGAACTCTTATTTGCTCCCACTTGGACTTTTAAAGTGGAAGTTAACTTTTTTGCAGACAATATAGGTAATTAAGTGACTCTGGACGGCTGCACTCCAAACTCAGTGCCTTTATTCAAAAAAAAAAACAGGAACACTGCAAATAACATCACAGCAAAAGTGACAACAGCTGGCATCAGTGGTGACAGCGCACCGCTGAAGGGCTTCGTTTTAAAGCGGTTGTATACCCATTTTTTTAATTTATTTTTTAAAACAACCTGCAAGACAAAGCCATAATGAGCTAGTATGACTAGCATACTAGCTCATTATGCATCACTTACCTTATATCGGGGCCCCCCGACGCCATCCTCGTCTTCCCCTCTAGCCGCAGCCATCTCTCCACCCGGTTACTTCCGGGTATCGCCCTTGTGATTGACCAGAGCAGCGAAAACGTTGCTCCGCGCATGCGCGCAGGAGACGTCAACTATGGCTAGCCAAAGTTGTGAATGGGGATTAACCCCGTGAATGCACCTTTGTCTACGGTGCGCATGCGCCATAGACAACGTTGTAAATCCTTTTGGCAAATATCTCCTAAACCGTATAGGTTTAGGAGACATTTCTTGTACCTACAGGTAAGCCTTAATCTAGGCTTACCTGTAGGTGCAAGTTGAAATTAAGGGCACACAACCGCTTTAAGCCAAGTATTTCATAATGTACTTTAGAGCTGCACGATTAATCGTTAAAAAAGTTGCGATCTCCATTCAAGCCCCAATTTTTGTCTGGCACAATATAGAGTATGGGATTTCAGATCAGCTGTGCCCAGCCTTGCCACAAAGAGTTAATCCAGCTCTGAGAAATCATGTTTTTTCAGTGAAATAAAACAAACAAACTGTGAAAACAAACTGTGTCCGTTTTTTCCCCCTTGCTGTGATTGACAGGTGATTTAAATATCTCGTGCACTAGCCTAAGACATGCATTATTTTTTAATTCCCACCCCCACTCCTTTCTTCAGCAGCTCTGCAAGGATTGGCTGTTCCACACCTCAGCATGATTTGGCATGCTGAAGTCATGTGGGGACTTTTCTGGGTTTTGACTGGATGTTGGAGGTCATAGCAGAAGTTCTGTGTATTTCTTACACTGAAGAAAATGCATGATGATAAGGGGAGTGTAGAGGTGGGCGGGGAGTCTACTGACATCACGACTCCACCCACTGAGCCCTGGAAAACAGACCCACCCACAAAATCTGCAGTTTTTCGGGTCTCATAGCAGACAGAGGGGAGACATTTGACAGATAAGTATACATGCAGAAGGCATGTATATCCTTCTAGATAACCAATATTGCAGTAGTTTAGAAAGGATGAGAGTGGGTTTACATCCACTTTAAAGACTAAGCCTTTTTCTGACACTTGTTGCTTACAGTTTAAAAACAGTATTTTTTGCTTGAAAATTACTTATAACCACCAAAACATTACATATATTTTTTTTTAGCAGAGACCCTAGAGAATAAAATGGTGGTTGTTGCAATTATTTATGTCACATTGTATTTGTGCAGCGGTCAATTTTTTTTGGGGGGGTGACTTCAATTAATAAAAAAACAAACAAAAAAACTAAATCGTTAAAAGTACAATGTAAAAGATGTTATGCCGAGAATCATGATCTTAATTCTAAGAAAAAAAAAATTGTGATTCTCATTTTATCCAGAACTGTGCAGCACATTATGCCTGTACCTTGCAGGGTTAAAAAAGAAAAACAAATTGGTGCAGTATACGATCACTTTAACCCCTTCATGCCGACGTAATGCAAATATGCAGCCTTTCTTTAGAGCCGACAGTCGACTTTCTTGTGATAACAACTGATGTGGCTAATCAGCTGCTTGGCTGTTATCCCAAGCAGCGGGAGGGGACATCCCCCCCCCCCCCCTCCCATGCTTCGCCCATGCTCTCCTGTCCCACCGGGAAGCCGAGCAACTAGCCGGAATGGAAACGGCTTCAACATGACTTCAGGTTTACTAAAGACTTAAAAGGCCCCAAATTAAAAAAAAAAAAAATTACAGTATTCAAAACTGCCAAACTTGGTATTTTGAATGCTTTTAAAGAGGATGTAAACCCTGCCAGTTCCTAAATGTCTTGCAGGACAATTTCATGGGTCAGATGGTAGATGCACCAACTAGAAATAAAGCGTAACTGGATCTACTGATTACCAACAATACAGACCTGATCACGGATGTGGAAATATGGAACAATTTAGGAAACTGGACAATTGTCTTCAGTATAAATCACACAAATAAGAAACATAAAAGGGGAATACAAAGACACTGAATTTCAAAAGAGACAACTTCCCTAAACTACGAACCTTGCTAGAAGGCATAAATTGGGATAAAATCTTAGGAACAAAGAACACAGAGGAGAGATGGGTTTGCTTTAAGAGCATATTAAATAAGGGCATTAGCCAATGCATCCCAATGGGAAATACATTTAAAAGAGCGAACAAAAGTCCTGGATGGCTTTACTCCAATGTAAAAATGCATATAAAAGCAAAAAAGAAGGCCTTCAAAAAATACAAGGTTGAGGGATCATCATCAGCATTCAGACTTTATAAAGAATGCAACAAGAAATGTAAGGGTGCAATTAGCGCAGCAAAAGATAGAACATGACACAGCAGAGGTGAGCAAAAAAAAATCCCAAGAAATTCTTTAAGTATGTAAAGAGTAAAAAAGTGTGAACAAACCATATTGGCCTAAGAGTGACAAGGATGTGGAACAGGCGGTGGTCTCAGCAGGGGGCATCGAATGTTTAAAAAAAAACAATTAGATAAGCACTTGAACGACCACAACATACAGGGATATACAATGTAATACTGACATATAATCACACGCATAGGTTGGACTTGATGGACTTGTGTCTTTTTTTAACCTCACCTACTATGCAAAGTATACCTAGTGAAGTGAACAGCCTCAGATACACAAAGATTTAACAAATCTCCCTCCATAAGTTTTACATGCATATCTGCTGTCTTTCCCTTGCTATATTCTTTAGAATTCTTACATCGGGTTAGAATTTTCACTTTCTCATTCAGCTGTAGGAGTGTATTCTTGGCTTACACTGGAAGACAAATGATTGGAGGAAAGGCACCCCCCACATAGGTAGAATGAAGATACTTTCAGAGCTGTTACAAGACAATCTCTCTGCTAATTTATAGCAACCTCCCAAGACACATATTTCAGGCTGCCCATCTGTTAGAATTATCATGCTGATAACAGAGGAACGAAACAGCAGAAACACATGGGACTCAGTGCTTTGGAGAGAGATAAGAAAACACTACAGATAGATGTCCACAGGTCAAATTTCATGAAATCGGGTTTACATCCACTTTAAAGAGTGCAAAGGAGGGATTTGGGATCTTATAGACCCCAGATCCCTCCATAAAGAGAACCTGTCACTAGAGATGTTTACATTCCTTGTGACAGCGATAAAAGTGATCAGAGCGAACACATATGCAAGTCACGTCCGCAAATGTAAACAGTGTTCAAACCACACATGAGGTATTGCCACGATCGTTAGTGAAAGCAATAATTCTAGCACAATACCTCCTCTGTAACTTGTAGAAATTTTAAAGTGTCTCCTATGGAGATTATCAAGTACCATAGTTTGTTTTCATTCCACGAGTGTGCGCAATTTTAAAGCGTGACATGTTTTAATTCCTGAAAGTGTATTTCTTCAATAGCATTTGAAAGGCCGCTGCACAAATACAGTGCAACGGAAAATAATGCAACAATCACCATTTTATTCTCTAGAGTCTCTGCAAAACAAAAATAAATATACATTTTATATATATATATATATATATATATATATATATATATATATATATATATATATATATATATATATATATATATATATATATATATATATATATATATATTATATATATATATATATATATATATATATATATATATATATATATATTTGGGGGTTCCAAGTAATTCTCAAGCAGAAAAATATGGATTTTAACTTGTAAGCAACAAGTGCCAGAAAAAGGCTTAGGCAGGAATTCAATATATCAATGACAGGGATTTATTATATCTGTTTGAAAAGTGGCAGAAAAAAAAAAAAAAACATAAATAAGCTTGTAACTTCCTGAGGATTTTTCACGGTTCGTTCACACAATGTGCATTAACCTGCGTTTTTCTGCCCTGGGTAAAACGCAGGTCATTGCTAGGGCACACACAGAACAACTTTTTTCTATGTGCCCCGTTCACACCTCAGCCCTGCTGTGATATTCAGTGCAGAAAAAAGCGGCATGTCTGCAGGTTTTGCAGCACACTGAATGGCAGAGCACTAGTTCTTTAATTAACTTGTTCCTGAAAACTGCTTCCTGACCAGCTTTAATCACATTCTATAAAGCCGTTCAGACAGCCAGACAAAAATTCAGTCCATCATGTAAACAAAAAGGTGAATGATTTGCATAGAAGCACAGGAAGACGTGTCCCAACCTTGCTGTTTCTTCAAACACAGGCATCCACTTCAGTCAAAAGTGAAATTCCAGAAGCTCTGATATTTGTAGACTTTGAGGAATCCGCCTTGGGGGGGCATTTCATAAATGTGAAGGCTGTAGCCTGTGTAAAAGTGAACCTTTCACTAGAGAGGCCATCAAAACAAGAGCACTGCAATTAAAGAGAACCTGTCAACAGAACAAAGCGAGAGCTGGAGCATAGTGCCTGATCACCAAGCAATAAAAGACTCAATCATGCTGCACAGGCTCTACTCATCTACACTGAAAACTACCCAACTACTGAGAGCTCCCAGGGCCTGAAAACATTAATACACTGAGGCGCTTTACAGGCACTAAAAATAGCACCTGTATAGTGCCTGTAAAGAGCCTCTCCTGTCTCTCCAGTTGGGAAAGCCCGAGTGCTTTCACACTGGAGCGGTGCGCTTGCAGGATGGTAAAAAAAAAGTCCTGAAAACTGCATCTTTGCAGCGCTGTAGGAGCGGTATATACACCGCTCCAAAAGGGCCCCTGCCCACTGAAAACAATGGGGCAGCGCTGCCAAAGCGGCACTTTTAACCCTTTTTGGACCGCTAGCGGAAGTTGTCATTAGATGTAGTTTGTAAACCTGACACATGAAATATGCATAAAGCATATCCCTCTATAGTGTGTACTTGGCTTACTAAGAGCATTACGTGTAATTTCTGTCTACTGCTTTGTTCCTCTGCTATCTGCATGAATCACTTTTCAAAAGTTTTCCTGACACCAAGAGAAATATGGCGATGGACCTCCAGCTGATTGACAGCATCAGCTCTGTTCCTATGTGCCATGTGAAGGGGGTGTGTCTCTTCCCTCTAATCAGCATAATCAAACACACACACACACACACACACACTATAAAAACCACCCCCCCCCCCCCTTTTTTTGTGTGGTCACATTCCCTCTGTTCTCATCTACATAAGAGCCTAGGGAAGAGGCACAACAGTACACTGACCTTCCCAGTGAAAGGCAGTGCAGGCTGAGTCCCAGCACAGCTAGAGAACTGACCACTGTGTGCTCTCCTGCCTAGTGTGGTCAGTTTTTAATAGGAAAGCAGAGGGAACAGCAGGAACACCAGTGATTTCACACAATGGAAGCAATACAAAGAGAATTGTATACTTTCTCATACAAGTACATGATACAGCAGCCACTTATCAGAAATATAAAACGCTGGGGTAACAAACAATTAAGCACGTTCGTGTGAATGAGGTCTTAAAAACCTAAAGCACTGTATAAGTCAACAATGCCTGACTGTTGCACAATGCGGAATGCCTCATTGTTAGTTGGATTTCTTCCATATGGGGGATTGTCGGAAGTTCATATTTTAAAATTAAATTATTTTTTCTAAGCACATATTTGCAGTTATGCCTAAGATTTTGACTAGATCAGCTACCAATTTAATGGGGAATGTGGGTCGCCTGCGGGTTTCATTGCTTTAGGCTCAGTGACTAAAGTTTTGCGCTCATTAGTCTGCAGCTGTAAAAAGTTATTTAAACACTCACCACCTCCTACCCAACACATATACTACAGTATTTATTATCCCCTTTCAAAACAAAGTGCATTTAAAACAAAACAGTGTCATTTTAAAGTTTTGTGATTTACAACAATGCATTCAGCTTATTGGGTCTTATAGCTCATTTACAAAAAAAATAAAAAATAAATTATTTCCTGCCTCGAATATTAAATCTGCTGCTCCAGAGCTTAACTAATCCTAGTCAATAATTCCATGATGTCAACACAGTAATCAGAACACCCGACCCTTCAAGAGAACACATGATATAGATATGAACCTGAATGTAGGAAGAACAGAGTTATAGCGGAATTACCGTATATACTCGAGTATAAGCCGACCCGAATATAAGCCGAGGCACCTAATTTTACCACAAACAACTGGGAAAACTTATTGACTCGAGTATAAGCCTAGGGTGAGAAATGCGCAGCTACTGTAAGTGGAAAAGAGGGTCAACAATGCCCATTTGCAGCCACACTGTGCCCATTTGCAGCCATAGGTCCCCCGAACTTGGTAGTTAAGGGTTCCTAAATGCCCCCTAGCTGCAGCCAAAATTTGGGGTCTCTGGACTTAAAGGGTCCCGAAATGACATTGCTGCAGATTGACACAGTTGACCGACTTTGGGGCCCTGTATCTAGATACAGGGTCACTTGGTGCTAGGAACTCCATCTTTTTTTATATGTATTGTAGTGCTAGGTCCACTGGGTTGGCACACCAAATTTGGGGTTCCTAGCACCAAGTGGCCCCGAGATACGGGGCCCCAAAGTCGGGTCGTAAATGTTTTTTTTGCTGCAGAAAAGTGCTTGACTCAAGTATAAGCTGAGGGGGGCACTTTCAGCACAAAGAAATGTGCTGAAAAACTCAGCTTATACTCGAGTATATACAGTAAATGTAAAAATTTAAAGACTGCGAACAGGCAGGCTTTTTATTGCAGAAAAGACCGCTCAGTTAACATTCCAGCACATTGCCAGTGTGCTGGGACGACTGCACTGCAGCACATTCATGGGAGTGATGTCTTCCTGCGCCATCCAATCAAAATGGTTATAGACTGGGACCAGGAAGAACCCTGGGAGAAGATGCAGTTGAGGGACCTTGTGAAAGTAAAAGTTGGAATCAGTATGTGTGTCTTTAGTTCTGCTTTAAGGCCTGGTTCACACCTATGCAGGTTGGGGTTGATGCGTTTTACAGGTGCGTTTTTTCACATGCATCTTTGATGCGTTTTTAAGCACGGGGTGGATTTGCTCAGCGGGAGATCGCTCCGCTGAGCTGGTGGATGACAGGTCCGTCTCTGCTCACTGAGCAGGCAGGGACATGTCAGCTCCCCACTGATTTCTTTGGGGAGATCTGTTTTTAGCGTATCCCATAACAGACGGGTGTCAGCGGACACATCTCCTGCCCATAGGAGTCTCAATGGGTGCCTCGCACGGATCCTCCTGAAAAATGGACAGGCAAATCCGAGCGGGTTTATCATCTGAAAGGGGCCTTACAGGAGAAAGCAGCAGAAACGCATCAAAAAACGCAAGCACTGCGTACATGCGTTTCCTTGAAGTCTATGGGATCCAGTGTAAGTTCACCTTACAGATTTTTCTGTAAAAGGTGAACTTACACTTTAAATCCATAGAATAACTTTTCATTGCAAGCAATATAAAAGCCATTTTTGTACAGCCTACATGTCAGAAATGCTAGAATAACCCCTTTTTTCACCCCTAAAACCATTTTTTGATACGCACAGACATGCAGACAGTATCTAAACCCCTCGATGGTTATCCTCTGCTCATAGTAAATCGCTTCTTCCTAATGACAAGAAAAGTATGATAAACAAAGCTCCAGTCCCTGCCTGACGTTCCCATAATTCCTGGCAGACAAGCAGGCCATTAGGGCACAGTCTGCCCTGATTTATACAAGTGTGGAATGAAGGAGTCACCTACCAAGCAAATAAAAAGCCAGGACATGCACAATGGAGCTGCTTGCGCTCGATCACAAGTTATGAGCGGTTGTGGCACAGGGAGTCAGTCAGGCATCAACGCTTGTGAATGTTACAAAATATTTGTTCTGCAGTTTAAAGTGTATCGATGGGCAAAATGTAAACTCACAATTTCCACATTGTGTTTCAATTATTTCTAGCCTACTCCTATTAGTGCTGAGTCACACTGATGTAAACGGGCAACACTGGAAACAATACTTTTTCCATTGTCATGTGATTCTTTGCGTCAGAAATCGTGTTAGTGTGAACCTGGAACTAAAGTGTCTGTAAAAGGCACAATGTATGCATGAAGGTAAAAAAAAAAAAAAAACCTTCCCTGTGCAGCATTCCCCCCACCGGCCTCTGTGGACCCCATGGGGGCGGGGGGGGGGGCACCGGCCTTTGTGGACCCCATGGGGGGGGGGGGTCATCAGCCTGTGTGGACCCCATGGGGGGGGGGGGGTCATCAGCCTCTGTGGACCTTAGACTGCCAAAGGGAATTTTCTTCACTTACCGTCATGTGTCCAGGGCAGGAAGTGAAAGCAAATGATGCCAAGGGGACACAAGTAGCAAGGAAAAATCCTTCAACGGGGTCAACTGCAGTTGCATTAATAGGGTCACCTATTAAGACTGCTGAAGGGAATTTTCCCTCACTTACTGTTGTGTCTCCAAAACAGGAAGCAAAGGCAAATGATGCCAAAAGGGGACACAAACAGCAAAAGAAAAGGGAAAAAAATAAAAAAAATGAAAAAGTGGTTTAAAAGGCAAAAATTATTTAGAGAAACACTTTAAACTAAACACTTTACTAAATGACCCTATTGCTGAAATTCACTAGGAGAAAGTCATCAGGTTATTATAATTATACAGGATTTAGATAATTCCAACAGTTAATTCAGCACTTTAGGTTTCCCAATAACTTCAGGGCCTCCAAGACAAGATGGCAATCATAAGGAGAGATATAGTATGAAAAAGAAACTCCTGTTCATGCACATTACCCAATTTAACGTATCACAATTATTATTATTTTTTTTACTAGAGACAGCCCCTTTACCAGACCAGTCATCAGCAAAAATGGAAAGAAAGAGGAACGTTAGTAAAGAAATAAATCTAGGTAGGGGGCCTGGCTGTCTGTAAAGGAGATCTAGTGATTCTCATGGGATCCACTGAAAGCCTTTACTGTCTATACTGCTGCAGCCTTCCAGCTGGTCCCCTACCAGTCAGCAATTTCAAAGCACTACTGGTGTGCGTGTCTGGCCAAGAAGGTTGGAGCTAGACAGTTATTAATGAATATGTTAGTAAAGCATTTACTGCTTTAATTTCCTTTTTCAATGTTGCTGGGGAACTGGAGACCATAAGGTGCCAGATCATACCTGTGCTGACAATTCCATTCCCCAAAGACCCGGCTCTTTACACATTACTAACGTACCAATTGCCCATCTTAGTACAAATGCAGCACTGCTCTCTAAAAAAAAAAAAAAAAACAATCTTTCCAAAACTGAGCTAACTGAGCATAATACCGCCCCCCCCCCCCCCCCCCCCATGCCCCCTACCCCAACTTTTCCATCAAAGGTGCAATCCTTTCCGGGCCCCACATCCAATAACCACCTTAATTTACCCCTTCTGATCCAATGAAAGCACTAAAATAATCCACTCCCTTGTAGGGGTGCAACGGATCAAAAAAACTCACGGATCGGATCGATCCTCGGATCAGAGTCACGGATCGGATCATTTTTCGGATCAGCAAATAATAATTGAATTTTGCAAAAACCTGTGAAAATTCCGCCACCATATAGTCCCCACTGTAATATCCACGTCATCTCCCCACTGTAATATCCACGTCATCTCCCCCACTGTAATATTGGCAGGGTATGGCAGAGTATGGCAGGGTGTTGGCAGGGTATGGCAGAGTATTGGCAGGGTATGGCAGAGTATTGGCAGGGTATGGCAGAGTATTGGCAGGGTATGGCAGAGTATTGGCAGGGTATGGCAGAGTATTGGCAGGGTATGGCAGAGTATTGGCTGGGTATCGCAGAGTATTGGCTGGGTAATGCAGAGTATCGCAGAGTATTGGCTGGGTAATGCAGAGTATCGCAGAGTATTGGCTGGGTAATGCAGAGTATCGCAGAGTATTGGCTGGGTAATGCAGAGTATCGCAGAGTATTGCTGGGTAATGCAGAGTATCGCAGAGTATTGGCTGGGTAATGCAGAGTATCGCAGAGTATTGGCTGGGTAATGCAGAGTATCGCAGAGTATTGGCTGGGTAATGCAGAGTATCGCAGAGTATCGGCTGGGTAATGCAGAGTATCGCAGAGTATTGGCTGGGTAATGCAGGGTATATGCTGGGTAATACAGAGTAATGCAGAGTATATGCTGGGTAATGCAGAGTATATGCTGGGTAATGCAGAGTATATGCTGGGTAATGCAGAGTATATGCTGGGTAATGCAGAGTATATGCTGAGTATATGCTGGGTAATGCAGGGTATTGGCTGGGTAATGCAGAGTTTGTTTACAAGTGATCGCTCCGTCATTTGACGGAGCGATCACATTGTAAACAGTGGCCGGGTGTACCAAGATGGCCACCTCTCCGGAGCTAGGCTGAAGCCGCGGCCTTTCCCAAGGCCGCCGGGTGTACCAAGATGGCCGCCGCCGCTCCGGAGGTAGGCCGAAGCCGCGGCCTTTCCTAAGGCCGAGGCCGCGGAGCGCTCCACGGATCGCGGGGTGTGCCGATCCGAACGGGGTGACCCCCGTTCGGATCACGGATCGGCGGCGATCCGTTGCACCCCTACTCCCTTGTTATCTCTTGTCTTGACTAATACAACTCCCTTCTTGTTGCCTACCCCTCTACAGGCTACCCCCCCCCCCCCTTCAGTCAACCATATGCTGATGCCAGACACATGCATCTTACCAACAGCTCTGTGTCCTCAACTCTCTGCCAATCCCACCATTGTCTTCTGCTCACCCAACATACAAAGCCATCCACAACTCTGCCCCACCTATATCAATGACCTTTCCTCAAAATACCACCCAAATCATCCTCTTGCTCCTTCCAAGACTTCTAATCTCTAGCCCCCGTTCGTCACCTCCTACCTGCTTGCCTCCAGGACCTCTTCCACCAATCTCCCCACCCCAATCTTCACCAATCTCCCCACCCCAATCTTCACCAATCTCCCCAGCCTCACCAGCCTCAACCTAAAAAACATCACTTTTACTTTCTCCATCAACTCATCCCCTCACAGTTGATAGCGTTAGTTTATCACTTGCCCTTTTTATTTTTTTAATCTTTTTTAAATTATAAGCTCTCAAGAGCAGGGCCACCCTAACCATATTTTCATGAATGGTTTTGAAAATGCACTCTCTCCTTTTATTTTCTTTGTGCTATATAAAAGCTGGCCATAGATACTTTGAATCTCGGCCAGGTATGGGCAGGCTGATTGTTCCCAAGCTGATCGATCAACTTGTGTACAACCAGCCTGCTGGACTTTTCATGCGATCATTGCCAGTGGCTCTAGCCACTGGCAATCTCTGTGTTCTCCCAGCAGCCCCGCCCACTTATTTCCAATGGGCTGCCAACACAATACTGCACTAAAAATATAGAATTATTTATTGTCCAGCAGAGGGTGGACATGCTCATATTGAAGACAGGGGGCGGAGCAGTGGCACGGTACCTTTATAATAGTAAGCTCTGAAAACTGCTCCCCTTTCTTATCCTAGGCAGCATAGCAAGTACAGGGGCACCAACTTACATGCAAACAAAAAACAGTACCTGTACATGGGCTTTTTTTTGCTGCAGCTGTCCTTTAAATTCATATCAAATTTCCTTTCTTTTTTTGCAGTATTACCCAGTGTGGAGGAATGTAGTAAAATATGTCTGAGGCCAACCAGAACAGGGATTCACCTACACCGAAGCACGCCTGACGGAAGCTAACCGCAGTTTCCCTGGCACAGACCCGTGTGCACAGTGCGACGGAGAAAGCCAGAAAGTGAATGGGTTAAAGGGAGGGTGGCTGGGCATGGCCGATTTTCCCCTGTGTAATTATCAAACTAAACTTGTTTGACAACGCCAAAAATAATAAGTGGGATCGAGGTGCCAAGAAAAAACTGTCAGCCACACAGTGCCTCTTCCAAAGACTCCTCACATCTGCTTTTTACGTTTGCTCTTTGGAAGGCATTCGGTGCAGGAAAGTATTTATTGGCCGGTGGGTCTTCCTCTGTCAAGGCCGACGCAGGCACACAGTACATTAACCCGTACAGATCCTGCTGCTGCTAAATAAACCTGCCTTATCAGAAAGCTACAGATTTTTTCAAGAGTTTTTATTTTTTTTAAATCTTAATGTAATCCGTTTTTTGGAAACCTGGAGCGAGATCAAATAAATCATTGCGATGGCCAGAAAACAAACCTTTTCAAAAGAAGGTCAGTACAGGCTTCCTTTAAAGTAGCTATACAGAAACACTTCCATTTCCCTAAAACCGATATATGCACTAAGGCTGGCCATACACAGTTTGAATCTCTCCTGCGGACACTGCAGATCACAAATTGAGGTAAAAAGCGAATCAGCGGCTCTTTACCACATGATCAGCTGTGTCTAATCATAGCTGATCACGGATGTATACAGAAGCCGGTTGGTTATCTGCATTCCTTGCCTCATACTGACAGCGTGATGGGAGAAGAGAGCCGATAACCAGCTTCTGTAAAAGGGACATGCACACTAATAATCAGTGCCATCACCAGTGGCCACCCGTGCCACCCCCACCAGTGGCGCCTCATCAAGCGCACATCAGTGAGGCTCCATGTACACTGGAGCTCATAAACAGACATTTTTTTGAGTTTTTTTTTTTTTAACAGCCCATAAACTGCACTCTATGTTATCCTATGTGTCCATGCACACATGGACGTTTTTTAACTTTCATCAGCAGTGGAGTTTATGGGCTGTTCTCTGAACATCATAAAATCGCATGGTTTTTCTGACCAAACCCCCAAACGCTGATAAACGCACGTTAATTAGCGTTCAGCGTTATATTTTTTCAATGCATTGTGGGATTTTTGGAGTGTCCTCTGTGTATTTTAATTAAAAATACCCACAAACGCTACAAAGCGTTCATAAACGCTAGTATAAAAACACTGTTGAAATCGTGTTATTCAACCAGCGTTTTCTGACAGCAATCTGGCGTCCAGAAAAAGCTTTTTTGAGCTCCAGTGTGCATGGAGCCTGAAGGTGAAAAATTAACAATTTGCTAAATTTTATAACAAACTAAGAAAGGGTTTATTTTTTTGCACATTTTTGGTGTTTATTTAGCAAAAAAACATACCACCAAAAGAAAGCTTTACTTGTGTAAAAAAAAAAAAAAACAACATTTCAGTTTGGGTAGTGTTGCATGACCGAGCAATTGTCATTCAAAGAGTGACAGCACTGAAAGCTGAAAAGTGGCCTGGGCAGGAAGGGGGTCAAAGTTCCCAATAGGCACGTGGTTACGTGGAACTAAACCCAATAATTTAACAGTCTTCCAAAACAGTTACAGCCTAGGCATGCTACCAAATTTAAAAAAAAAGTTTGTCAAGTTATCAATTGGCTGGTGTCACAACTGATCAAGGCTGCTCCAGATCAAACAGAGGTTAAGCTGGCAGCTTCCTTGACTATAAAGGATAGGAGGGTTTAGTTCCACTTTAAATCTACCAGAGGCCTCTTCCTCATCCACACAATGCCCTTGGTTGTAAATCATAACTGTTGGGAACTGGTTGATTTGTTATCTTCATCACAGGTACTTCACAAGAAGAGAACTGAAGACCGCACCTGCATTTATGACACTGTACTGATCATTGTGGTCTACACTATCCTTTATAATAATTAAAAAAAGGAGTGGAAAGTTTCACAGTGAAGAAAACAATATAGCTACCGCACTGCATAGAATATCTTCATTTCTGAATATTTCATTGTATTTTGGAGCAGCGGCACTGGCCTGCAGGGATGACAGAGGAAATAAATGCCACCAGCTGTCCTCTGTGTTCTCGGGAGGAAATAAGCAGGAACTGAAATCCGAAAGGCAGGAAAAATTTCCTTTAAGAGCTGCAGCTATTCTGATGGAAATCCAGCATTAAAGTGAAACTCCAATATCATTAAGAATTCTACAACAGATTTTAGAAGAGAGGATTGCTGCCCAGTCTGGTTATTATTATATATCTGAGGCATCTTAAAATAGGTCTGGATAGCCATGAAATCGGAACAAAAACCTCCTATCCTTTATTGTCAAGGACGCTGCAATCTTAGCCTTTGTTGATGCAATCAGTTATGACAAGCCATGTGATGGCTTGACAGTTCGGCTGAGAGCACAAGCAACTGCAAAATTTTTTAGTTACAGCATGCCTTGAAATGTAACCGTTTTTGGAAAACAATGGGTTTAGTTGTGCTTTAAAGAACAGTCAGATAAAAAAAAAACACCAAAAAAAATAAATAAATAAAAACACAGTCTTGATTGCCATTGTTTCCATGCAAGTTAAGGCATTTAGGCCCCTTTCACACTGGGGCGGTTTGCAAGCGCTATTGCGCTAAGAATAGCGCCTGCAAACCGACCCGAAACAGCTGTTGCTGTTCCTTCAGTGTGAAAGCCCGAGGGCTTTCACACTGAAGCGGTGCGCTTGCAGGACGCTCAAAAATGTCCTGCAAGCCGCATCTTTGGCTCGCTATAGGAGCGGTATATTTACCGCTCCTATAGCGCCGGTCCCATTGAAAACAATGGGGGAGCGCGCCGAACCCCCCGCAAAACGCCGCTACAGCGGCGGTTTGCGGGCAGTATTGACCCTTTTTCGGCCGCTCGCGGGGGTAAAAAACCCCCCGCGCGCGGCCGCAATGCGCCGGTAAAGCGGCGCTAAATATAGCGCCGCTTTACGCCAGCGCCCCCACCGCTCCAGTGTGAAAGTAGCCTAAGGCAAACCTAAAAGGCATTTTACAAAACTGAGGCGGGCTAATTATCACAGAAGAGAGGAACAATGGCGTTGATTTACTAAAGGCAAATCCACTTTGCACTGCAAGTGCACTTGTAAGCGCAGCCGCTGTGGATCTGAGGGGAAGCTCTGAAACGAGGGGAAGCTCTGAAACGAGGGGAAGCTCTGAAACGAGGGGAAGCTCTGAAACGAGGGGAAGCTCTGAAACGAGGGGAAGCTCTGAAACGAGGGGAAGCTCTGAAACGAGGGGAAGCTCTGAAACGAGGGGAAGCTCTGAAACGAGGGGAAGCTCTGAAACGAGGGGAAGCTCTGAAACGAGGGGAAGCTCTGAAACGAGGGGAAGCTCTGAAAAGAGGGGAAGCTCTGAAACGAGGGGAAGCTCTGAAACGAGGGGAAGCTCTGAAACGAGGGGAAGCTCTGAAACGAGGGGAAGCTCTGAAACGAGGGGAAGCTCTGAAACGAGGGGAAGCTCTGAAACGAGGGGAGGCTCTGAAACGAGGGGAGGCTCTGAAACGAGGGGAGGCTCTGAAACGAGGGGAGGCTCTGAAACGAGGGGAGGCTCTGCTGATTTTATCATCCAATCATATGCAAGCAAAAATGCATGTCCCCCTTCAGATCTACAGGGACTGCACTTCCAAGTGCATTTGCAGTGCAAAGTGGATTTGCATTTAGTAAATCAACCCCTAGGTCTCTTCTGCAATAAAATACACCTACCTGACTGCTCACCGTCTTCTATGGAATATAAGCTGAGCTCAGGTTACATTGCCAGTGTTCTGTCAAAAAATGTCCGCCCCGTACGGCATTGTCCCTGTGTGCCAGGATGACAGACTCCTCCTGCACATGTGCAGAAGTAAGGTCATGGCATGCCTGCCAATGGAGATGCCTAAAGATTGGCACCTGGGGAGAAGATGTCAGCGCAGACTTCAGACTATCAGAAAGGAGGCAAGTATAGTGCGTTTAGTTCTTTAAGCCCAAAAACAAAAAAATTAACTATATTGCAACCCACCAATTCTTAAAGCAGAGCTAAACCCATCAATTTAAAGCAGAACTACACAGCATCTGAGCACTACAAATCAAAAATACTATTCTAATCATTTTTAATATTCAAAGCAAACTCCCCCATCCAGCCATGCCTCCATGCTTTACTTTGCTGATAAATCACTTTGTACCCCCCCCCCCCCAGAATTTTACTTCCTGCAATCCATCTGCCCATAGCTCAGGCATACAGGTAGGAGGGTGTGCTTGGCTCAGAAAACCCCTCCTCTCCTGAAGACTTCAGGGATGTATAACATCATTTGCCTAGGCCTGGAAACCAGGAAGTAACTGAAGAAATGTAAAAAAAAAAAAAAAAAAAAAAAAAGTTAAAAAACACAAATAAATAGAATATACCTTTGTATCCATTTACTAATGCTAGTAGCATAAGGATAACAAATAGTCAATGTCGATTAAGAAAGTAAAGTTCTGCTTTTATAAGTCTCCCAAAACAGTTCCATTCAAGGCATGCTGTGAATGAGATCTGTCACAGTTGCTTGGAGTTCGCAACTGAACTGTCATGCCGCCAAATGACTGGTGTCATAACTGATCACGTGTGCAGCACCATGGCAGCTACTGATCAGAGGCTAAGATGTCAGCTTACTTGGCTGTAAACCATAGGAGGGTTCAGCATGTGTCGTTGCTGCATTTGTTTTATTTTTAATAGGCTTTTCTTCCTTTATTTTCACCTGGTGATCCAGCCGGTAAGTCTGTTATTTTTCAAATTCCTTAACCGCCTGAGATCCGCGCCATAGCCAAATGACAGCTACAGCGCGGATCTGTCGTCCCGGCAACAAGCTGCCTGCGCGCCCCCTGAAGGGCGCGCTCTGTGAGACTCGCTGGATCACAGATCCCGACCCCTTACCACGTGATTAGCTGTCAGCCAATGACAGCTGATCATGTGACAGTAACAGAGCCGGTAATCGGCTTTTTTTCCTGCTCGCGCTGACAGCGTGAGGAGAAAAAAAATAATCCGATCACCGGCGGCAGTGAGAGGGACATCAGTCCCTCTCACTGCAATATGCCCAGGGTCCATGGTGCCCAACCTGTGCTAATAAAAGTGCCCCCAGTGCCACCCGTCAGTGCCCCCAGTGCCATACGTCAGTGCCAGTGCTGCACATCAGTGTCACCTACCAGTGCTCATCAGTGTCCCCTACCAGTGCCCAGTGCCACCTATCAGTGCCCATCCGTGCCACCCATCCGTGCCACCCATACGTGCCCATCAGTACCGACTTATCTGTCCCCACCAGTGCAGCCTTTCAGTGCCCACCAGTGCAGCCTTTCAGTGCCCACCAGTGCCACCTCATCAGCGCATATCAATGAAGCAGAAAAATTACCTGTTTGCTAAATTTTATAACAAACTATTAAACATGATTTTATATTTTTTTTTAATTTTCCATCTTTTTTTATTTGTTTAGCAAAAAATAAAAACCCAGCTGTGATCAAATACCACCAAAAGAAAGCTCTATTTGTGGGGGAAAAAAATGGTAAAAATTTCATTTGGGTACAGTGTTGTATGACCACGCAATTGTCATTCCAAGTGCGTCAGCGCCGAAAGCTGAAAATTGGTCTGGTCATGAGGGGGGTTTAAGTGCAAAGTAATCAGGTGGTTAAAAGGAAAAGTACAGCCAAACCTCGATCGGCAGTACTTCTCCCGTGGATCTCAGGAGTGTAGTTCATTCTGCACTCCGGTGACCCGTCTTTAGCAGACAGCGGGCTAAAGCCAACTGACGTCACAAAGCCGGTCCAGGGTCGGGCAAGATGGCGACAATGGAGTCCGGATCCGCCCACATGACTGGGCCAGCACCATGACTGGAATATGGCTTTAATTTGTTAGTCAAGCCCATCTATATCGGCTAATCCATCTAACATTACCCTCCCCCCCTCAGATTGACGATGCAATAGCACGCTGAGACAATTAGGGTTCTACTGCATTCCATAGTTGTGTCACTCAATGTTACAAACATATTGCACAATCTCCTTTACATCTACCAAGCACTATGTAGGGCAAGCACCTGCCTGAATAGAAACAACCTGAATGCTGATAAAAGGCCTTTACATGCTTAAATGTAGGAGATTCAACAATCTGAAAGTAATGTGTAGGACCAGGGATTTACCCCCTTAATGACCAGGCCATTTTTTGCGATACGGTACTGTGTTGCTTTAACTGACAATTGCGCGGTCGTGCGATGTTTTACCCAAACAAAATTGATGTCCATCTTTCCCACAAATAAAGCTTTCTTTTGGTGGTATTTGATCTCCTCTTTGGTTTTTATTTTTTGCACTAGCAACAGAAAAAGACCGACCATTTTGAAAAAAAATAAATTTTTTACTTTGTTATAATACATATGCAATAATAAAAAAAAAATTATTATATAATATATATATATATATATATATATATATATATATATATATATATATATATATATATATATAAAATTACATACACACACATTGAACTTTATTCGTCAGTTTAGGCCAATATGTATTCTGCTACATATTTTTGGTAAAAATAATCGCAATAAGCGTATATTGATTGGTTTGCGCAAAAGTTATAGAGTCGACAAAATAGGGGATAGATTTATGGACTTATTTTTTTTTTTTTTTATGTTCTTTACTGGTAATGGCGGCGATCCTCGATTTTTAGTGGGACTGCGACATTGTAGCAGACAAGTCTGACCCCCAAGTGACACTTTTAGGAGACCAGTGACATTATTACAGTGCTCAGTGCTAAAAAAAAATAAATAAACTGCACTGATCAATGTATAAATGACACTGGCAGGGAAGGGGTTAACACCAGGGGGCAATAAAGGTGTTAACTGTGTTCCCTGGGTGTGTTCTGTGTGGGGGATGGGCTCACTGGGACAACACAGAGATCGCTGTTCCTGATCATTAGGGACAGCAGATCTCAATGTTGTCCCTTGTCGGAACAGAGATCCGTCTTGTTTACATAGGTATATCCCCATTCTGCCTCTGTACCGTGATCACAGTGGACCCACAGGAGCGTGCGCCCACAGTATCCATTACACAAAACGACATACAGGCAAGTCGTTTCACGCAATACAGCTGCCCTGCCACAGTATATGTGCGGTGGGCGGTCTTAAAGTGGTTAAAAGAGAACTTAAGCCTCGTACCCACAAATAGTTTTTTTTACATCCAACCCAGCGGGTTGAATGGGAAAAAAAAAAAAAAAAAACCTGACAGCTCAGGAGGAGCTGCTGTACTAACAATCCAATGTTAGTACAGCGATCTCCCCTGCTGTGCCATTGTGTTGAGACAGGGGGGACAGTCCACCGCCAGAACACTTTGGTCTGCACGCTTAACCATTGGCTGAAAGCGCTGATCAGGAGCCGGTTGGCAGACTTTTCCTGTCATTCGGCCCGTGTGTACTAGGCATTAGGGCAAAACTTTTTTCATTTTGCATATAGTAGGAAAGTGTGATGACCGCCTATTTTTTATTTATTTTTTGCCATTGGTTTTCCATTGGGGAGAATTTCTTTCACTTCCTGTACAATTGCCACAACAGGAAATCCATCCACAGTGAGGGGAAATCTCTGGTAATTACCAGAACTAGTATCCCAATTGTTAGATGTCATCTTGTTCTGGTGACCTTTAAAAATTTGAAGACATTCTTTTGCTTGCGGCGAGAACAGTCACCGGGCAAATTGGAAAGGTGAATCTCCCAAACAGGAACACAGACAGTGATAATAACCTAATAGGCTTTTAGATTGTAAGCTCTAAACGAGCAGGGCCCTCCGATTCCTCCTGTATTGAATGGTTTTGTAATTCTGTTTGCCCTCACGTTGTAAAGCAGGGGTGCCCAACCTTTTGAAGAGCGAGGGCCACTTAAGCGACTTGGTAACCGGTCGAGGGCCACAATGAGCGGAGTTCCCTTCACTGGAACTTAGAGGCCAAGCCCAACCCCTGAAAAACAATCACACATCATAATTCCCTCTCCACCAAATGATTTGGACCAGTGCACAAAGCAAAGTCCATAAAGACATGGATGAGTGAGTTTTGGGTGGAGGAACTTGACTGGCCTGCACAGAGTCCTGACCTCAACCCGATAGAACACCTTTGGGATGAGTTAGAGAGGAGACAGCAAACTAGTCCTTCTCGTCCAACATCAGTGCCTGACCTCACAAATGCGCTTCTGGAAGAATGATCAAACACTCCCATAGACCAGGGGTCTCAAACTGGTGGCCCTCCAGCCGTTGTGAAACTACAAGTCCCATGAGGCATTGCAAGGCTGACAGTTGCAAGCATGACTCCCACAGGCAGAGCCATGATGGGACTTGTAGTTTCGCAACAGCTGGAGGGCCGCCAGTTTGAAACCCCTGCCATAGACACTCCTAAACCTTGTGGACAGCCTTCCTAGAAGAGCTGAAGCTGTTATAGCTGCAAAGGGTGGGCCAATCAATATTGAACCCTACGGACCAAGACTGGGATGCCATTAAAGTGCGTGTAAAGGCAGGTGTCCCAATACTTTTGGTGATATAGTGTACATTTAATGATGTATTAATGATTACAGAGCTTCATTCATTTGTGTATTTTATATACACCTAGAGCGCTATGTACACAAATACACAGAGGTATCACAGGAACAGGCCGGGTAAAAGGTTACATCAAAAACTGCTTCCTTACCGCCTGCTTTAACCCCTTGAACCCCACACTAACGGGTCACTTGCTCACTTGAATGGGTCGTGCTTGGTAGGTGCAATGTCCACATAAAGCGACAGGGGGGTATCATTCCTTCTTTGGCCGTAAAGCATTGCAGCCGCAACATGTGTACACCCCAGGAAGCTGCCTCCGCAGCTAAATGGAAAGCAGTTGGAAGAGGGGTGGGGGGTAAAATGCAGCTCAACTGTGGGGTTTTACCACCCCGCAACCACTAGTGTGAATGAGCCCTATTTTGGTATAGAGCTCATGATATACAGCCTTAACATAACACATTGATGCAATTTAAAAAAAATGACAACTATTCTTGGATGGTATAATATCATATAGCCCAAAAGCCATGAAAACGCAGAAGAAAACACCCCCCCCCCCCCCCCCTCTTGGAGAAATAGAGGGTTATGCAACAAAAGTTTGTGCAATACCTGTAGGCTATGCTGAGATCCTGAAACCAGACCTACAATGCAACTCCCTTAAAAGCTGTTTGAAGATATTGTTTCCCAGGGGAATGTAGTGGAGTTCTCATCCTACAGGAGTCCATGTTATCTCTCACAATTACAGATAAATGCAGGCTTAGTACAAGAACCTCATACACTTAATTAAGTTTTATCACTAAGCAAAGGAATTATTGTGCAAACATAAAAAGAAACACAATACACCACAAGAGAGAATCTAATGATTAAATACATTAAAAGAGGAAGAGACGGGATTGCACGAAAGAATGAGGAAAGAATGTATAGAATATTCTATACAGAGATCAGCTACATAAACTGAAAGCAATTTCCCTGCTAGAATTTTGTCCAAAGTCCTCCAACACCCTCCCTGACAAAATAATACCTGTATTAAAGCTGAATTACAGACACGCAAAAATACCAGTTTAACCCTTTCACTTCCAGGGCCGTTTTTGCATTTTCCCTGCACGCGTTTAACCAATTACCTACCGGGCACTTTCACCCCCTTCCTGCCCAGACCAATTTTCCGCTTTCATCTCTGTCGCACTGTGGATGACAATTGCGCAGTCATGTAACACTGTACCCAAACTACATTTTTATATCTTTTTTTTTGCACACAAATAGAGTTTTCTTTTGGCGATTTTTAATCGGCACGGTTTTTTATTTAGATTTTTTGCTAAACAAACAAAAAAAAAAATACGCTTTTCTTAGTTTCCGTTCTGAAATTTTGTAAATAAGTCATTTTTCTCCTTCACTGATGAGGCTGCACAGATTGGCAACACTGATGATCAGTGCAGATGTCCCGTGTGGAATTCCAGGTATTCGGCTCTCCTCTCCTCTTGCACTGTCAGCATGAGAGAAGGAATACAAATCACAATGTAAATAGGATTTGCTGGTTATCAGCTGTGATTGGACACAGCTGATCACATGGTAAAGAGCTGCTGTGATTGGATCACAGATCACTGCCAATGCATGCCGCAGGGGGCACGCAGGCAGCACAAGCACGGGAGGACGTCATACAACAGCCTCCCGGCAAAGATGGGGTTGCAGTAAGTAAACCGATCTTCAACATATGAAGCCATAAATTTGCACGTGCGCAAAAGGTCAAACTTCGGTTCCCTACACTTTCCATAAGTGACTCTAAAGCCACTACAGATCATCACTTTAGGTTTTTTAATTTTTACTAAAAAAATTTGTGGTTTTGCAAATTTCAAACAAGAGGATGCTCCAGGGAGAAGTACCCTGTGATGCCGGTGTGGGGGGGGGGGGGGCAGCTTTAAGCTGAGGGGTTGGGGGATGTGACCCAATGTTATACCCTCATTATTGGAGTAACATGAAACATGGTCCCACAGGTGGACTATGCCTTTAAAATTCCCCCATCCCACCGTGTACAGCCCGCCTGGTAAAATACTTACCTTCTTCCCCAGCTACAGTCTTTACCATAGAGGACCCCATGGGGGAAGTTTTTATGTACTACTCGTTCATTGCTACTGATGAGCCACACATATGAAGGCCCGCAGCCGTCCAGCGGAGTACAGTTCACCCTTACCTAAAAATAATTTCTGCTGTTACTTGATTCCCCAAGTTAGTAAATCTTTTCTTGACTATATTTCATACAATGATTTACAGGCTCTCTCTAGCGGCTGTCTGTATAACAGGAACCGCAGTCAGCATCTCTGATAAACAGCAGCTGATGTGAACAATCAGCCACGTAGGCCAAGCATTGTTTTAAACCATTCTGAGCAGAGAGAAAGACTGACTAAAACCAGCCATAGACGGGCCATGTATGGGCAGGCTGAATGTGTTGATCTATCAACTTGGGTACAACCAGCCCGCCAGAGTTTACATGCGATTATTGTTAGCGGCTTGTATAGCTGTTAGCAATATTAAGTCTTACCGGGCGGGCATAGCTTCCCCCGCCAGGAGGACACAATGCCTCGGCAGGACGGACTCCCCTGTTAGCACGGTCTGTGTTGATGGGGAAATCGAGCGAATGCCTTTCCTGCACCCCATGGTTGCAGGACAGACATTTGCTCTGTGTAGGATCTGCAAAAGACAGAGAAAAAGCAAAGACGTACAAGTGCACAGAGTTATTTGGCAAAGTTGCATTGAGTTGCCTGCCCACCCTTCCCTCGGGGTATCCTTTGCTAATCTATCTAGTACACTGGTTTTGGAGAGGTGACAACACCCAGAGTAAAGCTGAATACATTTAAGCTTAAAAAAAAAATAAAAAATTAAGCACACAGAATCTGGTGCAGCTGTGCATAATAACCAATCAGCTTCCAGGTTTTATTGTCAAAGCTTAATTGAACAAGCTGAAGGCGGAGTTCCACCCTAAAGTGGAACTTCTGCTTATCGGATTCCTCCCCCCCTCCGGTGCCACAATTGGCACCTTTCAGGGGGAGGGGGGTGCAGATACCTGTATAATACAGGTATCTGCACCCACTTCCGTATAGCTGCCCCACCCCTATCCGGAGCTGCCCAGTTGTGTCTTGGGAAACACAGTTTCCAGGACACAGCAGGGACCAATAGAGGCGCGCAGCGCGACTCGCGCCTGCGCAGTAGGGAACCGGGCAGTGATGACGTTGCGGCTTCACTTTCCTGATTCCCTGACAGAGGATGGCGGCGGGGCAGCGAGAGACGAGCGGTCTCTCGTCACATTCTGCCTACACCGCTGGAACCAGGAACAGGTAAGTGTCCATTTATTAAAAGTCAGCAGCTGCACGATTTGTAGCTGCTGACTTTTAATATTTTTTGTGCGGGTGGAGCTCCGCTTGAAGTTAGAAGCCGATTGGCTACCATTCAGAGCTTCACCCGATTCTGAGTGCTCCCGTTTAAGTAAATCTCCCCCTCTGTGTACCCCTGTGAGATTTACATGTGCTCCAGGTGCAGTATGATTTCAGCACATTCATTTGAGTGGGTGGAAATTGCACCCAACTGCACCAAAAGTAGTGCATGCACTACTTTAAAAAAAGCACTGCAACCGGATTGCATGGTACTACTCTACCATTTGGTCCAGTGCAGGCAAACGCATGACGTTTGTTACCTGGGTTTGGGGTGTCCTTAGCACTGACATCTGCTGCAGATTGCAAGTGCAGTACATTTTGAACACAGTGCAGTAAAAGTGCACAGAACAGAGCGCTGGTTTAACAGGCCCTTGAAGAGAACCTGTACTGTAGAACAGTGGTCATCAACCCTGTCCTCAGGGCCCACTAACAGGCCAGGTTTGCAAGATACCATATATACTCGAGTATATGCCGACCCGAATATAAGCCGAGTCACCCAATTTTACCACAAAAAAAAAAAAAATGGGAAAACATATTGACTCGAGTATAAGCACCAAGTGACCCAGAGATACAGGGCCCCAAAGTCGGTTCAGAAAATGTCAAACACTTTTCTGCAGCAGAGAATGACATTTTCTGAACCGAATGTGGGGCCCCATATCTCGGGCCACTTAGTGCTAGGAACCCCATGATTGGATATTTTGTAGTGATTGTTCCACTGGGTTTGCACCCCAAATTTGGGGTACCTAGCACCAAGTGGCCCCGAGACACAGGGCCCCAAAATCGGTTTGGAAAGTGTCATTCTCTGGTGCAGAAAAGTGCTTGACTCAAGTATAAGCCGAGGGGGGCACTTTCAGCACAAAAAAAAAAAAATGTGCTAAAAAAAATTGTCTTATACTCGAGTATATACCAGTGGCGGTGCGTGCATAGCGGGCGCAGGAGCGCCGCCCCCCCCCTCTCCTGCACCGCTCTTTTACCAATAGATAGATTCATGCAATGCATGAATCTATCTATTGTCACCGCTGCCGCCCCCTATTCAGGTGTCCGGCCCCTTGTCGGGCGCCGGGCATCTGAATTACAGCGGGGGGGGGGGGGGGGGGGTGTTTCTGGAAGCGCCCTATTAGAGCTGTAAAGCTCTAATAGGGGACCTTATTAGAGCGGTGGGCTCTAATAGGCTTCCAGAAGTGTAAACAGCGGGCGCAATGCTTTGCGTTCGCTGCTTACACAGTATTGTGTTAGGGAAGCGAATACATCGCTTCCCTAACACAGACCCGCCTCTCAGCCAATCAAGTTGCCGGTCTGTGTTACCGGTCCCCTGATTGGCTGAAGGCACAGGCGCTGTAAATGGACGCCTAGGCGTCCAATCACTGCAGAAGACAGGAGGAGCGCGGGAGAAGATGAGGAGACACCGCTCGCCGCCTGACAAGGTAAGTGCCAGTGGCAGCGTTTGATGGGCACAGTGGCAGCGTTTGATGGGCACAGTGGCATTTGTTGGGCACAGTGGCAGCGTTTAATGGGCACAGTGGCAGCGTTTAATGGGCACAGTGGCAGCGTTTAATGGGCACAGTGGCAGCGTTTAATGGGCACAGTGGCAGCGTTTAATGGGCACAGTGGCAGCGTTTAATGGGCACAGTGGCAGCGTTTGTTGGGCACAGTGGCAGCGTTTAATGGGCACAGTGGCAGCGTTTAATGGGCACAGTGGCAGCGTTTAATGGGCACAGTGGCAGCGTTTAATGGCACAGTGAGGCTGTTTGTTTTGCGCCCCCCCAAAAAATTTGAGCACCAGCCGCCACTGGTATATACGGTAAATGAAATACATGAATACATGATACAGGTGATATTATTTGCTGCTCAGTGATTGCAGTATTCTAGTCTGCATCTCCCAAAGGTAATACATAAAACCTGGCCTGTTAGTGGGCCCTGAGGACAGGGTTGATAACCACTGCTGTAGAAGACAAGCAAAATGACAAGAGACTAGTCATCGATATTACATGTAGGTTCCTTGAATCTGATCCTTCCACTTACAGACATACCAAGCCTTGTTTAATGCTATGTGTAGGTGGCCATCTGTTTAGAGGAGCAGGGCTTTGCCTCAGAGATCCCACCCGATGACTGGTATGGGATGAAACAAACCCAAAGCAGAAGTCCTGGTAGCAGTAGTTATATGCAAATCTTTCCCATAACAAATAAAAGCATAACTAAAAGGCAAAAAACTCTTCACTTTTGGAGTGGGGAAGGGTTAGACCCACTAGAAAAGTTTTATGGGCAGGTTCACCCCTCTATTTGAACCAGTAACCATTGTCACCCTGAAAGTGAGGGGAAATCCAAAAAGTCTTCCCTAAGACTCTGTTCCAGGGACAATTGTCTATGCCCGTACACACTGCTAAGACAGGAGGACAGCGCGGGTTCAGAATGCAGCAGTACGCTCATTTTTGCAGGGCTGGGGGTGTGCACCCAACGTACGGCGTGTCCCAACATCTAGGCAAGAGAGGGAGGTCGCTCACACTAGGAGCTTTTCTGACAAGCTTGGAAGAGGTCATGCAGGGCCTACAGATATGACATATAAAAAGAAGCTTTATCAAAGCTGAACAGTAATTTTTAGTCTACTGGAATGCATGGTAACTAGTCAGAAAAAAGTCCTGCTAGATCACTTCAGGTTGGCCCCTTTTGCAGGTACAACTATGTAAAACATGAAAAAAAGTGTCTATACTGTTTAACCACCTCCCGCCCACCGTATAGGCAAATTAAGTTGTCCCACTCTTGGCGAGCAGTGTCCCCAGGACACATTATATCCCCCGATCTCGGTAAAGAGCTGAAAGACCTATGTGATCAGTCATGTCCAATCACAGCTGATCACATGTAAACAAGGAAATGCAGGTTACTGGCTTTCCATTCTTCACACGACAGCATGTGAGTAAAGGAGAGCCAATCAGCTCTCAAAAAAAAAAAAAAAATATATATATATAAATATATATATATATATATATATATATATATATATATATATATATATATATATATATAGTTTTCGTTTGTCTTTATTTTTAAGCAAAAAAAAAAAAATTGCGAATGAATACCACCAAGATAAAATTCGGTCTCAAAAAATAAAAGAAATGACATTTGGGTACAGTGTTGCATGACCACGCAATGGTCATTGAAAGTGTGACAGCTCTGAAAGCTAAAAATTGGCCTGGGCAGGAAGAGGGTAAAAGTGGCCAGTACTGACGTTGTTAAAATCCAGTAATAAGGAGTCTCACTGTGCTTTGCACATGCTCAGTTGCTCTCCATTATTAGGCATTGTGCTGAATTTGTAGTGGCCGCGTTGCCGACAGCCTAAAAATGTACTGCTGCTCAGGGGCTCAGCAAGATGGCAACTCCTCGCAAGATGAAACAGGAACATTGCTGGAGGCAATTTACAGCACGCACTCATTCTGGTAGAATAATTAATGTGGACTGTATGTTTCTTGCTAAAGAACATAATTTTTTATCATCAAGTTGCTATGGGTAAAGTTCCGCTTTCAAACAGAATACCCATTACACGTGAATAATAAAATTCAATGGGAATATAGGAGGTCTACAAAAAAAAAAAAAAAAAAAAAAAAAATGTAAAACTTCCACTTCAAAAGGAAATGCTCAAAATGCAGTAAATCCTAAAAATATCCACAGGGGTTCTGCTAAAAGGCCACTTCCTTAAGGGAATATTTATTTCCCTAGCTTGCATGTGTTGTACAGTAAAACCAAAGACATAAGTCAGCCACACAAATCACATTATTTCTGCATTATGAACTCAACTTGCAATAATAAAACATCCCTGAAATTTGAACGGACACTTCCTGCATTCCTATTTAGCAAACGTCACAATTTTAGAGATCGCAGAATTTCTGCACGTTTACTTGTCACTTTACTTTAACATAATCTCGGCCGTCCTATAGCAAAAAGGTGAAGCTGACACCAAAAAAGGAGGGCAAAAAGAAACAAAAATGCAAAGAACTTCAAGAAGGTTCAGAATTTCTAGAAATAAACACAGCTACTGCTTGTTATTAGTGGTGTGTTGTAATACATAGATAGGAATGGTTTAACCTGCCAACAGATGTTCAGCCAGACATGAGATCCAAACATCCTTGTCAGCCAGATGTTCAAACTCTCAATAATGCACCCCAATCCGGTGATGGGATCAACAAGTACAGTGATGGTCATCACTCTGCTCTCTCCTATCAGCATGCTCAATGTGAGCACATGTGCAAAGCAGCAGAGCGTCATTGGCTTCCTCTGTGGGCCTCCCTCTCCTAGGCTGACCTCCTATCACAATTTGGATTAGCAGCAAGGAAGTGTTCTCATAATGGGGGATTTTAATTATCCAGACATAGACTGGGCGGAGGGAACCACGCATTCGTCGGAGGCTCGCCAGTTCCTAAATGTCTTGCAGGACAATTTCATGGGTCAGACGGTAGACGCACCAACTAGAAATAAAGCGTTACTGGATCTACTGATTACCAATACAGACCTGATCACAGATGTGGAACTATGGGGCAATTTAGGAAACAGCAATCACAGGTCAATTGGCTTGAGTGTAAAAATCACACAAATAGAAAACATAAGGGAAATACAAAGACACTGAATTTCAAAAGAGCCAACTTCCCTAAACTACGAACCTTGCTAGAAGATATAAATTGGGATAAAATCTTAGGAACAAAGAACACGGAGGAGAGATGGGTTCGCTTTAAGAGCATATTAAATAAGGGCATTAGCCAGTGTATCCCATTGGGTAATACATTTAAAAGAACTTTCAAAAGTCCTGGATGGCTTAAGACCAATATAAAAATGCATATAAAAGCAAAAAAGAGAAGGCCTTCAAAAAAATACAAGGTTGAGGGATCATCGTCAGAATTCAAAGAGAACGTAACAAGAAATGTAAGGGTGCAATTAGGGCGACTAAGACAGAACATGAGACGCATAACGGAGGAGAGCAAAAAAGTATGTAAACAGTAAAAAAGGGAGGACAGACCATAATGGCCCCATAAAGAATGAAGAAGGACATCTGGTTACAAAGGATGGGTAGATAGCGAAGGTATTGAATTTATTATTCTCCTCAGTCTTCACGAGGGAATCGGGGGGGGGGGGGGGGGGGTTCAGTAACCAAAACTGCAGTGTTTATCCTTGTGACACATCACAGGAAGCACCCTCATGGCTAACAGAGGACAGAATTCGATTTTGGAAACTTAACTTTAATAAATCACTGGGACCAGATGGCTTGCACCCAAGGGTACTTAGAAACAATGGTCTGGCAATTACTTGACTGACCTAATTTTTACTGACAGTCTACTGATTGGATAAGTACCAGCGGATTGGAAAAAAGCCAATGTAGCACCAATATTTAAAAAGGTCCCAAAATAAATCCCAGGGAATTACAGACCAGTTAGCCTAACATCAATAGTATGCAAGCTCTTGGAGGGGGATGATAAGGGACTATATACAAGATTTTAGTAATGAAAACTGTATCATTAGCAGTAATCAGCATGGATTCATGAAGAATCGTTCTTGCCAAACCAATCTATTAACCTTCTATGAGGAGGTGAGTTGCCATACAGATAAAGGAAGGCCCGTAGACGTGGTTATCTGGATTTTGCAAAAGCATTTGACACAGTTCCCCATAAACGTTTACTGTACAAAATAAGGTCCATTGGCATGGACCATAGGGTGAGTACATGGATTGAAAACTGGCTACAAGGGAGAGTTCAGAGGGTGGTGATAAATGGGGAGTACTCGGAATGGTCAGTGAGGTCCCCCAAGGTTCTGTGCTGGGACCAATCCTATTTAATTTGTTCATAAACGACCTGGAGGATAGGGTAAACAGTTCAATCTCTGTATTTGCGGACGATACTAAGCTATGCAGGGCAATAACTTCTCAGCAGGATGTGGAAACCTTGCAAGAAGATCTGAACAAATTAATGGGGTGGGCAACTACATGCCAAATGAGGTTCAATGTAGAAAAATTTAAAATTTTGCACTTAGGTGGCAAAAATATAAATGCAACCTATACACTAGGGGGGGGACCTCTGGGGAAATCTAGGATAGAAAAGGATCTGGGAGGTGCTAGTAGATGATAGCAGCAGCTTGGCATTGCGTGCCATTGCTGAGCCTAACAAAGCAAACACAATATTGGCATGCATTAAAAAAGGGATCAACTCCAGGGGTAAAACCATAATTCTCCTGCTCTACAAGACTCTGGTCCGGCCGCACCTAGAGTATGCTGTCCAGTTCTGGGCACCAGTCCTCAGAAAGGATGTACTGGAAATGGAGCGAGTACAAGAAAGGGCAACTAAGCTAATAAAGGGTCTGGAGGATATTAGTTATGAAGAAAGTTTGCGAGCACTGAACTCATTCTCTCTGGAGAAGAGACGTTCAAGAGGGGAAATGATTTCAATTTATAAATACCATACTGGTGACCCCACAATAGGGATAAAACTTTTTCGTGGAAGGGAGTATAACAAGACACATGGCTACTCATTAAAATTAGAAGAAGAGGTTTAACCTTAAACTATGTAGAGGGTTTTTTTTACTGCGGGAGCGACAAGGACTGTCCATCCCACTGATATAAGGCACGCTCTCACCCACTGACACCAACGGTGGGGCGCCATTTTTCTTACTGACACCAACGGTGGGGCGCCATTTCTCTTACTGACACCAACGGTGGAGCACTGTTTCTCCTACTGACACCAACGGTGGAGCACTGTTTCTCTTACTGACACCAACGGTGGAGCACTATTCCTCCTCCTACTGACCTATGTTGGGAGAACTGCACTGTGTATTTTTTTTTTTACTCCCACAGACCACAAAGCCTGAACTGTTTACTCCCACTGATGTCAGGACATTTTCCATTCACACTGTCCGGCCCCCCTAAAGTCCGAAGGCCCTTTGTTTAGAAAGTTTAAAGACCAGAAGTCACCTCTCTACAAGGCACAACTATAGCAGCTGACTGATGGATACAAGTTTATTATTCTACCATGTCACTAAAAGGAACCTTCTGGTTCCAAAGTACTTACATCCAGGACAGACCAACCTAAAAGCAAAACAAGAACATATTGTAGCCGAGTACATGAAATATAGTGTACTGTGAAATATTTCCTCATCTGCACAAAACGTGTTAAACATTTAGCAATAATTCTTATGCATTTCACATGTACCTTAGACAAGAAATGCAGCGAGGCTCCAACTGATTGAAATTCCAGAGCTTAAAAAGAACGTGCAAAACAGGAATATTTAACCCTTGGTGATGCTGGGTTGTTTAAAGCAGATCTAAACCCAAAACAAAAATGTATTATATTGCAGATAATTCAGGGGTCTCAAACTGGCGGCCCTCCAGCTGTTTCGAAACTACAAGTCCCATCATGCTTCTGCCTGTGGGAGTCATGCTTGTAACTGTCAGCCTTGCAATGCCTCATGGGACTTGTAGTTTTGCAACAGCTGGAGGGCCGCCAGTTTGAGACCCCTCTGCCTTAGATGGTAGGATCATGTATTTATACCCAATTGTGCATTTCTGCCTACAGGGGGCACTGGCAGTCCACATTTTCTGTGATTAGCCATAGCAGAAGCCGATCAGCAGGTGTAGGGCACTCGATGTCCACCGGCACCCGACAATCATCGGTAAAACACACTGAACAGAGATCTGCCTAAACAATGTAGATCTCCGTTCTTCCTCTAGTAAAAGCAGCACATACAGTACACAAAAACACTGGTTAGGCACACAGTTTACCCCTTGAGCGCCCTAAATGTTTAACCCCTTCCCAGCCAGTGTCATTAGCACTGATCACTGTATTAGTGTCACTGGTACCTGCAAAGTGTCAAAAGTGTCAGATTGTCCACCACAATATCGCAGTCTCATAAGTCGCTGATCGCCGCCATTACTTAGTATAAAAAAAAAAAAATGTATTTCCATAAGTATATACCATATTTAGTAGAAGCTTTAACGTTCTATCTATCTATCAATATGATCTTATTGGAATTTTTTTTTTTACCAAAACATGTAGCAGAATACATATTGCCCTAAATTAATAAAGAAATTACATTTTTTTTTTCTTTTATTGGATATGCATTATACCAGAAAGTAAAAAATCTTTTTTTTTTTTCAAAATTAACAGTCTTTTTCTTTATAGCACAACATTTTTTGTTTAAAACGCAGTGGTGATCAAATACCACCAAAAGAAAGCTCCATTTGTGGGAAAGAAAATGGGTACAGCGCTGCAGGACTGCACAATTGTCAGTTAAAGTAACGCAGTGTTGTATCACAAAAAGTGGCCTGGTCATGAAGGGGGGGGAGGTCAAGCTGATGTCCAGGATAAACAAATATTGTCTACATTTATTCATCATGTGTATTCCTCCCTAAATCTTGGTGTGATTTGTATATTTCTTCCAGATCTGTGCAGTAATCCAGTGTGAGACTTTCCCTCTGTGTAGGAGCTTCCTGTAATAAAGACCACTCACTGCTGATCTCTTTCCTTGTGCAGGGTGACTGGCCTGGTCTCTGTCCCCTTCCGATAGTTTTCTACAGGCAGCCTGTAACAGGTGGAGCCTGCTAACCCCCCCCCCCCCCCCCCCCCCCCCCCCCAGCTCTACTCACTGATCAGGCACAGTGTACAGCAAAGTGATGATGTCACTCCTAATTTTTACAAGGTAATATCTGGATTTGCAAAGACATTTGGTGTACAGAAAGTGGATTCCTACTTTAAGCCTCGTACACACGATCCAACTGTTGGCAGGGGACTGTCTGTTGACAGATTGTTGTCCTAAAATCTGACCGTTCGTATGCTCCTTTTGACAATTTTTGTCCAAATGTTGGATGGCAGGCTAGTAAATTTTCGGCGGACAACGGTTGGTTGTCAAATTTTCTGATGGGTCAGTACACAAGTCCGTCACACAAAAGTTGAAAGTACAAACACGAATGCTTGGAATCAATGCTCAAACAGGAAATTAGCAGAAGAGGCCCAAAGTGTGGCCCTCGTAGTACGTTACATAGTTACATAGTTACATAGTTAGTTAGGTTGAAAAAAGACACAAGTCCATCCAGTTCAACCACAAATTAAACAAAAAAAAAAAAAATATATATATATATATATATATATATATACACATATATATATCATACAATCCCATATACCCCATTCTATACCCACAGTTGATCCAGAGGAAGGCAAAAAAAACCCCAGCAGAGCATTCTCCAATTTGCTAAAGCAGGGGAAAAAAATTCCTTCCTGATCCCCCGAGAGGCAATCGGATTTTCCCTGGATCAACTTTACCTATAAATGTCAGTACCCAGTTATATTATGTACATTTAGGAAGGTATCCAGGCCTTTCTTAAAGCAATCTACTGAGCTGGCTAGAACCACATCTGCAGGGAGTCTATTCCACATTTTCACAGCTCTTACTGTGAAGAAACCTTTCCTTATTTGGAGATGAAATCTCTTCTCCTCTAGACGTAAAGAGTGCCCCCTTGTCCTCTTTGTTGACCGTAAAGTGAATAACTCAACACCAAGTTCACTATATGGACCCCTTATATATTTATACATGTTGATCATATCCCCCCTTAATCTCCTCTTATCAAGGGTGAATAAATTCAGTTCCTCTAATCTTTCCTCAGAGCTGAGCTCCTCCATGCCTCTTATCAGTTTGGTTGCCCTTCTCTGCACTTTCTCCAGTTCCCCGATATCCTTTTTGAGAACTGGTGCCCAAAACTGAACTGCATATTCCAGATGAGGTCTTACTAATGATTTGAACAGGGGCAAAATGATATCTCTCTCTCTGGAGTCCATACCTCTCTTAATACAAGAAAGGACTTTGCTCGCTTTGGAAACCGCAGCTTGGCATTGCATGCTATTATTGAGTTTATGATCTACCAAAACCCCCAGATCCTTCTCCACTACGGATTCCCCCAGTTGTACTCCCCCTAGCATGTATGATGCATGCATATTCTTAGCCCCCAAGTGCATAACTTTACATTTATCAACATTAAACCTCATCTGCCACATAGTCGCCCAATTAGACAGAGCATTGAGGTCGTGTTTGTTGCAGGAAAATTGTGTACCGTTAGTATGCAAGACAAGATCCAGGCACATGCCCTTAAGACAAAAATCTGATGCTCGGTTGGCCAACAATTGGATTGTGTGTACGAGGCCTTAACCACTTAAGGACCAGGCAATATTTTTGCCATACGGAACTGCGTAGCTTTAACTGACAGTTGCGCGGTCCTGCAACGCTGTACCCAAACAAAATTGACGTCCTTTTTTTCCCCCAAAAAATGGAGCTGTCTTTTGATCACCTCTGCGGTTTTTATTTTTTGCGCTATAAAAAAATAAAATAAAAAAAAGCGACAATTTAGGAATTATATAAAAAAAATTTTAACTTTTTGCCATAATAAATATATAAAAAAAAAAAAAAAAATAAAAAAAAAAAAATCACAATAAGCGTATATTGATTGGTTTGCACAAAAATTATAGCATCTACAAAATAGGGGATATAATTTATGGCATTTTTATTATTCATTTTTTTTTTTTTTACTAGCAATGGCGGTGATCAGCGATTTTTAGTGGGACTGCGACATTGCGGTGGACAGATTGGACACTTGACACTTTTTTTGGGACCAGTGACATTTATACAGTGATCAGAGCTAAAAAATAGCCACTGTTACTGAATAAATGTCACTGGCAGGGAAGGGGTTAACACTAGGGGGCAATCAAGGGGTTAAGTGTTCCCTAGGGAGTGTTCTGACTGGGAGTACAGGGGGATAGTTGTTCCTGATCACTAAGAACAGCAGATCTCTACTTCCCTGACAGAATGGGCATCTGTCTGTTTACATTGCCAGATCCCCATTCTGACACTCCGAGGAGCGTTCGCGAATGTCCGGCAGACAGACATCGCAGCCATGTGCACATGCTCCTACGCCGCGCGCTCCCTTTACTCCTTAAAGCGCCCGCCGTACAGCTTTGCTGATTTGCGCAGGGGAGCCAACCTGCCACTGTATAACGATGGCGGCTGGTCGGCAAGTAGTTAAAGAGTACATTTAAATGAAACCCATTGTATCCAGAGTTTAGCTTTATTCCTTACCATTTCCAATATAAACATAACAAAAAGTTTGCTGTTCATTTTAAGTTGCTGATAACTCTCAAAGCACTTCAATCTGCGCTGTGTTGTAGTTTAAAATATGATGTATGAAGGGACACTCAGACAATTACTGGCACCCAACATCCACATTATGGGAAATCCTTCACATTCATTGAGAAGTTAGTAAACACTGGTGACCACGACGGGGTACAAGACAACCCTGGGTCAGATCCCACACGTTCTAAGGTCAGGCTCAGCTGTGACACGTTGTGAGTCATAATGTGAGCCAGATGAAATCCCACGGATACTACAAAGTGAAAATCTCACACACTGTGTATTGTGGATCTCACAAAGAATAGTCTTCACTGCCAGTAGTGACACGCCGGAGGTGCATGCTCTGCATAGTTACTGACATTCTGAAATCATTTCCTGGCGCATCCCAACACTGACTTACTCCCTCTACATCTGTCACGCACAATACATTACAGCAACAAGGAAGACGATACAACCCATCAGGACACATTTAGGCTGCATTCACACCTGGGCGTTTTGTAGCTTGAAGCCTGAAGCTACAAAAGCTAGAGGGGAAAAAATACATTATTCTCTATGGAGATGGTTCACATCTCCACTCCAAAACGCCTGAAGCCCTACGCCTGAAGCTCAAACAAGTTCCGGACCCTTTTTTGTCGCGCGAATCGGGCAGATTTGGACGTTTTTATTCTTTTTACATTGGTGACCTTTTGCTCTGCACAAAATTCGCGGCAAAACGCGGTAAAAAACGCCGCGAATTGCGGTAAAAAAACGCCGCAAATCGCGGTAAAAAACGCCGCGAAAAAACGCCGCAATTCGCGCGATTTTCTGCCTGAAAGGTGTGAATGCAGCCTTAAAGTTTCCAATACCAATTCTTATTTGCATTTTTAAAACTATGATTTTTGAGCAATCTGTGCAACTGGCTGAGCAAGAATTCAAAAGGGAATGTAGATTTATTGAGCCAGTCTGTCCAAGTCAGCAAATCCCCCGTGTGGAAAAACTCTGATGGAAGAAGTCATTTCTCGTGCTACATGCTAGCTCTGGGCAATGTAGCCGAACAAGTAGGCAGTCTGAAGCTCCATACACACTATTAGATTTTCTGCAAATTTTTGTCTTCATATTTACCAAAAAACATATAATATGCACTACATGGGTAAATATGAAGACAAAAATCTGCAGAAAATCTAATAGCGTGTATGGGGTCTAAGAAGCTGAGAATGGTTTCTTCAAACAACAGTGTTGGGCTTTGTGACAGAGGTCCAGGGTGGATAAAAGAAAAAAAAAAAAAAAACTTTTTTGTTTTGTTTTTTTAAATCAAAAGAAATCAGATTTTTTTTTTTTTTATTCAAATAAGATTTTTTGATTTTTAATCAAATTTATTTTAATAACATGCTTTTGGCATAAAAATCTAAAGATAGTTTTCCATTTAAGATACATTAATAATTGAGTTTATTTAGCATGAAATTGAGCTTAGTTATGTAGCATGAGGCTGTATAGTATGCAATATTTACATCTTTGGTAAACTCATTCAATGAATCCAAGCTCTGCAAGCTGAGATAACATGCATTGCCCTGATGCATTCACACAACCTCACAGCAACCATGAGATAAAACAAAGTTCACAAATATTCCTTTATCCCATTGTTTTGCAAATCTATGTACACTACAAACTGTATGATTGAATTGGTTCTGATATCGCTGTTTACTAGCCTGACAGATTATTATTCTAAATGGGAAACCTTCATTTTGTTTGCAAATATTAAAGATTCTAACTACCAGCAAGAATAAGTCCTTACATTTAAAGAGCACCTGTCATTTCAGAACCATCATGGCAGTGCCGGTTAGCGGGCATCTACTCACCTGCTGTCGCCACGTCCCTCACCTTGTTGTGTCACTGCTGCATCATCAGCCGTCCCATTAAAATGAATAGGACTGTCGGTGAGTCAACAGCGAGTCAGAGGAGGAGCCACTGCAGGACAGAGATGACAGTTGCTCTTTAAAAATTATGATTTAAAATCGACATGATTTAAATCAAATCCACCCTGCGGAGGTCACGAAAGAAAGTGATGAAGATGCCGGCTCAAAGTCATTTACAGAGTACAGCAGCTCCCTGCCCAACTCCAGGTATGACTACTGCCAACCTCCTTCTGCTGTGGGACTGGTGCCATCCCGTTCCCCGGGTAGCACTGATGGGGAACCGGTGCCATCCCGTGCCCCGCATAGCACTGATGTGGGCCCGGTGCCATCCTGCGATATGTCACCTCCTTACTGCCTGGATCAATCATGAGAATACTGACCCACTGCACTGCAACCACGTACATTGCATGCAGCTGTGGCTCTCCCCATTCTGTTGAATAGGTTGTGTATGGCAGCTGTACTGCCTGCCAAACACAACCGGGGGCTTAATTTCTTTCACAGCTGCAAAGCATCATTGCATTGTACAGAGCTGGGCGGCTGCACATCCTTTAGGTGGGCATTGATGGTGGTGGGGGGGAATAGTGGGTCACCTTAGGGGATCGGAAGTGGAAGTTCTCCTTTCCCCCCTCCCTCCCGAAGTCTTCTGGGACACAGGACAGGTTCTAGAAGACTTGGGGACCAATCACAGAGCGCAGCGCTGTTCGCGCATGCGCAGTGGGAACCCGGCTGTGAAGCCACAAGCTGTCACAGCAGGGTGCCTATATTAGAGATGCCGGCGCCGCCGAGGGAGGAAGAAAACTGCTAGGGTGAGTGCACCGCTTGACCGTGGGACAGGTAAGTGTGCGTTTATTAAAAGTCAGTAGCTACACTTTTTGTAGCTGCTGACTTTTAATAAATACACAAAATGACTGGAACTCTGGAACACAGTGCGGGAAATGCACATTCCCTGTGCATTTCCCTCACCACGTTCAAAACATGCTGTGTCTGCGATCTGCTGCGGGTGTTGGTTTAAAGTCAGCAACACTCAAAACACAGATAGCAGACGCAGTGCGTTTGCCTGCACTGGCTCGTACACTACCATGCGATCCGGTTGAAGTGTGTTTTTAACCACTACGCGCCCGCGCTATAGCCGAAAGACGGCTGCAGCGCGGACGCTCCCTGCCGGGAGGACGTCCCTGGACGTCCTCCTGTTTACTTCCCTAATGCGCGCTCCTGAGAGCGCGCATCGGGGAAGTTCTGTGCTGGCCGTGTCCGTAGGACACGGCCGGTCACATCTCGCTGTAAACGGGCAATCACAGCGGCCGTTTACAGCGAGATCGGCGTGTCCAATGAGAGATGATCTCATATGGAAACATATGAGATCATCTGTCAGCGCCGCTCTCTCTCCTCACACTGACAGTGTGTGAGAAGAGAGAGGATGAACGGCCAAGCGGCCGTGAGTAAAAAAAAAAAAAAAAAAAAAAAAAAAAAAAAAAAAAGTGCGATCTGTGCCCGCTGCCTGCTGTCCCCATCTGTCCCCCCCCCCTGCCCGCTGCCTGCTGCCCCCATCTGTCCCCCGCTGCCATCTGTCCCCATCTGTCACCCCACTGCCATCTGACACCCTGCTGCCATCTGACACCCTGCTGCCATCTGACACCCCGCTGCCATCTGTCCCCCCCCTGCCCGCTGCCATCTGTCTTCATCTGTCCCCATCTGTCCCCCCGCTGCCATCTGCCCCCCCCCTGCCCGCTGCCATCTGTCCCCATCTGTCCCCCGCTGCCATCTGTCCCCCCCTGCCATCTGTCTTCATCTGTCCCCCCCTGCCCGCTGCCATCTGTCCTCATCTGTCCCCCCTGCCCGCTGCCATCTGTCCTCATCTGTCCCCCCTGCCCGCTGCCATCTGTCCTCATCTGTCCCCCCTGCCCGCTGCCATCTGTCCCCCCTGCCATCTGTCCCCAGTGCACCTGTCCCCAGTGCCATGTATAAGTGCCACGTGTCATCAGTGCCATCTGTCATCAGTGTCACGTGTCATCAATGCCATGTATCAGTGCCATCTGTCATCAGTGTCACATATTAGTGCCATCTCTCATCAGTGCCACGTATTAGTGCCACATGATATCAGTGCCACATATAAGTGCCATCTGTCACCAGTGCCACATATTAGTGCCATCTGTCAGTGTCACGTGTCATCAGTGCCCCGTACTAGTGCCATCTGTCATCAGTGTCGCGTGTCATCAGTGCCACGTATCAGTGCCATCTGTCGTCAGTGTCACGTGTCATTGTCCTGGTGCTCCAGGGCCTTCAAAAGTGTAATAGGTAGTCAACAAGTTAGATGTGTAATTTATGCTCCTAGAACACGTGATGGCGCTCCCTGCATGTTGGGCCTCTCTAAGTGGCCAGGCTGTGAAAAAGTCCCACACATGTGGTATCGTAATACTCAGGAGGAGTAGCAAAATTTATTTTGGGGTGTCATTTGTGGTATACACATGCCATGTGAGAGAAATAACCTATTACAATGACAATTTTGTGGAAAAAAATAAAAAATAAAAAATAAATTCATTTTACAAAGAATTGTGGGAAAAAAATGACAACATCAAAAACCTCACCATGCCTCTTACTAAATACCTTGGAATGTCTACTTTCAAAAAAGGGGTAATTTGGGGGGTATTTGTACTTTCCTGGCTTGTTCGGGTCACAAGAAATGAGATCGGCCACCAGTACATCAGGTGTGATCAATTTTGTATAATTCGCACCACAGTTTGTAGAGTCTGTAACTTTCACAAAGACCAAATAATATCCACTAATTTGGGTTATTTTTACCAAAGATATGTGGCAGTATAAATTGTGGCCAAAATTTATGAAGAAAAATTAATAATTTGCTAAATTTTATCACAGAAACAAAGAAAAATGCTTTTTTTTTCAAAATTTTCGGTCTATTTTCATTTATAGCGCAAAAAATAAAAAACCCAGAGGTGATCAAATACCACCAAAAGAAAGCTCTATTTGTGGGAAAAAAAGGACAAAAAATTCATTTGGGTTCAGTGTTGCATGACTGAGTAATTGTCATTCAAAGTGTGAGAGCACCGAAAGCTGAAAAATTGGTCTGGGCAGGAAGGGTGTTTAAGTGCCCAGTAAGCAAGTGGTTAAAAGTGGTGCAAGCGCTACTTCTGGGGCAATGCAGTGCACCAGATTTTGTACCATGAAGTTTCAGTAAATAACCCCAATGTTTTCTCTGTGCTTGTCAGCAAGGATGTCGTTAGCAAGTTGTCACCAGCGATAGAATGCCTCATGAGCCATGGGCCTTAGGACCAGCGCACACTAATGATCCCGACGTAAAAACCAAAACTCACCAACAGCGGGATAATTCCAATGCATTTCTAGGAAAAAAAATTTGTTTTTAAATTTGAGAATGGGGAAGAGTTAGACCCTCTGTCAAAGTCTTTATTGCTGTCAGCATCCTCATTGGGAAGACTGACCCCTTCCTTTGCACTGATTTCATCGGGAAGTGAAGGAAAATTCAACAAGGGTTAGACCCTCTGTCTAGTTTTTATTGCTATGTGCCTATTAGGAAGGATTAGCTTCTGTATTTCTACTGATGACCATTGTCACTGAGAAGGAAAGTGAGGAGGAACCCAAAACACGAGATTAGGGGGAAAAAAAAAAAATAATCTTCCAATGGGAAACACATGTTCTGATGTTCACTTTGGGAGATTTCCTCCACCTTCGGATTGCGTCTCTGGGACAGGAAGTGAAGGGAAAATTTCCACAATGGTACACAGACAGCCAATATAACCTGGCAGCACTTCTTAGACCATGTGTTCTATTAGGGTGTAATATGCAGGATGATCGCATATACCAACCCCACCTAAACCTGAATTGCCAGCAAGGAAGCCGCCACAGAGTGACACCGCACTAATTCCACCCTGCAGAAGACCAGCATTCTGGGCATTTGCATGCACAGGGCCCTAAATGCCAGTAGAGCATTCAGTGCTGTCCAGCTGCAGCCTGCCATAGACTTTAACAGGTTATCTGCAGCAGTTCCAGATGCCCTCTTCCTCCTTGGTGTACCTAAAACACAGGGAGGGACACTCTACAGCTGGATGGCACCGGGACCTAATGGAGATACGCCACAGGAACACAGCATTGTTGTCCGCTTTCTTAGTGCCCCCTCACACCAGACCCAACCCCACACCGTGCACAGCGTCCAAAATCCAATGCCACACCAGTCGCAGCGACCCTGATCCAACAACACACCGTGCACAGCGTCCCAAATCCAACGCCACACCAGTCACAGCAGTTCCCGATCCACCGCCACACCAGACGCAACGTTCCCGATGGCGTTAAATCGGTACAGAAGTACCATGCGATCCAGTTGCAGTACGTTTTCTAAATCGATGCATGCACTACTTTTGGTGCGGTCCAGTGCGCTTCAGCCTATTCAAAATGAATGAAATCAAATCACACAGGAATGAGCAGCGCATTCCATTGCGATTCCTGGTGTCAACTGGCCCTTAAAGTGGGGTGCCCCTTAAAAAAAAATAAAAGTCAGCAGCTACAAATACTGCAGCTGCTGACTTCTAATAATCAGACACTTACCTGTCCCAGGGTCCAGCAATGCGGGGGAACGAAGCCCCCCCTCGTTCCCCGCTCACGGCGCCGGCATTCTTACTGTGGGCACCCGGCTGTGGCTTCACAGCCTGGCACCCACTGCACATGCGCGAGCGGCGCACCATGATACGTCACGCAGTCATCTGGGACCTGTCACGTGTCCCAGATGACTGACTGCGCCGAGGGGGAAGTGATGTCACCAGCCCGGGGACTTAAGGAGGCAGACTACGAGGGACCTCCTAGCAACAGGCATTTAGAGGGGAGTTAAATTATTTTTTTCCCCCCCAATTATTTTTTTTTTTTTTATATTTTTAGGAATTTTAAGCTATTTTTTGCGGGAAACTCCACTTTAAGCTCATGGCAGTGCTTGCGATTTTATCATTGGCAACAACTCACCCATGCCAGAAACATATGTGTATCCAGTTTTCGCCCTGTTGGACAGAAAAACTGCACATCTCCACCGCCATCAAAAGAGCGACATCTCTCTGAGCTAGCCAATGAGGGAGCGATGGCATGGACAGGTACTTTCCGCGCTGTTTAATGATGTTATCGCCAGCAACAGGATCACAAGAGTAATATGACCCTGGCCGATTAATGGCGGCTCCAGGGTTACCCATCTGAGGCGGCCTCAATACAGCGGACAGAACGCTCCCCTCCCGCGTAGTTCTGAGGTGACGCTCCGTCCCCGGTGAGGGAGAATCTGCAACACGTCCGCCAGTGCAGTCGCTGGGTCGGCGCTCTGGAGCCGTATCGTTTTCAGGGGCGAGTTGCCGCCAGTGATGGGATGAGCGATGTGACGCCGGCCTTACTGGTTCTGTAGGCCCATGGCACCCTTCTGATCCGGTTGCCACTGACAATACACCAGGAGCGCTAGTATGACGCAGGCTTTACCGCTTTAAGACCCCATGCATGCGTTTCCACTGGCAATATTTTTATGTGCGATTAACACGTGTTTCTGCGCGGTACCCATTTACTTCAATGTGCCGCCCCGTGTGCGTTTGTCACAGCAAAGAAGCTCAGGGGACCAAATTTTGGCCCTGAAACAGACGTGTTTTTACACACGCAGGTTTCATGTGTTTTGTCACGCAATATTCGGGGTGACATTAGTAAAGAATGGCACTTAAACACGTGTTGGAGCGTTTTGCTGTGATTTTAATGTAATTCTAAATCGCGAAGTATGATTGGGGTCTTATACAGGTTGGCGGTCTGGCGTTGTGACGCGCCACGCTCAGGTAAACGAAGACGGTGGCGTCAGGACGCGACAATCCTGTGATCAGTTGACCCAGATGGCGTTAAAGCGTGCCAATAAACGTTCTTTATACATGAGGATAAATACCAGTGTATACTGAGATGTGGGAGGGGGACCGGATACCGGAGGGAGAGAGAGAGACCGGGCATGCCGAGCACTCACCTTATACACATCCCCGTACGTCCCGCTCCCCACCCGCTGGATCAGCTCGAAGTCCTGCTGCGGGTTCTTGCGGAGAATTTCGGCGCTGGGCCGGCCCGAGAACTCCATAGTGCGGGCTGGGCGGAGAAGATCAGAGCCGGGGGAGGCCGGGCGGAGGAGCCATGTCCGCCGACTGAACAACAATGAGAGACGGAGGAAGAGAGCCGGGAGGAGGAGGAGCAGGAGAGACACAGCGCCACCCACCGGACAACCCCTACACACCTCCACCGGGACAGCCCGGCCTCACCTCCACCGAGTGACGCTGCCCGGACCTCAACTCGGCCTGGAGGAAGTGACCCCTTACCAGGGCCTGAGGCCCCCTCACCTGTACTGACCCCCCATATCACATGTACTGGGGGGGGGCACTGACACCTCATATCACATGTACTGGGGGGGGCACTGACACCTCATATCACCTGTACTGGGAGAACACTGACCCATCATATCACCTGTACCGGGGGGACACTGACACCTCATATTGCCTGTACTGGGGGAACACTGACCCCTCATATTACCTGTACTGGGGGGACACTGACCCCTCATATCACCTGTACTGGGGGAACACTGACCCCTAATATCACCTGTACTGGGGGGACACTGACACCTCATATCACCTGTACTGGGGGGACACTGACCCCTTATATCACCTGTACTGGGGGGACACTGACACCTCATATCACCTGTACTGGGGGGACACTGACCCCTCATATCACCTGTACTGGGGGGACACTGACACCTCATATCACCTGTACTGGGGGGACACTGACCCCTCATATCACCTGTACTGGGGGGACACTGACCCCTCATATCACCTGTACTGGGGGAACACTGACCCCTAATATCACCTGCACTGGGGGGACACTGAGCACTCATATCACCTGTACTGGGGGATACTGACCCCCCATATCTCCTGTACTGGGGGGGGGGGGCACTGACCACTCCTATAATCTGTACTGGGGGAACACTAACACCTCATATCACCTGTACTGGGGGGACACTGACCGGCCCCCCTCACCTGTACTGAGCCCTCATATCACCTGTACTGGGGGGACACTGAGCCCTCATATCACCTGTACTGGGGGGACACTGAGCCCTCATATCACCTGTACTGGGGGGACACTGAGCCCTCATATCACCTGTACTGAGGGGACACTGAGCCCTCATATCACCTGTACTGAGGGACACTGACCCCTAATATCACCTGTACTGGGGGGGGGGGGACACTGAGCTCTCATATCACTTGTACTGGGGGGGGGGGGCCCTGAGTCCTCATATCACCTGTACTGGGGGGGGGGGACACTGACCACTCCTATCATCTGTACTGGGGGGAAACACTGACCCCTCATATCACCTGTATTGGGGGGACACTGACCCCTCATATCACCTATATTGGGGGGTTGGGTACTGACACTCTCATCACCCTATACTGACACCAGGCCATGACCCTTCACAACTATACGAGGCACACTGTCCCCTCATAGCACCCCCCCAATATAAGTGATAACACCCCTCAACTATACTGGGGGACACTGATACCTCTTGTATCACTTATACTGGGGGGAGGGGCTGACCCTTTTCAGACATACTAGGGGGAGCTATGGTTCCTGAACTCTACATGGGTGACATTGACATTGACATTGAAAATTAGCTCATTGAGCACGTTTCCGTGTTCCCAATTGTATTTTTTGTACCGCATGTTTTGCCATGTTTATGTAGCAAAGTCCCGGGCCCCTTTATGCCTAATGGTGACCCCCAGAGTTAGGGACATCCTTCTGTGTAGAGTGGGTTGCAAGGCATGGTGGGTGTAATGCAAGATGAAACGGTGGGCACCAGACACTTTTAGAATGCAAAGAGATTTATTGTCTCTTAAACAGAACTGGGGGAGAGAGGGTTAGGGCCAGGACACCCTTAAGTACATGCACTGTTAATTGGCAGACTCTGAGACTTCTATAAGCAGACAGCTATACAGGTGAAGGCCTTCAACTGGACACCACTTCTGTATAGGTAAGACCGCCGTCTCCTATGGCAACAGTCTTGTAGAAGTTACTAAGGCTGGCTTCACACTGGGGCGGTGCGGGGCGGCGACGGTAAAGCAGCGCTATATTTAGCGCTGCTTTACCATCGTTTTTAGCCGCGGTATGCGGCCGCTAGCGGGGTGGTTTTAACCCCCGCTAGCGGCCGCAAAAGGGTTAAAAACCTCCGCAAAGCGCCGCTGCAGCGGCGGTTTGCGGGCGGTATCCCCGCGGTTTCCCATTGATTTCAATGGGAAGGAGCGGTATAGGAGCGGTGAACACACCGCTCCTTCACCGCTCCAAAGATGCAGCTAGCAGGACTTTTGTTGCGGTCCTGCTAGCGCACCGCTCCAGTGTGAAAGCCCGCCGGCTTTCACACTGGAGTGAATGGGGCCGGTTTTTTTCAGGCGGTATACAGGCGCTATTTTTAGCGCCGTACCGCCTGAAAACCGCCCCAGTGTGAAAGGGGCCTAACTGTAATTGTATCCAACTATTTGCTACTTGAACAGTTCTCAGCTTACCCCACAATTACTCACTGTAGATCTTCACTCAATGAGCTCCCAGTCTCTCTCACTAGACTTCAGATCCACTAGCCACTGGGCCCCCTGAGCTCTTCCACTGTTAGCACTCAGTAACTTCCTCAAGTGTCACCCCTGCTTCCCTGCTGGGTCCCTAACTTGGCACTCACAGATACTCTTCAAGCGTCACCCCTGCAGATACCCTAGGTCCCTGGCTTGGAACTTGCCTGATGCTCCACAAGCGTCACCTCTGTCCTGCTGAGTCCATGACTTTGCACTTGCTGAAGTTTTCCCACTTCTTCACCATCCCCGGCTGGCGAGAAGTCTGCTATGGTACTGGCCTCAGCTTACTCACGAGAAGTAACAAGGTATATGGCCCCTTAGTGGCGACAGCTTCTCCCTCTACCTCCGACCACGACAGGTTCATCGGCCTGCGGAACCGTTACTTCTGGTGGGACTACAAGCCCGCAGTCCCAACCCTACGCTGCTTTCCTGCTTCTGGATAGGCCCTCAGACAGCCTAGCAGCCAGATGTTCCCGGGATAGGCCTCAGGCTCTAGCCTAGCAGCCCCGAGGCAACACACCACACGCCCACCCAGACAGCCGTCCAGGTGGCACAGAACCCCGATCACCTGACTCCACCTAAATTATTAGGTTCTTCAAGCAGGCCAAGGGACCCAAGAAAATCCCTGCCCATTGGCTGAGACACCCCATTCATTCCTAATCTGTCCTTGCCATGCCCCTGTCTCATCCAATGTCACCAGATACCCGGCCACCTAGTGACAGAAGAGAAAAGTGCAGCAATTCCAGAATTAGGGGGAAATCAATTGATCTCCTGACAATTGGCCAAGGCAACTATAGCTTGGTAAATAAATTTAATAGCATCCCTGCCTAAACGTCAGGGTCCTACATCTATCATGTGTTATTTGCTTCCCCATTTGAGGTGACATTCGCCATCTATGGCACCGCAACGCTCATTTTTTTACGCGTTACGGGAATGTGTGTGCGGAAAAAAGCAGATGTGAGTGAACCCTAAATGTACATACAGGGGGAGATTTACTTAACCCCTTCAATACCCGCCCATAGTCATATGACGCCCACAAGGTGGATCTACCATCCTGGGTGGGCGTCATATGACGTCCTCCCATTCCCGGCCGCCTGGGGGCGCGCGCCCGCGGCGTCGCTCGGGACCCGGTGCGGGTGCCCGGCGGCCTCGATGTCCGCCGGGCACCCGCGATTGCCCGTTAAAACAACGGGACCGTGCGGGACCGTGGAGCTGTGTGTGTAAACACACAGCTCCACGTCCTGTCAGCGAGCAGGAGACCGATCATGTGATCCCAGCACGGAGGAACACATGATCGGTCTCCTCCCCTTGAGTCCCCTCCCCCCACAGTTAGAATCAGACATTTAGGGAAAACATTAACCCCTCCCCGCACCCTAGTGTTAACCCCTTCCCTGCCAGTCACATTTACACAGTAATCAATGCAATTTTATAGCAACGATCGCTGTGTAAATGTGAATGGTCCCAAAAATGTGTCAAAAGTGTCCGAAGTGTCCGCCGCAATGTCGCAGTCACGAAAAAAAAATCGCAGATCGCCGCCATTACTAGTAAAAAAAAAAAATGCAATAAATCTATCCCCTATTTTGTAGACGCTATAACTTTTGTGCAAACCGATCAATATACGCTTATTGCGATTTTTTTTTTTTTACCAAAAATATGTATTACAATACGTATCGGCCTAAACCTGAGGAAAAAAATAGTTTTTTTTTTAAAAAAATGGGATATTTATTATAGCAAAAAGTAAAAAATATTGTGCTTTTTTTTCAAAATTGTCGCTTTTCTTTTGTTTATAGCGCAAAAAATAAATACCGCAGGGGCGATCAAATACCACCAAAAGAAAGCTCTATTTGTGGGAAAAAAAGGACGTCAATTTTGTTTGGGTGTAACGTCGCACGACCGCGCAATTGTCAGTTAAAGCGACGCAGTGCCGAATCGCAAAAAGTGCTCTGGTAAGGAAGGGTGAAAAATGGCCCGGTGCTGAAGCGGTTAAACAGGTGCACATAAATATGATGCAGCTGTGCATAGTAACCAATCAGCTTCCAGGTTTTATTGTCAAAGCTTAATTAAACAAGCTGAAGTTAGGAGCTGATTGGTTACTATTATTTAGTAAATTTCCCCCACAATGTGTCTGCTCCTCACTGTCTCACAGTGTTCAGCTATAAATAGTGTGATGTATGGATTGCAACACTGAGGGCCAAACAAGGTTTTGCCCAAAACAAACATGGAGTGCACCAATTAAAAAAAAACATGACGTCAGCGCTCAGCAGGGAGCACGTTTCGATGACTAATAAGAGCTCACGTGATACTACTTCCATGTTTCCCCGCCCACAGTCACGAGATTCCGTCTCTTCTATTTATAACACTAATAAAGTTGTTAAAAAAAAAAAAAGCTCCAAGCGTATCTTGTGCTGCCAAATAATTCCTGTAGTGCTGGCCAATAGAGGGCGCTGCACACACGTGTGATAGACTTGTATGGCGTGCTGATGTGATCTTGTCAGTTTTCTCTGACGATAAAAATGACTGTCTTCTCCCCCTATATGTAGTCTGAAATAGACCCGTCCGCTAATTAGAGAGCGATCCACTTGTGCATTTCAGGGTGATAGGCTTCTATGGTGTCTGTCGCCACCTGGTGGCCAATGACTGAATTTGACACACATGTCTTTTCTCTGCTTCTCATAAAACTTTTTTTTTTTTTTTTTTTTTTTTAGAATAGAGTGCATGTATACCCAACTTTTATTTTTTTTTGATAGAGGGGTTGAGGATTAGATCTCCTGACAAGTTTTACTGCCATCAGAGGGTTCCTTGGAAAGATCCCTTCACTTCCTGTTGGGTAAAAAGTTTGTCCCTGGGGCAGAAAGTGAGAGGAGATCTCTCACTGCAACAAAGGCCAAAGTAATTATTTTTATTTTTTTAAATTAAAGGATAGGTTTGCCTTGGAAAAACAATAATAAATGCACAAATTTTTTGCAGAAAAAAATGCATTTATTAATTTTTCAAGCAGGAGCCTGGAAAGTATTGCACTTGCGATCAGTAGTAGATGAGGGGTGCAACGTGGGCTCCTGCAGACATGTCCTCCGGTTTATTTTTTTAAATAAAAGGATAGAGAGCCTGGAAAGTATTGCACTTGCGATCAGTAGTAGATGAGGGGTGCAACGTGGGCTCCTGCAGACATGTCCTCCGGAGTTCAGCCTATACCTCTGTATGGGCTGTCTGTTTAAAGGCCGAAGGATATGTCAATGGACTACGAGAGCGCTCATCAGTGACCCCCCCGCAGCCCATTGAAACAACAAGTCTCTCTGACGCAGTGGAAGACGGTACTTGTAGTTTATTCATGCACAGGGAACCGTAAATGAAGGACACAACTGTGTGGGCGGAGCTCTTTTCAAAAATTGGCAGCGGATGCGGGGAAAAGAACCCCTGCCTGCAATCACAGGGGAGGGAGGATCGGGTCGTCGGAGTGGAAGGTGGCAGGAGCTGGAACATGTTCCATGTTCCACCCTAAGGCTGTTTTCACACTGGGGCGGTGCGGCGACGGTAAGGCCCCTTTCACACTGGGGCGGGGAGCCGCGGTGACGGTAAAGCAGCGCTATATTTAGCGCTGCTTTACCGTAGTTTTAACCGCGGTATTCGGGCGCTCGCGGTGCGGTTTTAACCCCCGCGAACGGCCGAAAAGGGGTTAAACACCCTCCGCAGAGCGCCGCCGTAGCGGCGCTTTGCGGCGGTATTGCCGCTGTTTCACCGCGGTGTCCCATTCTATTCAATGGGAAGGAGCGGTATAGGAGCGGTGAACACACCGCTCCTATCCCGCTCCAAAGATGCTGCTAGCAGGACTTTTTTTGTCATCCTGCTAGCGCACCGCTCCAGTGTGAAAGCCCGCCGGCTTTCACACTGGAGTTAAAGGGGCAGGATTTTTTCATGCGGTGAACAGGCGCTATTTTTAGCGCTGCACCGCATGAAAAACGCCCCGGTGTGAAAGGGGCCTAAAAGCAGCGCTATATTTAGCGCTGCTTTACCATCGTTTTACCTGCGGTATGCGGCCGCTAGCGGGGTGGTTTTAACCCCCGCTAGCGGCCGCAAAAGGGTTAAAAACCTCCGCAAACCGCCGCTGCAGCGGCGGTTTGCGGGCGGTATCCCCGCGGTTTCCCATTGATTTCAATGGGAAGGAGCGGTATAGGAGCGGTAAATACACCGCTCCAAAGATGCAGCTAGCAGGACTTTTGTTGCGGTCCTGCTAGCGCACCGCTCCAGTGTGAAAGCCCGCCGGCTTTCACACTGAAGTGAATGGGGCCGTTTTTTTTCAGGCGGTGTACAGGCGCTATTTTTAGCGCTGTACCGCCTGAAAACCGCCCCAGTGTGAAAGCAGCCTTAATACAGGTTGAACATGCTCTGAAGGTGAACTTATCCTTTAAGTAGGTGAGTGCTAGAACACTTGTCAGCTTTTTATTGTCTGTTTCCCTCACTTCCTGTCTGGTAAAAGGTTGTCCCCAGAACAGGAAGGGAAGAAAAATCTCTCTAATGGAGCCTTGGGTAGCAGTAGAACCAGTAAGGGTAAAAAAAAAAAAAAAAAAAAAAAAAAAAAAATCAGAGCCCTAAATTTTCTTCATTTGTTCCAAAGCTGAAATAAAAGTTTTGGTCCTAGCTAAAGTGTTAAAAGGAAACACTCTACCCATATGGGACACCACAGTGTGCTTTCTTGTAAAGATGAACATGTCAGCCGGTAAGGCTCTCCTCTGTCCCCTCCAGCACTCACTGGAGCTCCAGGCAGGATAGGGGCAGAAGCAGCTAGCTCAAGCTTTCTGTGGCCTTCTCAGAAGCTGAACCGGCTGTTGATTAGGATCAGGGAGGATCCTGACATTATTGTCAGGATACATCCAGAGACTGAATCGGCTCAGTGATGACTCTGTGACTTTAGCCCACTGAGGGTTGATTCTGGGTCACAGTAGAGAAAAAGTAAGTGCTGTCCTATGACTTACAAGAGAAGTATGGCCAAAAGAGCTTAAGGGCTGATGTGAGGTCTGTAGTGCACGCATTGGGGGTTTAACATGTTTTGTGTTTGCACTAGTTATTCCATTTTTGCACTCATAGTAGTACTACTTATGACAAGTTAAACTCAATAATTATATAATAATGTGTCTAATATTTGTGTTTTCTATGGTCATCGGCTCAATCTAGTGGCCATAATGCAATATTCTCCTGAAATTAGGAAAATTATGGATACTAGATTGTGTGACAGAAGTGGTGTCAGACCCTGGCCACCCTCCCCAACTTGTGAGAAATGGCTGGTCAAACTTACAGCGCACTGTTACACAAAAATGCCAAGCTCAGCCTCACCCTGCACAAATATTTTCCAGCTCACAGATGGGATGTCATGGGTTTTTGACCATACAGCCGCCCTCCCACAGATACAGTTTTCCATAGATATTATTATCTTTAAATTCCCTACAGTCTGGTAGCATGCAGTGTTGGCTGGTGCTCCAATATTTTTTATTTTTTTGGGGGGGGGGGACCAACCCCAACCCCCCCTTCAGGGACACGGACTGAAAGGCAGCGATCAACACTACCTGGGCAATGTATAGGAAGGCGGTGATCAGAGGCCTCCTTACCATAGGTGGCAGATGGTAGGGCTGCTGCTCCTCGCTCTGTGGCCGTTGCTTCTCCTCCCAGCCAAACAGGAAGTGGGTCCTGAGACTAAGACTCCCGGCAAATCGGGTCTCAGGACCGCTTCCTGTCAAGTGCCCCCAAGGCAAGCAGCTTGCAATGGGGGCACCTGAGTAGGCTTGCTCCCGTGCCACAGCTCTGCGTGTCCATTTAGACACAGAGCCATGCCTCAGCCCCTCTCCCTCTCTCTCTTCATTGGCTCACTGGCTGTGATAAACTTGCGAGTACTTGAGCCTGATCTTCCTCCAGAGATGTGCACAAGAGCCTTAGCTCCCCCCCCTCATTGTCTGAGACAGTAGCGGGAGGCTACTGTCTCAGCCAATGAGGGGGGAAAGCTAAGGCTCTCGTGCACATCTCTGGAGGAAGTTCAGGCTCAAGTACTCAAGTAAATATTGAGGGGGGGGGAGGCTACTATACACAGAAGGTGTAGAACCCCTTAAATTGTACAAGATTGGCTTCCTGGGATTATGTAAAGGGAATCACTGCTGTTATGTGTCTTTGAGTGTTACAAAATGTCATGGCTGATTTAGTAATTTTGAACAACATGGCGGCCATGTGTCGTCTTGTAGTTTTTGTTCTGCCCAGTCTGCATTACCATCACAGAAGGAACTGGCAATTACAGGAAATACAGTGTAACCTTGGATTACGAGCATAATCTGTTCCAGGAGAATGCTTTTAATTCAAAGCACTCACATATCAAAGCAAGTTTCCCCATAGAAGTCAATGGAAACGAAGATAATTTGTTCCGCATTGACTTTTATTGCATGCAATATCGCATGTGGCCAGAGGTGGGGGGGGGGGGGGGGGGCAGCTCGGCTGAGCTCGGAAACCCTCGGAAAGGCTCATAAACACTCAGGAACCAAGTATTTCCGAGTGTTTTCAAGTACTTCCAAGTGTCACCGGGGCCCCCGCACCTCTGGCCAAATGTGGTACTGCATACCCCATTAGCTTGAATTCTACTAGTTTTGAGAGACAACACTCGCAAACCGAGTCAGGATTTAAAAAAAAAAGTTGCTCGTCTTTCAAAACGCTTGTTAACCACGTTACTCGTTAACCACGTTACTCGTTAACCAAGGTTCCACTGTACATATATTAGACACAGTATGGGGATTTTTTGTTATAGTGAGTGGCTAGAGCAAATAAATATTTCAGCCAATATATGCATATCCCTCAAGGCCAAATACACATAAATACACGTCAGACCAAACAGACCAACTCCTGGCAGAAATATCTGTGTAGACAGGATTATTTAATGACGCTCATGTACATGCAGCCTAATTGTTATAGTTTCACATTTCCTGGAACTGATATGTTGCACAGTGCAGGGATACTCACAAAAGATACTGTAACAATATTGTTACAATGTCTTTATGAATGTAGCTAGCAACCACTGTGACAATATTCTGAAACTGCCAGCTGAGCCCCACATATTAAAGCGGAACTTCAGTCATTTTTTCAACTTTCCATCTATTAAATCTTCTACCCTTGTTGTTTTAATTTTGCATAGTAAAACATTTTTCCCTACCTTTTTATAGAGCCCACTTCCTGTTTCTTTTCTGGTCATTAGCCTAGGCTTATGACATCATCTCTCTCTCTCTCTCTCTCTCTCTCTCTCTCTCTCTCTCTCTCACTCCTGTGAGAGTTTGCCAGGAAGGGAGGGGGAATGAGTCATAAGAGGGCCAAAGAGTGCTGCCGGGCAGGAGGTGTGCCTCTGTGTAAATCCAGGAAGTGAACCGGCAGCAGCTTCAGCTGCCCGCAGTTAAAATGGCTGCAGCCAGACTCAGTGGAGGGAGATTTCTGCAGCATATTTGGCAAGTACAGAATCACAGTATACATAAAATAATATGAAAGGGAAGCTTCAGAATAGCAAAGATGTTTTTATTACAAATTATGTGAGCAGACTGCAGTTCCTCTTTCACACTAGTGTACCTATGCGAGGGCCGTGTTTTGCCTTAATGGGATGCACAGGTGTTCCATGCATCCACATGCGGGCAGTCTCATTCATGTCAATTGGGATGCAGCAGCTGCATAGACACAGCGGCTGCTCCCAATTTGATGGGTGCATGCCCCTGAACTCGCACTGTTTGCATCTGGGGGCAGGGGAGGGCTGGGCTGGGGGGCAGAGTGGCAATTGCCCCCCAGGCCGCCCTAACTTACGTTGGAAATGGCTGGCGCCCGCTGCTATTTTTACAGCTGCGGCGGTCGGCCACTGTTGCATTTCGGGAGTTGTAGTCCACACTCAAGCTCCCAAGCAGCGCAGAGGAAACTACCACCCTCAGAGACCAGGGTGCCCATGACTGGCTCGGGCTGTGGGGCTGGGTGCTGGCTTGCGCGGGCCGTGGCGTGCAACCTGAGCTGCCAAGTAAGAGACCCTGACACACCCAGCTGACCCCCACACCCCATTTACCCTGCCCCAGTGATCAGGCTGCATTGGATGGGCACTGGTAAAACTGCATTTATGGACACTGGTGAGGTTGCACTGATGAGGTGGCACTGATGAGTCGGCATTGATGGGCACTGATCAGGCTGCATTGAGGGGCACTGGTGAGGCTGCATTGAAAAACCAGCTGGGCATGGATGGTGAGCTGATTCGGTAGTTCAATGGGCCACTTGACTGGACTTCCCCCCAGGCCTAAGGCTGCCAGCCCTCCCCTGTCTGGGGCCATGCACCCACACAGATGTCAAATTGGAAGCAGTGGCTGTGGCTGTGTCTGTGCAGCTGATTGAATGGGGCTGCCTGCATGTAGGTGCATCAAACACCTGTACACCGGTAAAACAAGACCCTCACATAAGTGTATGCTTTAACCACTTAAGCCCCGGACCAATTTGCAGCCAAAGGACCAGACCCCTTTTTGTGATTCGGCACTGCGTTGCTTTAACTGACAATTGCGCGGTCGTGCGACGTGGCTCCCAAACAAAATTGGCGTCCTTTTTTTCCCACAAATAGAGCTTTCTTTTGGTTGTATTTGATCACCTCTGCGTTTTTTTATTTTTTGCGCCATAAACAAAAATAGAGCGACAATTTTGAAAAAAATGCAATATTTTTTACTTTTTGCTATAATAAATATCCCCAAAAAATATATAAAAAAAAATGTTTTCCTCAGTTTTAGGCCGATATGTATTTTTCTACATATTTTTGGTAAAAAAAAATCGCAATTAGCGATTGGTTTGCGCAAAAGTTATAGCGTTTACAAAATAGGGGATAGTTTTATAGCATTTTTATTAATATTTTTTTTTTACTAATAATGGCGGCGATCAACAATTTTTATTGTGACTGCGACATTATGGTGGACACATCAGACATTTTTGACACATTTTTGGGACCATTGTCATTTATACAGCAATCAGTGCTATTTAAATGCACTGATTCCTGTGTAAATGACACTGGCAGTGAAGGAGTTAACCACTAGGGGGGGGGAGGGGTTAAGTGTGTGTGTGTTTTTTTTTTAACTATAGGGGGGCGTGGTTTGGTGTCTGACGTCAATGATCGTCTTTCCCTATGACAGGGAACAGACGATCAGTGACAGGCTCAGTAGGAAGCACGGGGAGAGGTTTGTTTACACAGACCTCTCCTCGTTCTTCAGCTCTGTGACCCGATCGGGTCCGCTGGTCCCGCGGCCATGATCACGGAGCTCATGATCGGGTTGTGAGCGCGCCGCCCATGGCTGGGCTCTTAAAGAGACACGTACAGGTATGTGCTTGTGCCCAGCCGTGCCATTCTGCCAACGTATATCGGCGTGAGGCGGTCCTTAAGTGGTTAACCACTTGAGATCCGCGCTATAGCTGAATGACGGCAACAGCGTGGATCTGCTTTGCCGGCACTACGTCTATTGACATCGTCCCGTGCCCGAGCGGCCTGCGCACCCCCTGCAAGGAGTCTGAGACTAGCTGGATCACAGATCAGAGTAAGGGGTCGATCCCGACCCCTTACCACATGATCAGCTGTCAGGCAATGACAGCTGATCAAGTGATGTCAACAGATCCGTTGTTCTGTCAAAAATAGTCCGGCTATCAAATAGTGTCCCGGGCGTACTGCGCAGCGCTTGCGCAGTATGGAGGACAAGGCGATTCGGAAAATCTCGGAAGATGAACAGTGCCTGCGCCGTGAGTCAAGGTGCAAGCCCCACCATCCAAGTGGACATAGGGCTACACAAAGTTAGAGGGCCCCTCGCGGGCTCGCTTCGCTCGCCACGCTTCGCTCGCCACGCTTCGGCACAGCCTCGCTGCGCTCGGCTCTTTTTTATTCTATGTCCACTTGGATGGTGGGGCTTGAACCGGGACTCACGGCGCAGGTGCCGTTCATCTTCGGCTATTTTCGGAATCTGCTTGTCCTGTGTACTGCGCATGCGCAGTACACAGCGGACACTATCCGATGGGGACACAATCCGACAGGACACCGGTAATGGGCAATTTTTTCTCTTTGTGCTCACAGTGTGAGGAGAAAAAAAAGCCGATCACCGGTGGCCGCGAGAGGGACATCAGTCCCGATCACGGCGAGCTGCCGCCAAATCATCAGTGCCCACTAGGGATGAGCCGAACACCCCCCTGTTCGGTTCGCACCAGAACCTGCAAACACACCTAAAGCTCGTGTGAACTTTAGAACCCTATTAAAGTCTATGGAACTCGAATGTTCAAAATCAAAAGTGCTAATTTTAAAGGCTAATATGCATGTTATTGTCATAAAAAGTGTTTGGGGACCTGGGTCCTGCCCCAGGGGACATGTATCAATGCAAAAAAAAGTTTTAAAAACTGCAGTTTTTTCAGGAGCAGTGATTTTAATAATGCTTAAAGTGAAACAATAAAAGTGTAATATTCCTTTACATTTCGTACCTGGGGGGTGTGTATAATATGCCTGTAAAGGGGCGCATGTTTCCCGTGCTTAGAACTGTCCCTGCACAAAGTGTAATTTTTGCAGGAAAAAAAGCTATTTAAAATCACTCGCGGCTATAAAAAATTGCCGGGTCCCGTAATACAGAGAACAGTCATTCATTGAAAGTCATTGATAAAAAAAAAAAAGCGTGGGGGTTCCCCCAAATTCAATTACCAGGCCCTTCAGGTCTGCTATGGATATTAAGGAGAACCCTGTGTCAAATTTAAAAAAAAATGACGTGGGGTTCCCCCTAAATATCCATCCCAGACCCTTCAGGTCTGGGATGGATTTTAAGGGGAACCCCGCACCAAAAGAAAAATGGCGTGGGGTCCCCCTCAAAATCCATACCAGACCCTTATCCGAGCACGCAACCTGGCAGGCCGCAGGAAAAGAGGGGGGGACGAGAGCGCCCCCCTCCCTCCTGAACCATACCAGGTCACATGCCCTCAACATGTTGATGGGGACAAGGGCCTCGCCCCCACAACCCTGGCCGTTGGTTGTGGGGGTCTGCGGGCGGGGGGCTTATCGGAATCTGGAAGCCCCCTTTAACAAGGGGCCCCCCAGATCCCGGCCTCCCCCCTGTGTGAAATGGTAAGGGGGTACAAAAGTACCCCTACCATTTCACCAAAAAAGTGACAAATATGTTAAAAATGACAGGAGACGGTCTTTGACAATTCCTTTATTAAATTCTTCTTTCATCTTCTTTCTTCTGGTCTTCTTCCTTTCTTCATCCTTCGGTTTCTTCATCTTCTTCCATCTTCTTCTTCCTCCGATCTGCTTCTTCTTGCTCTGGTCTTCTCATCCGGCATCTTCTTCCACGGCGTCGGCTTCTCTTCTTCTGTGCTGGGCCGCTCCGCTCAATGGGAGGCTCCCGCTGTGTGAGGCTTTGCTCCGTCTGACAGTTCTTTTATAACGGAGGGCGGGGCCACCTGATGACCCCGCCCCCCTCTGATCCACGGGGACGTCATGGGGACTTCCCTATGGCTTTCCCCATGATGTCAGACGGGGCGGGGCCATCTGATGACCCCGCCCCCTCTGACGTCATGCAGAAACCATAGGGAAGTTCCCATGACGTCCCCGTGGATCAGAGGGGGGCGGGGTCATCAGGTGGCCCCGCCCTCCGTTATAAAAGAACTGTCAGACGGAGCAAAGCCTCACACAGCGGGAGCCTCCCATTGAGCGGAGCGGCCCAACACAGAAGAAGAGACGCCGACGCCGTGGAAGAAGATGCCGGACGAGAAGACCAGAGCAAGAAGAAGAAGAAGATGGAAGAAGAAGATGAAGAAACCAAAGGATGAAGAAAGGAAGAAGACCAGAAGAAAGAAAATGAAAGAAGAATTTAATAAAGGAATTGTCAAAGACCGTCTCCTGTCATTTTTAACATTTTTGTCACTTTTTTTGGTGAAATGGTAGGGGTACAAGCATCAGACCAGACAGATCTTGATGTGATCTGATGATTTGAAGGCCAGAGGAGACATCTGGAGTCTAATAGACCCCAGATGTCTCAGTAAAGAGGACCTGTCACAGCTTATTGTTGTCATAAGGGATGTTTACATTCCTTGTGAAAGCATTAAAGTGATAAAAAAAACATTAAAGGGACAAGTTAAAAAAAATATATATATATATATATATTATAGTTTTTTGTGATCACGTCCCGCTGTGCTCATGCGCTAAGGTAAGCGCATGCATCAGCCACGCACACATATGCAAACTGCGATCACACCACACATGTACGATATCGCTGTGAGCAATAATTCTGGGACCAGACCTTCTGTTTAACTCTAAACTGGCAACCTGTAAAGGCTTTTAAAGCGCTGTGTAAGAAAACGATTAATTTGCGCATTGCGCACACTTGTGTGCATTCGCGCACGCACAAACAGCAACAAACTTCCAGGAAGCGCTAACGCGCAGGGGCACGCACACATACCACAACAGACTTCTGGAACCACTAATGCGCATGCGTGCGCGCAACGGCGCACACACACGCGGAAGCACGCCCCTAAGCGCAATTCGCGCCGGACGGGCTATTTAAAGGGTGCTCTGCTCACAAACAAGTGCTAACTGATCTTCAGCTTGTCCTCTTCCTCTGTACTCTGCCTGTGAACCTGCTTGATAGCCGTTGTTGACCCCGGCTTGCCCTCACTCTCTCTTTGGACTGATCCCGGCCTGATTTGACTCTGCTCCTGCCTGATGCTTTGTACCTCATTGCCCGCTTGTTACCAAACCCGGCTATCCTCACGACTCTGCTTGCGTCTCCAGTCTTCAGGAAGTTCTAACAGGACACGATACCTGAACTTGCACATCGGTTGGAGTGCCGCCTTAACATCAGTGGATCCATTGAATCTCATCCCAGACTTCTGCCTGTTGTCCTGCCAGATCTGTCCACCCTACAGTCTCCACTGCAAGTTCTGCAAACAACTTACCCAGGCACTTGTGTTCCTCCAAACCCTAGCTACCACCTGTTACACATTCAGTGGAGCTTTTAGCCCCAAAATGGTCCAAATATTGCACCCCCGGACCCCTTTAGCCCAAAAATGGTTCAAAATGACGAAAATTGCACCCCGGCCCTTTTTTTCCCAAAAATGGTTCAAAATGCCAAAATTTAACCCCCTGCCCCTTTTAGCCCCAAAAATGGTCCAAAATGTAACCCCCGGCACTTTTAGCCCCAAAATGGTGCAAAATTGCACCCCCGGCCCCTTTAGCCCAAAAATTGGTTCAAAATTGACCAAAATTTAACCCCCGCCCCTTTTAGCCCCAAAATGGTCCAAAATTGCACCCCCGGCCCTTTTAGCCCAAAAATGATCCAAAATTTAACCCCCGCCCCTTTAGCCCAAAAAATGTCCAAGATTGCACCCCTGGCCCATTTAGCCCAAAAATTATCCAAAATTTAACCCCTGGCCCTTTTAGCCAAAAAATGGTCAAAAATTGCACTCCTGACCCTTTTAGCCCCAAAATGGTCCAAAATTGCACCCCAGTCCTTTTAGCCCAAAAAATTTCCAAAATTGCACCCCCAACCCCTTTAGCCCAAAAATTGTTCAAAATGACCAAAATTGCACCCCCGGCCCTTTTGTCTCAAAAATTGTCCAAAAATGCACCTCCGACCCTTTTAGCCCAAAAATGGTCCAGAATTGCACCCCCGGCCCTTTTAGCCCAAAAATGGTTCAAAATGACCAAAATTGCACCCCTGCCCCTTTTGTTCCAAATATGGTTCAAAATTGTCCAAAATTTAACCCCCGGCCCTTTTAGCCCAAAAATGGTTCAAAATGACGAAAATTGCACCCCCGGCCCTTTTAGCCCCAAAATGGTTCAAAATGACCAAAATTTAACCCCCGGCCCTTTTAGCCCAAAATGACCAAAATTGCACCCCCGGCCCTTTTAGCCCAAAAATGGTCCAAAATGACCAAAATTGCACCCCCGGCCCTTTTGTCCCAAAAATGGTTCAAAATTGTCCAAAATTTAACCCCCGGCCCTTTTAGCCCAAAAATGGTCCAAAATGACCAAAATTGCACCCCCGGCCCTTTTAGCCCAAAAATGGTTCAAAATTGTCCAAAATTTAACCCCTGGCCCTTTTGTCCCAAAAATGGTTCAAAATTGTCCAAAATTTAACCCCCGGCCCTTTTAGCCCAAAAATGGTCCAAAATGACCAAAATTGCACCCCGGCCCATTTAGCCCAAAAATGGTTCAAAATGACAAAAATTGCACCCCCGGCCCTTTTGTCCCAAAAATGGATAAAAATTGTCCAAAATTTAACCCCCGGCCCTTTTAGCCCAAAATGACCAAAATTGCACCCCCGGCCCTTTTAGCCCAAAAATGGTCCAAAATGACCAAAATTGCACCCCCGGCCCTTTTAGCCCAAAAATGGCTCAAAATGACGAAAATTGCACCCCCGGCCCTTTTGTCCCAAAAATGGTTCAAAATTGTCCAAAATTTAACCCCCGGCCCTTTTGTCCCAAAAATGGTTCAAAATTATCCAAAATTTAACCCCCGGCCCTTTTAGCCCAAAAATGGTTCAAAATGACAAAAATTGCACCCCCAGCCCTTTTGTCCCAAAAATGGTTCAAAATTGTCCAAAATTTAACCCCCGGCCCTTTTAGCCCAAAAATGGTTCAAAATGACGAAAATTGCACCCTGGCCCTTTTGTCCCAAAAATGGTTCAAAATTGTCCAAAATTTAACCCCCGGCCCCTTTTAGCCCAAAAATGGTTCAAAATGACAAAATTGCACCCCCGGCCCTTTTGTCCCAAAAATTATCCAAAATTTAACCCCCGGCCCTTTTAGCCCAAAAATGGTACAAAATGACCAAAATTGCACCCCCGGCCCTTTTAGCCCAAAAATGGTTCAAAATTGTCCAAAATTTAACCCCCGGCCCTTTTGTCCCAAAAATGGTTCAAAATTGTCCAAAATTTAACCCCCGGCCCTTTTAGCCCAAAAATGGTCCAAAATGACCAAGATTGCACCCCGGCCCTTTTAGCCCAAAAATGGTTCAAAATGACAAAAATTGCACCCCCGGCCCTTTTGTCCCAAAAATGAATAAACATTGTCCAAAATTTAACCCCCGGCCCTTTTAGCCCAAAATGACCAAAATTGCACTCCCGGCCCATTTAGCCCAAAAATGGTCCAAAATGACCAAAATTGCACCCCCGGCCCTTTTAGCCCAAAAATGGTTCAAAATTGTCCAAAATTTAACCCCCGGCCCTTTTAGCCCAAAAATGGTCCAAAATGACCAAAATTGCACCCCCGGCCCTTTTAGCCCAAAAATGGTTCAAATTGTACAAAATTTGCACCCCCGGCCCTTTTGTCCCAAAAATGGTTCAAAATTGTCCAAAATTTAACCCCCGGCCCTTTTAGCCCAAAAATGGTTCAAAATGACGAAAATTGCACCCCCGGCCCTTTTGTCCCAAAAATGGTTCAAAATTGTCCAAAATTTAACCCCCGGCCCTTTTAGCCCAAAAATGGTCCAAAATGACCAAAATTGCACCCCGGCCCTTTTAGCCCAAAAATGGTTCAAAATGACGAAAATTGCACCCCCGGCCCTTTTGTCCCAAAAATGGTTCAAAATTGTCCAAAATTTAACCCCCGGCCCTTTTAGCCCAAAAATGGTCAAAATTGACCAAAATTGCACCCCCGGCCCTTTTAGCCCAAAAATGGTCCAAAATGACCAAAATTGCACCCCCGGCCCTTTTGTCCCAAAAATGGTTCAAAACTGTCCAAAATTTAACCCCCGGCCCTTTTAGCCCAAAATGACCAAAATTGCACCCCCGGCCCTTTTAGCCCAAAAATGGTCCAAAATGACCAAAATTGCACCCCCGGCCCTTTTAGCCCAAAAATGGTCCAAAATTACCAAAATTGCACCCCCGGCCCTTTTAGCCCAAAAATGGTTCAAAATGACAAAAATTGCACCCCAGCCCTTTTGTCCCAAAAATGGTTCAAAATTGTCCAAAATTTAACCCCCGGCCCTTTTAGCCCAAAAATGGTTCAAAATGACGAAAATTGCACCCCGGCCCTTTTGTCCCAAAAATGGTTCAAAATTGTCCAAAATTTAACCCCCGGCCCTTTTAGCCCAAAAATGGTTCAAATTGACAAAATTGCACCCCCGGCCCTTTTGTCCCAAAAATGGTTCAAAATTATCCAAAATTTAACCCCCGGCCCTTTTAGCCCAAAAATGGTTCAAAATTGTCCAAAATTTAACCCCCGGCCCTTTTGTCCCAAAAATGGTTCAAAATTGTCCAAAATTTAACCCCGGCCCTTTTAGCCCAAAAATGGTTCAAAATTGTCACCCCCGGCCCTTTTGTCCCAAAATGGTTCAAAATTGTCCAAAATTTAACCCCCGGCCCTTTTAGCCCAAAAATGGTTCAAAATGACCAAAATTGCACCCCCGGCCCTTTTGACCCAAAAATGGTTCAAAATTGTCCAAAATTTAACCCCCGGCCCTTTTAGCCCAAAAATGGTTCAAAATGACGAAAATTGCACCCCCGGCCCTTTTGTCCCAAAAATGGTTCAAAATTGTCAAAAATTTAACCCCCGGCCCTTTTAGCCCAAAAATGGTCCAAAATGACCAAAATTGCACCCCCGGCCCTTTTAGCCCAAAAATGGTTCAAAATGACCAAAATTTCACCCCCTGGCCTTTTAGCCCAAAATGGTTCAAAATGACGAAAATTTGCACCCCCGGCCCTTTTGTCCCAAAAATGGTTCAAAATTGTCCAAAATTTAACCCCCGGCCCTTTTAGCCCAAAAATGGTCCAAATTGACCAAAATTGCACCCCGGCCCTTTTAGCCCAAAAATGGTTCAAAATGACGAAAATTGCACCCCCGGCCCTTTTGTCCCAAAAATGGTTCAAAATTGTCCAAAATTTAACCCCCGGCCCTTTTAGCCCAAAAATGGTCAAAATTGACCAAAATTGCACCCCCGGCCCTTTTAGCCCAAAAATGGTTCAAAATGACGAAAATTGCACCCCCGGCCCTTTTGTCCCAAAAATGGTTCAAAATTGTCCAAAATTTAACCCCCGGCCCTTTTAGCCAAAAAATGGTTCAAAATTGTCCAAAATTTAACCCCCGGCCCTTTTAGCCCAAAAATGGTTCAAAATGACGAAAATTGCACCCCCGGCCCTTTTGTCCCAAAAATGGTTCAAAATTGTCCAAAATTTAACCCCCGGCCCTTTTGTCCCAAAAATGGTTCAAAATTGTCCAAAATTTAACCCCCGGCCCTTTTAGCCCAAAAATGGTTCAAAATGACAAAAATTGCACCCCGGCCCTTTTGTCCCAAAAATGGTTCAAAATTGTCCAAAATTTAACCCCCGGCCCTTTTAGCCCAAAAATGGTCCAAAATGACCAAAATTGCACCCCGGCCCTTTTAGCCCAAAAAGCCCAAAAATGGTTCAAAATGACGAAAATTGCACCCCCGGCCCTTTTGTCCCAAAAATGGTTAAAAATTGTCCAAAATTTAACCCCCGGCCCTTTTAGCCCAAAAATGGTTCAAAATGACCAAAATTGCACCCCCGGCCCTTTTAGCCCAAAAATGGTTCAAAATTGTCCAAAATTTAACCCCCGGCCCTTTTAGCCCAAAAATGGTTCAAAATGACGAAAATTGCACCCCCGGCCCTTTTGTCCCAAAAATGGTTCAAAATTGTCCAAAATTTAACCCCCGGCCCTTTTAGCCCAAAAATGGTACAAAATTGCACCCCCGGCCCTTTAGCCCAAAAATGGTTCAAAATGACAAAAATTGCACCCCCGGCCCTTTTGTCCCAAAAATGGTTCAAAATTGTCCAAAATTTAACCCCCGGCCCTTTTAGCCCAAAAATGGTTCAAAATGACGAAAATTGCACCCCCGGCCCTTTTGTCCCAAAAATGGTTCAAAATTGTCCAAAATTTAACCCCCGGCCCTTTTAGCCCAAAAATGGTTCAAAATGACCAAAATTGCACCCCGGGCCCTTTTAGCCCAAAAATGGTTCAAAATTTCCCAAAATTGCACCCCCGGCCCTTTTGTCCCAAAAATGGTTCAAAATTGTCCAAAATTTAACCCCCGGCCCTTTTAGCCCAAAAATGGTTCAAAATGACGAAAATTGCACCCCCGGCCCTTTTGTCCCAAAAATGGTTCAAAATGTCCAAAATTTAACCCCCGGCCCTTTTAGCCCAAAAATGGTCCAAATTGACCAAAATTGCACCCCGGCCCTTTTAGCCCAAAAATGGTTCAAAATGACGAAAATTGCACCCCCGGCCCTTTTGTCCCAAAAATGGTTCAAAATTGTCCAAAATTTAACCCCCGGCCCTTTTAGCCAAAAAATGGTCCAAAATGACCAAAATTGCACCCCCGGCCCTTTTAGCCCAAAAATGGTTCAAAATGACGAAAATTGCACCCCCGGCCCTTTTGTCCCAAAAATGGTCAAAATGACGAAAATTGCTCCCCCGGCCCTTTTGTCCCAAAAATGGTTCAAAATTGTCAAAATTTAACCCCCGGCCCTTTTAGCCCAAAAATGGTCCAAAATGACCAAAATTGCACCCCCGGCCCTTTTAGCCCAAAAATGGTTCAAAATGACGAAAATTGCACCCCCGGCCCTTTTGTCCCAAAAATGGTTCAAAATTGTCCAAAATTTAACCCCCGGCCCTTTTAGCCCAAAAATGGTTCAAAATGACGAAAATTGCACCCCCGGCCCTTTTGTCCCAAAAATGGTTCAAAATGACCAAAATTGCACCCCCGGCCCTTTTAGCCCAAAAATGGTTCAAAATTGTCCAAAATTGCACCCCCGGCCCTTTTGTCCCAAAAATGGTTCAAAATTGTCCAAAATTTAACCCCCGGCCCTTTTAGCCCAAAAATGGTTCAAAATGACGAAAATTGCACCCCCGGCCCTTTTGTCCCAAAAATGGTTCAAAATTGTCCAAAATTTAACCCCCGGCCCTTTTAGCCCAAAAATGGTCCAAAATGACCAAAATTGCACCCCCGGCCCTTTTAGCCCAAAAATGGTTCAAAATGACGAAAATTGCACCCCCGGCCCTTTTGTCCCAAAAATGGTTCAAAATTGTCCAAAATTTAACCCCCGGCCCTTTTAGCCCAAAAATGGTTCAAAATGACCAAAATTGCACCCCCCGGCCCTTTTAGCCCAAAAATGGTTCAAAATGACGAAAATTGCACCCCCGGCCCTTTTGTCCCAAAAATGGTTCAAAATTGTCCAAAATTTAACCCCCGGCCCTTTTAGCCCAAAAATGGTTCAAAATGACCAAAATTGCACCCCCGGCCCTTTTGTCCCAAAAATGGTTCAAAATTGTCCAAAATTGCACCCCCGGCCCTTTTGTCCCAAAAATGGTTCAAAATTGTCCAAAATTTAACCCCCGGCCCTTTTAGCCCAAAAATGGTTCAAAATGACGAAAATTGCACCCCCGGCCCTTTTGTCCCAAAAATGGTTCAAAATTGTCCAAAATTTAACCCCCGGCCCTTTTAGCCCAAAAATGGTCCAAAATGACCAAAATTGCACCCCGGCCCTTTTAGCCCAAAAATGGTTCAAAATGACGAAAATTGCACCCCCGGCCCTTTTGTCCCAAAAATGGTTCAAAATTGTCGAAAATTTAACCCCCGGCCCTTTTGTCCCAAAAATTGTTCAAAATTGTCCAAAATTGTCCAAAATTTAACCCCCGGCCCTTTTAGCCCAAAAATGGTCCAAAATGACGAAAATTGCACCCCCGGCCCTTTTGGCCCAAAAATGGTTCAAAAATTACCAAAAATTGACCAAAATTGCACCCCGGCCCTTTTGTCCCAAAAATGGTTCAAAATTGTCCAAAATTTAACCCCCGGCCCTTTTAGCCCAAAAATGGGTTCAAAATGACGAAAATTGCACCCCCGGCCCTTTTGTCCCAAAAATGGTTCAAAATTGTCCAAAATTTAACCCCCGGCCCTTTTAGCCCAAAAATGGTCCAAATTGACCAAAATTTAACCCCCGGCCCTTTTAGCCCAAAAATGGTTCAAAATGACGAAAATTGCACCCCCGGCCCTTTTGTCCCAAAAATGGTTCAAAATTGTCCAAAATTTAACCCCCGGCCCTTTTAGCCCAAAAATGGTTCAAAATGACGAAAATTGCACCCCCGGCCCTTTTGTCCCAAAAATGGTTCAAAATTGTCCAAAATTTAACCCCCGGCCCTTTTAGCCCAAAAATGGTCCAAAATGACCAAAATTGCACCCCCGGCCCTTTTTAGCCCAAAAATGGTTCAAAATGACGAAAATTGCACCCCCGGCCCTTTTAGCCCAAAAATGGTTCAAAATGACGAAAATTGCACCCCCGGCCCTTTTGTCCCAAAAATGGTTCAAAATTGTCCAAAATTTAACCCCCGGCCCTTTTAGCCCAAAAATGGTTCAAAATGACCAAAATTGCACCCCCGGCCCTTTTAGCCCAAAAATGGTTCAAAATGACCAAAATTGCACCCCCGGCCCTTTTGTCCCAAAAATGGTTCAAAATGACCAAAATTGCACCCCCGGCCCTTTTAGCCCAAAAATGGTTCAAAATGACGAAAATTGCACCCCCGGCCCTTTTGTCCCAAAAATGGTTCAAAATTGTCCAAAATTTAACCCCCGGCCCTTTTAGCCCAAAAATGGTCCAAAATGACCAAAATTGCACCCCCGGCCCTTTTAGCCCAAAAATGGTTCAAAATGACGAAAATTGCACCCCCGGCCCTTTTAGCCCAAAAATGGTTCAAAATGACGAAAATTGCACCCCCGGCCCTTTTGTCCCAAAAATGGTTCAAAATTGTCCAAAATTTAACCCCCGGCCCTTTTAGCCCAAAAATGGTCCAAAATGACCAAAATTGCACCCCCGGCCCTTTTAGCCCAAAAATGGTTCAAAATGACGAAAATTGCACCCCCGGCCCTTTTGTCCCAAAAATGGTTCAAAATTGTCCAAAATTTAACCCCCGGCCCTTTTAGCCCAAAAATGGTTCAAAATGACCAAAATTGCACCCCCGGCCCTTTTAGCCCAAAAATGGTTCAAAATGACGAAAATTGCACCCCCGGCCCTTTTGTCCCAAAAATGGTTCAAAATTGTCCAAAATTTAACCCCCGGCCCTTTTAGCCCAAAAATGGTTCAAAATGACGAAAATTGCACCCCCGGCCCTTTTGTCCCAAAAATGGTTCAAAATTGTCCAAAATTTAACCCCCGGCCCTTTTAGCCCAAAAATGGTTCAAAATGACGAAAATTGCACCCCCGGCCCTTTTAGCCCAAAAATGGTTCAAAATGACGAAAATTGCACCCCCGGCCCTTTTAGCCCAAAAATGGTTCAAAATGACGAAAATTGCACCCCCGGCCCTTTTGTCCCAAAAATGGTTCAAAATGACCAAAATTGCACCCCCGGCCCTTTTAGCCCAAAAATGGTTCAAAATGACGAAAATTGCACCCCCGGCCCTTTTGTCCCAAAAATGGTTCAAAATTGTCCAAAATTTAACCCCCGGCCCTTTTAGCCCAAAAATGGTTCAAAATGACGAAAATTGCACCCCCGGCCCTTTTGTCCCAAAAATGGTTCAAAATTGTCCAAAATTTAACCCCCGGCCCTTTTGACCAAAAATGGTTCAAAATGACGAAAATTGCACCCCCGGCCCTTTTGTCCAAAAATGGTTCAAAATGACAAAAATTGCAACCCCGGCCCTTTTGTCCCAAAAATGGATCAAATTGTCCAAAATTTAACCCCCGGCCCTTTTAGCCCAAAAATGGTCCAAAATGACCAAAATTGCACCCCCGGCCCTTTTAGCCCAAAAATGGTTCAAAATGACGAAAATTGCACCCCCGGCCCTTTTAGCCCAAAAATGGTTCAAAATGACGAAAATTGCACCCCCGGCCCTTTTGTCCCAAAAATGGTTCAAAATTGTCCAAAATTTAACCCCCGGCCCTTTTAGCCCAAAAATGGTTCAAAATGACGAAAATTGCACCCCCGGCCCTTTTTGTCCCAAAAATGGTTCAAAATTGTCCAAAATTTAACCCCCGGCCCTTTTAGCCAAAAAATGGTCCAAAATGACCAAAATTGCACCCCGGCCCTTTTAGCCCAAAAATGGTTCAAAATGACGAAAATTGCACCCCCGGCCCTTTTGTCCCAAAAATGGTTCAAAATGTCCAAAATTTAACCCCCGGCCCTTTTAGCCCAAAAATGGTTCAAAATGACCAAAATTGCACCCCCGGCCCTTTTAGCCCAAAAATGGTTCAAAATGACAAAAAATTGCACCCCCGGCCCTTTTGTCCCAAAAATGGTTCAAAATTGTCCAAAATTTAACCCCCGGCCCTTTTAGCCCAAAAATGGTTCAAAATGACCAAAATTGCACCCCCCGGCCCTTTTAGCCCAAAAATGGTTCAAAATTGTCGAAAATTGCACCCCCGGCCCTTTTGCCCAAAAATGGTTCAAAATGACCAAAATTGCACCCCCGGCCCTTTTAGCCCAAAAATGGTTCAAAATGACCAAAATTGCACCCCCGGCCCTTTTAGCCCAAAAATGGTTCAAAATGACGAAAATTGCACCCCCGGCCCTTTTGTCCCAAAAATGGTTCAAAATTGTCCAAAATTTAACCCCCGGCCCTTTTAGCCCAAAAATGGTTCAAAATGACGAAAATTGCACCCCGGCCCTTTTGTCCCAAAAATGGTTCAAAATTGTCCAAAATTTAACCCCCGGCCCTTTTAGCCCAAAAATGGTTCAAAATGACCAAATTGCACCCCCCGGCCCTTTTAGCCCAAAAATGGTTCAAAATGACGAAAATTGCACCCCCGGCCCTTTTAGCCCAAAAATGGTTCAAAATGACGAAAATTGCACCCCCGGCCCTTTTGTCCCAAAAATGGTTCAAAATTGTCCAAAATTTAACCCCCGGCCCTTTTAGCCCAAAAATGGTTCAAAATGACGAAAATTGCACCCCCGGCCCTTTTGTCCCAAAAATGGTTCAAAATTGACAAAATTGCACCCCCGGCCCTTTTGTCCCAAAAATGGTCCAAATTGACCAAAATTAACCCCCGGCCCTTTTAAAAAAATTTCAAAAATTACCAAAATTGCACCCCCGGCCCTTTTGTCCCAAAAATGGTTCAAAATTGTCCAAAATTTAACCCCCGGCCCTTTTGGCCAAAAAATGGTCCAAAATGACCAAAATTGCACCCCCGGCCCTTTTAGCCCAAAAATGGTTCAAAATGACCAAAATTGCACCCCCGGCCCTTTTAGCCCAAAAATGGTTCAAAATGACGAAAATTGCACCCCCGGCCCTTTTAGCCCAAAAATGGTTCAAAATGACGAAAATTGCACCCCCGGCCCTTTTGTCCCAAAAATGGTTCAAAATTGTCCAAAATTTCACCCCCGGCCCTTTTAGCCCAAAAATGGTTCAAAATGACCAAAATTGAACCCCCGGCCCTTTTGTCCCAAAAATGGTTCAAAATTATCCAAAATTTAACCCCCGGCCCTTTTAGCCCAAAAATGGTTCAAAATGACGAAAATTGCACCCCCGGCCCTTTTGTCCCAAAAATGGTTCAAAATTGTCCAAAATTTAACCCCCGGCCCTTTTGCCCAAAAATGGTTCAAAATTGACCAAAATTTAACCCCCGGCCCTTTTAGCCCAAAAATGGTTCAAAATGACAAAAATTGCACCCCCGGCCCTTTTGTCCCAAAAATGGTTCAAAATTGACCAAAATTTAACCCCCGGCCCTTTTAGCCCAAAAATGGTTCAAAATGACGAAAATTGCACCCCCGGCCCTTTTGTCCCAAAAATGGTTCAAAATTGTCCAAAATTTAACCCCCGGCCCTTTTGGCCCAAAAATGGTCCAAAATGACCAAAATTGCACCCCCGGCCCTTTTAGCCCAAAAATGGTTCAAAATGACGAAAATTGCACCCCCGGCCCTTTTGTCCCAAAAATGGTTCAAAATTGTCCAAAATTTAACCCCCGGCCCTTTTAGCCAAAAAATGGTTCAAAATGACGAAAATTGCACCCCCGGCCCTTTTGTCCCAAAAATGGTTCAAAATGACCAAAATTGCACCCCCGGCCCTTTTAGCCCAAAAATGGTTCAAAATGACGAAAATTGCACCCCCGGCCCTTTTGTCCCAAAAATGGTTCAAAATGACGAAAATTGCACCCCGGCCCTTTTGTCCCAAAAATGGTTCAAAATTGTCCAAAATTTAACCCCCGGCCCTTTTAGCCCAAAAATGGTTCAAAATGACCAAAATTGCACCCCCGGCCCTTTTAGCCCAAAAATGGTAAAAAAAAAATTTAACCCCCGGCCCTTTTAGCCCAAAAATGGTTCAAAATTGACAAAAATTGCACCCCGGCCCTTTTAGCCCAAAAATGGTTCAAAATGACGAAAATTGCACCCCCGGCCCTTTTGTCCCAAAAATGGTTCAAAATTGTCCAAAATTTAACCCCCGGCCTATTAGCCCAAAAATGGTTCAAAATTGTCCAAAATTTAACCCCCGGCCCTTTTAGCCCAAAAATGGTTCAAAATGACGAAAATTGCACCCCCGGCCCTTTTGTCCCAAAAATGGTTCAAAATTGTCCAAAATTTAACCCCCGGCCCTTTTAGCCCAAAAATGGTCCAAAATGACCAAAATTGCACCCCGGCCCTTTTAGCCCAAAAATGGTTCAAAATGACAAAAATTACAAAAATTGCACCCCCGGCCCTTTTAGCCCAAAAATGGTTCAAAATTGTCCAAAATTGCACCCCCGGCCCTTTTGTCCCAAAAATGGTTCAAAATTGTCCAAAATTTAACCCCCGGCCCTTTTAGCCCAAAAATGGTTCAAAATGACCAAAATTGAACCCCCGGCCCTTTTAGCCCAAAAATGGTTCAAAATTGACCAAAATTGAACCCCGGCCCTTTTAGCCCAAAAATGGTTCAAAATGACGAAAATTGCACCCCCGGCCCTTTTGTCCCAAAAATGGTTCAAAATTGTCCAAAATTTAACCCCCGGCCCTTTTAGCCCAAAAATGGTCCAAAATGACCAAAATTGCACCCCCGGCCCTTTTAGCCCAAAAATGGTTCAAAATGACGAAAATTGCACCCCCGGCCCTTTTGTCCCAAAAATGGTTCAAAATGACCAAAATTGCACCCCCGGCCCTTTTAGCCCAAAAATGGTTCAAAATGACGAAAATTGCACCCCCGGCCCTTTTGTCCCAAAAATGGTTCAAAATGACGAAAATTGCACCCCCGGCCCTTTTGTCCCAAAAATGGTTCAAAATGACCAAAATTGAACCCCCGGCCCTTTTAGCCCAAAAATGGTTCAAAATGACGAAAATTGCACCCCCGGCCCTTTTGTCCCAAAAATGGTTCAAAATTGTCCAAAATTTAACCCCCGGCCCTTTTAGCCCAAAAATGGTTCAAAATGACGAAAATTGCACCCCCGGCCCTTTTAGCCCAAAAATGGCTCAAAATGACGAAAATTGCACCCCGGCCCTTTTGTCCCAAAAATGGTTCAAAATTGTCCAAAATTTAACCCCCGGCCCTTTTAGCCCAAAAATGGTTCAAAATGACGAAAATTGCACCCCCGGCCCTTTTGTCCCAAAAATGGTTCAAAATGACCAAAATTGCACCCCCGGCCCTTTTGTCCCAAAAATGGTTCAAAATTGACCAAAATTTAACCCCCGGCCCTTTTAGCCCAAAAATGGTTCAAAATGACGAAAATTGCACCCCCGGCCCTTTTGTCCCAAAAATGGTTCAAAATTGTCCAAAATTTAACCCCCGGCCCTTTTAGCCCAAAAATGGTTCAAAATGACGAAAATTGCACCCCTGGCCCTTTTTGTCCCAAAAATGGTTCAAAATTGTCCAAAATTTAACCCCCGGCCCTTTTAGCCCAAAAATGGTTCAAAATGACCAAAATTGCACCCCCGGCCCTTTTAGCCCAAAAATGGTTCAAAATGACCAAAATTGCACCCCCGGCCCTTTTAGCCCAAAAATGGTTCAAAATGACGAAAATTGCACCCCCGGCCCTTTTGTCCCAAAAATGGTTCAAAATTGTCCAAAATTTAACCCCCGGCCCTTTTAGCCCAAAAATGGTTCAAAATGACGAAAATTGCACCCCGGCCCTTTTGTCCCAAAAATGGTTCAAAATTGTCCAAAATTTAACCCCCGGCCCTTTTAGCCCAAAAATGGTCCAAATTGACCAAAATTGCACCCCCGGCCCTTTTAGCCCAAAAATGGCTCAAAATGACGAAAATTGCACCCCCGGCCCTTTTAGCCCAAAAATGGTTCAAAATTGTCCAAAATTGCACCCCCGGCCCTTTTAGCCCAAAAATGGTTCAAAATTGACCAAAATTTCACCCCCGGCCCTTTTAGCCCAAAAATGGTTCAAAATGACGAAAATTGCACCCCCGGCCCTTTTGTCCCAAAAATGGTTCAAAATTGTCCAAAATTTAACCCCCGGCCCTTTTAGCCCAAAAAATGGTCCAAAATGACCAAAATTGCACCCCCGGCCCTTTTAGCCCAAAAATGGTTCAAAATGACCAAAATTGCACCCCGGCCCTTTTAGCCCAAAAATGGTTCAAAATGACTAAAATTGCACCCCCGGCCCTTTTAGCCCAAAAATGGTTCAAAATTTCAAAAATTGCAACCCCGGCCCTTTTAGCCCAAAAATGGTTCAAAATGACGAAAATTGCACCCCCGGCCCTTTTGCCCAAAAATGTTCAAAATGACAAAAATTGCACCCCCGGCCCTTTTGTCCCAAAAATGGTTCAAAATTGTCCAAAATTTAACCCCCGGCCCTTTTAGCCCAAAAATGGTTCAAAATGACCAAAATTGCACCCCCGGCCCTTTTAGCCCAAAAATGGTTCAAAATGACGAAAATTGCACCCCCGGCCCTTTTGTCCCAAAAATGGTTCAAAATTGTCCAAAATTTAACCCCCGGCCCTTTTAGCCCAAAAATGGTTCAAAATGACGAAAATTGCACCCCCGGCCCTTTTGTCCCAAAAATGGTTCAAAATTGTCCAAAATTTAACCCCCGGCCCTTTTAGCCCAAAAATGGTTCAAAATGACGAAAATTGCACCCCCGGCCCTTTTGTCCCAAAAATGGTTCAAAATTGTCCAAAATTTAACCCCCGGCCCTTTTAGCCCAAAAATGGTCCAAAATGACCAAAATTGAACCCCGGCCCTTTTAGCCCAAAAATGGCTCAAAATGACAAAAATTGCACCCCCGGCCCTTTTGTCCCAAAAATGGTTCAAAATTGACCAAAATTTAACCCCCGGCCCTTTTAGCCCAAAAATGGTTCAAAATGACGAAAATTGCACCCCCGGCCCTTTTGTCCCAAAAATGGTTCAAAATTGTCCAAAATTTAACCCCCGGCCCTTTTAGCCCAAAAATGGTTCAAAATGACCAAAATTGCACCCCCGGCCCTTTTAGCCCAAAAATGGTTCAAAATGACGAAAATTGCACCCCCGGCCCTTTTGTCCCAAAAATGGTTCAAAATTGACCAAAATTTAACCCCCGGCCCTTTTAGCCCAAAAATGGTTCAAAATGACGAAAATTGCACCCCCGGCCCTTTTAGCCCAAAAATGGTTCAAAATGACGAAAATTGCACCCCCGGCCCTTTTTGGCCCAAAAATGGTTCAAAATTGTCCAAAATTGAACCCCCGGCCCTTTTAGCCCAAAAATGGTTCAAAATGACGAAAATTGCACACCCGGCCCTTTTGTCCCAAAAATGGTTCAAAATTGTCCAAAATTTAACCCCCGGCCCTTTTAGCCCAAAAATGGTTCAAAATGACCAAAATTGCACCCCGGCCCTTTTAGCCCAAAAATGGTTCAAAATGACCAAAATTGCACCCCCGGCCCTTTTGTCCCAAAAATGGTTCAAAATTGTCCAAAATTTAAACCCTGGCCTATTAGCCCAAAAATGGTTCAAAATGACGAAAATTGCACCCCCGGCCCTTTTGTCCCAAAAATGGTTCAAAATTGTCCAAAATTTAACCCCCGGCCCTTTTAGCCCAAAAATGGTCCAAAATGACGAAAATTGCACCCCCGGCCCTTTTAGCCCAAAAATGGTTCAAAATGACGAAAATTGAACCCCCGGCCCTTTTGTCCCAAAAATGGTTCAAAATTGACCAAAATTTAACCCCCGGCCCTTTTAGCCCAAAAATGGTTCAAAATGACGAAAATTGCACCCCCGGCCCTTTTGTCCCAAAAATGGTTCAAAATTGTCCAAAATTTAACCCCCCGGCCCTTTTAGCCCAAAAATGGTTCAAAATGACCAAAATTGCACCCCCCCCGGGCCCAAAAATGGTTCAAAATGACGAAAATTGCACCCCCGGCCCTTTTAGCCCAAAAATGGTTCAAAATTGTCCAAAATTTAACCCCCGGCCCTTTTAGCCAAAAAATGGTCCAAAATGACCAAAATTGCACCCCCGGCCCTTTTAGCCCAAAAATGGTTCAAAATGACGAAAATTGCACCCCCGGCCCTTTTAGCCCAAAAATGGTTCAAAATTGTCCAAAATTGCACCCCCGGCCCTTTTAGCCCAAAAATGGTTCAAAATGACGAAAATTGCACCCCCGGCCCTTTTGTCCCAAAAATGGTTCAAAATTGTCCAAAATTTAACCCCCGGCCCTTTTAGCCCAAAAATGGTTCAAAATGACGAAAATTGCAGCCCCGGCCCTTTTGTCCCAAAAATGGTTCAAAATTTTCCAAAATTTAACCCCCGGCCCTTTTAGCCCAAAAATGGTTCAAAATTGACCAAAATTGCACCCCCGGCCCTTTTAGCCCAAAAATGGCTCAAAATGACCAAAATTGCACCCCCGGCCCTTTTGTCCCAAAATGGTTCAAAATTGTCCAAAATTTAACCCCCGGCCCTTTTGGCCAAAAAATGGTTCAAAATGACCAAAATTGCACCCCCGGCCCTTTTAGCCCAAAAATGGTTCAAAATGACGAAAATTGCACCCCCGGCCCTTTTAGCCCAAAAATGGTTCAAAATGACGAAAATTGCACCCCCGGCCCTTTTGTCCCAAAAATGGTTCAAAATTGTCCAAAATTTAACCCCCGGCCCTTTTAGCCCAAAAATGGTTCAAAATGACCAAAATTGCACCCCCGGCCCTTTTAGCCCAAAAATGGTTCAAAATGACGAAAATTGCACCCCCGGCCCTTTTGTCCCAAAAATGGTTCAAAATTGACCAAAATTTAACCCCCGGCCCTTTTGTCCCAAAAATGGTTCAAAATTGTCCAAAATTTAACCCCCGGCCCTTTTAGCCCAAAAATGGTTCAAAATGACCAAAATTGCACCCCCGGCCCTTTTGTCCCAAAAATGGTTCAAAATTGTCCAAAATTGCACCCCTGGCCCTTTTAGCCCAAAAATGGTTCAAAATGACCAAAATTGCACCCCCGGCCCTTTTGTCCCAAAAATGGTTCAAAATTGTCCAAAATTTAACCCCCGGCCCTTTTAGCCCAAAAATGGTCCAAATTGACCAAAATTGCACCCCGGCCCTTTTAGCCCAAAAATGGCTCAAAATGACGAAAATTGCACCCCCGGCCCTTTTGTCCCAAAAATGGTTCAAAATTGTCCAAAATTTAACCCCCGGCCCTTTTGGCCCAAAAATGGTCCAAAATGACCAAAATTGCACCCCAGCCCTTTTAGCCCAAAAATGGTTCAAAATGACGAAAATTGCACCCCCGGCCCTTTTGTCCCAAAAATGGTTCAAAATTGTCCAAAATTTAACCCCCGGCCCTTTTAGCCCAAAAATGGTTCAAAATGACCAAAATTGCACCCCCGGCCCTTTTAGCCCAAAAATGGTTCAAAATTGTCCAAAATTTAACCCCCGGCCCTTTTGTCCCAAAAATGGTTCAAAATTGTCCAAAATTTAACCCCCGGCCCTTTTAGCCCAAAAATGGTCCAAAATGACCAAAATTGCACCCCCGGCCCTTTTAGCCCAAAAATGGTTCAAAATGACGAAAATTTCACCCCCGGCCCTTTTAGCCCAAAAATGGTTCAAAATGACGAAAATTGCACCCCGGCCCTTTTGTCCCAAAAATGGTTCAAAATTTTCACCCCCGGCCCTTTTAGCCCAAAAATGGTTCAAAATGACGAAAATTGCACCCCCGGCCCTTTTAGCCCAAAAATGGTTCAAAATGACCAAATTTGCGCCCCGGCCCTTTTGTCCCAAAAAATGGTTCAAAATGACGAAAATTGCACCCCCGGCCCTTTTAGCCCAAAAATGGTTCAAAATGTCCAAAATTTAACCCCCGGCCCTTTTAGCCCAAAAATGGTTCAAAATGACGAAAATTGCAGCCCCGGCCCTTTTGTCCCAAAAATGGTTCAAAATTGTCCAAAATTTAACCCCCGGCCCTTTTAGCCCAAAAATGGTCCAAATTGACCAAAATTGCACCCTGGCCCTTTTAGCCCAAAAATGGTTCAAAATGACGAAAATTGCACCCCCGGCCCTTTTGTCCCAAAAATGGTTCAAAATTGTCCAAAATTTAACCCCCGGCCCTTTTAGGCCAAAAATGGTTCAAAATGACCAAAATTGCACCCCCGGCCCTTTTAGCCCAAAAATGGTTCAAAATGACGAAAATTGCACCCCCGGACCTTTTGTCCCAAAAATGGTTCAAAATTGTCCAAAATTTAACCCCCGGCCCTTTTAGCCCAAAAATGGTTCAAAATGACGAAAATTGCACCCCGGCCCTTTTAGCCCAAAAATGGTTCAAAATGACCAAAATTGCACCCCCGGCCCTTTTAGCCCAAAAATGGTTCAAAATTGACCAAAATTTAACCCCGGCCCTTTTAGCCCAAAAATGGTTCAAAATGACAAAAATTGCACCCCCGGCCCTTTTGTCCCAAAAATGGTTCAAAATGACACCCCCGGCCCTTTTGTCCCAAAAATGGTTCAAAATTGTCCAAATTTAACCCCCGGCCCTTTTAGCCCAAAAATGGTTCAAAATGACGAAAATTGCACCCCCGGCCCTTTTGTCCCAAAAATGGTTCAAAATTGTCCAAAATTTAACCCCCGGCCCTTTTAGCCCAAAAATGGTCCAAAATGACCAAAATTGCACCCCGGCCCTTTTAGCCCAAAAATGGTTCAAAATGACGAAAATTGCACCCCCGGCCCTTTTGTCCCAAAAATGGTTCAAAATTGTCCAAAATTTAACCCCCGGCCCTTTTAGCCAAAAAATGGTCCAAAATGACCAAAATTGCACCCCCGGCCCTTTTAGCCCAAAAATGGTTCAAAATGACGAAAATTGCACCCCCGGCCCTTTTAGCCCAAAAATGGTTCAAAATGACGAAAATTGCACCCCCGGCCCTTTTGTCCCAAAAATGGTTCAAAATGACGAAAATTGCACCCCCGGCCCTTTTGTCCCAAAAATGGTTCAAAATTGTCCAAAATTTAACCCCCGGCCCTTTTAGCCCAAAAATGGTTCAAAATGACGAAAATTGCACCCCGGCCCTTTTGTCCCAAAAATGGTTCAAAATTGTCCAAAATTTAACCCCCGGCCCTTTTAGCCCAAAAATGGTTCAAAATGACGAAAATTGCACCCCCGGCCCTTTTGTCCCAAAAATGGTTCAAAATTGTCCAAAATTTAACCCCCGGCCCTTTTAGCCCAAAAATGGTCCAAAATGACCAAAATTGCACCCCAGGCCCTTTTAGCCCAAAAATGGCTCAAAATGACGAAAATTGCACCCCCGGCCCTTTTTGTCCCAAAAATGGTTCAAAATTGTCCAAAATTTAACCCCCGGCCCTTTTAGCCCAAAAATGGTTCAAAATTGTCCAAAATTGCACCCCCGGCCCTTTTAGCCCAAAAATGGTTCAAAATGACCAAAATTTAACCCCCGGCCCTTTTAGCCCAAAAATGGTTCAAAATGACGAAAATTGCACCCCCGGCCCTTTTGTCCCAAAAATGGTTCAAAATTGTCCAAAATTTAACCCCCGGCCCTTTTAGCCCAAAAATGGTCCAAAATGACCAAAATTGCACCCCCGGCCCTTTTAGCCCAAAAATGGTTCAAAATGACGAAAATTGCACACCCGGCCCTTTTGTCCCAAAAATGGTTCAAAATGACCAAAATTGCACCCCCGGCCCTTTTGTCCAAAAAATGGTTCAAAATTGTCCAAAATTGCACTCCCCGCCCTTTTAGCCCAAAAATGGTTCAAAATGACCAAAATTGCACCCCCGGCCCTTTTAGCCCAAAAATGGCTCAAAATGACGAAAATTGCACCCCCGGCCCTTTTAGCCCAAAAATGGCTCAAAATGACGAAAATTGCACCCCCGGCCCTTTTGTCCCAAAAATGGTTCAAAATTGTCCAAAATTTAACCCCCGGCCCTTTTACCCCAAAAATGGTTCAAAATGACCAAAATTGCACCCCCGGCCCTTTTAGCCCAAAAATGGTTCAAAATGACGAAAATTGCACCCCCGGCCCTTTTAGCCCAAAAATGGTTCAAAATGACCAAAATTTAACCCCCGGCCCTTTTAGCCCAAAAATGGTTCAAAATGACGAAAATTGCACCCCCGGCCCTTTTGTCCCAAAAATGGTTCAAAATTGTCCAAAATTTAACCCCCGGCCCTTTTAGCCCAAAAATGGTTCAAAATGACCAAAATTGCACCCCCGGCCCTTTTGTCTCAAAAATGGTTCAAAATTGTCCAAAATTTAACCCCCGGCCCTTTTGTCCCAAAAATGGTTCAAAATTGTCCAAAATTTAACCCCCGGCCCTTTTAGCCCAAAAAGCCCAAAAATGGTTCAAAATGACCAAAATTGCACCCCCCGGCCCTTTTAGCCCAAAAATGGTTCAAAATTGACCAAAATTCACCCCCGGCCCTTTTGCCCCAAGGTTCAAAATTGTCCAAAATTTAACCCCCCGGCCCTTTTAGCCCAAAAATGGTCAAAATGACCAAAATTGCACCCCCGGCCCTTTTAGCCCAAAAATGGTTCAAAATGACCAAAATTGCCCCCCCGGCCCTTTTAGCCCAAAAATGGTTCAAAATGACGAAAATTGCACCCCCGGCCCTTTTGTCCCAAAAATGGTTCAAAATGACCAAAATTGCACCCCCGGCCCTTTTAGCCCAAAAATGGTTCAAAATGACGAAAATTGCACCCCCGGCCCTTTTGTCCCAAAAATGGTTCAAAATTGTCCAAAATTTAACCCCCGGCCCTTTTAGCCCAAAAATGGTCCAAAATGACCAAAATTGCACCCCGGCCCTTTTAGCCCAAAAATGGTTCAAAATGACGAAAATTGCACCCCCGGCCCTTTTGTCCCAAAAATGGTTCAAAATTGTCCAAAATTTAACCCCCGGCCCTTTTAGCCCAAAAATGGTTCAAAATGACCAAAATTGCACCCCCGGCCCTTTTGTCCCAAAAATGGTTCAAAATTGTCCAAAATGTAACCCCCGGCCCTTTTAGCCCAAAAATGGTTCAAAATGACGAAAATTGCACCCCCGGCCCTTTTGTCCCAAAAATGGTTCAAAATTGTCCAAAATTTAACCCCCGGCCCTTTTAGCCAAAAAATGGTCCAAAATGACCAAAATTGCACCCCCGGCCCTTTTAGCCCAAAAATGGTTCAAAATGACGAAAATTGCACCCCCGGCCCTTTTGTCCCAAAAATGGTTCAAAATTGTCCAAAATTTAACCCCCGGCCCTTTTAGCCCAAAAATGGTTCAAAATGACCAAAATTGCACCCCCGGCCCTTTTAGCCCAAAAATGGTTCAAAATGACGAAAATTGCACCCCCGGCCCTTTTGTCCCAAAAATGGTTCAAAATTGTCCAAAATTTAACCCCCGGCCCTTTTAGCCCAAAAATGGTTCAAAATGACGAAAATTGCACCCCCGGCCCTTTTAGCCCAAAAATGGTTCAAAATGACGAAAATTGCACCCCCGGCCCTTTTAGCCCAAAAATGGTCCAAAATGACCAAAATTGCACCCCCGGCCCTTTTAGCCCAAAAATGGCTCAAAATGACGAAAATTGCACCCCCGGCCCTTTTGTCCCAAAAATGGTTCAAAATTGTCCAAAATTTAACCCCCGGCCCTTTTAGCCCAAAAATGGTAAAAAATGACCAAAATTGCACCCCAGGCCCTTTTAGCCCAAAAATGGTTCAAAATGACGAAAATTGCACCCCCGGCCCTTTTGTCCCAAAAATGGTTCAAAATTGTCCAAAATTTAACCCCCGGCCCTTTTGGCCAAAAAATGGTCCAAAAGGACCAAAATTGCACCCCCGGCCCTTTTAGCCCAAAAATGGTTCAAAATGACGAAAATTGCACCCCGGCCCTTTTAGCCCAAAAATGGTTCAAAATGACGAAAATTGCACCCCTGGCCCTTTTGTCCCCAAAAAAAAAATGTTGTCCCAAAAAATTTAACCCCCGGCCCCTTTTGGCCAAAAAATGGTCCAAAATGACCAAAATTGCACCCCCGGCCCTTTTAGCCCAAAAATGGTTCAAAATGACGAAAATTGCACCCCCGGCCCTTTTAGCCCAAAAATGGTTCAAAATGACGAAAATTGCACCCCCGGCCCTTTTGTCCCAAAAATGGTTCAAAATGACCAAAATTGAACCCCCGGGCCCTTTTAGCCAAAAAATGGTTCAAAATGACGAAAATTTGCACCCCCGGCCCTTTTAGCCCAAAAATGGTTCAAAATGACCAAAATTGCACCCCGGCCCTTTTAGCCCAAAAATGGTTCAAAATGACGAAAATTGCACCCCCGGCCCTTTTGTCCCAAAAATGGTTCAAAATTGACCAAAATTTAACCCCCGGCCCTTTTAGCCCAAAAATGGTTCAAAATGACCAAAATTGCACCCCGGCCCTTTTGTCCCAAAAATGGTTCAAAATTGTCCAAAATTTAACCCCCGGCCCTTTTAGCCCAAAAATGGTTCAAAATGACCAAAATTGCACCCCCGGCCCTTTTGTCCCAAAAATGGTTCAAAATTGGCCAAAATTTAACCCCCGGCCCTTTTAGCCCAAAAATGGTCCAAATTGACCAAAATTGCACCCCCGGCCCTTTTAGCCCAAAAATGGCTCAAAATGACGAAAATTGCACCCCCGGCCCTTTTGTCCCAAAAATGGTTCAAAATTGTCCAAAATTTAACCCCCGGCCCTTTTAGCCAAAAAATGGTCCAAAATGACCAAAATTGCACCCCCAGCCCTTTTAGCCCAAAAATGGTTCAAAATGACGAAAATTGCACCCCCGGCCCTTTTGTCCCAAAAATGGTTCAAAATTGTCCAAAATTTAACCCCCGGCCCTTTTAGCCCAAAAATGGTTCAAAATGACCAAAATTGCACCCCCGGCCCTTTTAGCCCAAAAATGGTTCAAAATGACCAAAATTGCACCCCCGGCCCTTTTAGCCCAAAAATGGTCCAAAATGACCAAAATTGCACCCCCGGCCCTTTTAGCCCAAAAATGGTTCAAAATGACGAAAATTGCACCCCCGGCCCTTTTGTCCCAAAAATGGTTCAAAATTGTCGAAAATTTAACCCCCGGCCCCAAAAATGGTTAAAAATTGTCCAAAAATGACCAAAATTGCACCCCCGGCCCTTTTAGCCCAAAAATGGTTCAAAATGACCAAAATTGCACCCCCGGCCCTTTTAGCCCAAAAATGGTTCAAAATGACGAAAATTGCACCCCCGGCCCTTTTGTCCCAAAAATGGTTCAAAATTGTCCAAAATTTAACCCCCGGCCCTTTTAGCCCAAAAATGGTTCAAAATGACGAAAATTGCACCCCCGGCCCTTTTGTCCCAAAAATGGTTCAAAATTGTCCAAAATTTAACCCCCGGCCCTTTTAGCCCAAAAATGGTTCAAAATTACCAAAATTGCACCCCGACCCTTTTACCCCAAAAATGGTTCAAAATGACCAAAATTGCACCCCCGGCCCTTTTTGTCCCAAAAATGGTTCAAAATTGTCCAAAATTTAACCCCTGGCCTTTTAGCCCAAAAATGGTTCAAAATGACCAAAATTGCACCCCCCGCCCTTTTGTCCCAAAAATGGTTCAAAATTGTCCAAAATTTAACCCCCGGCCCTTTTAGCCCAAAAATGGTCCAAAATGACCAAAATTGCACCCCCGGCCCTTTTAGCCCAAAAATGGCTCAAAATGACGAAAATTGCACCCCCGGCCCTTTTGTCCCAAAAATGGTTCAAAATTGTCCAAAATTTAACCCCCGGCCCTTTTGGCCCAAAAATGGTGCAAAATGACCAAAATTGCACCCCCAGCCCTTTTAGCCCAAAAATGGTTCAAAATGACGAAAACTGCACCCCCGGACCTTTTAGCCCAAAAATGGTTCAAAATGACAAAAATTGCACCCCCGGCCCTTTTGTCCCAAAAATGGTTCAAAATTGTCCAAAATTTAACTCCCGGCCCTTTTAGCCCAAAAATGGTTCAAAATGACGAAAATTGCACCCCTGGCCCTTTTTGTCCCAAAAATGGTTCAAAATTGTCCAAAATTTAACCCCCGGCCCTTTTAGCCAAAAATGGTTCAAAATGACCAAAATTGCACCCCCGGCCCTTTTAACCCAAAAATGGTTCAAAATTACCAAAATTGCACCCCCGGCCCTTTTAGCCCAAAAATGGCTCAAAATGACGAAAATTGCACCCCCGGCCCTTTTGTCGCAAAAATGGTTCAAAATTGTCAAAAATTTAAACAAAATTTAACCCCCGGCCCTTTTAGCCAAAAAATGGTCCAAAATGACCAAAATTGCACCCCCGGCCCTTTTAGCCCAAAAATGGCTCAAAATGACGAAAATTGCACCCCCGGCCCTTTTAGCCCAAAAATGGCTCAAAATGACGAAAATTGCACACCCGGCCCCTTTGTCCCAAAAATGGTTCAAAATTGTCCAAAATTTAACCCCCGGCCCTTTTAGCCAAAAAATGGTCCAAAATGACCAAAATTGCACCCCGGCCCTTTTAGCCCAAAAATGGTTCAAAATGACGAAAATTGCACCCCCGGCCTTTTTGTCCCAAAAATGGTTTAAAATTGTCCAAAATTTAACCCCCGGCCCTATTAGCCCAAAAATGGTTCAAAATGACCAAAATTGCACCCCCCGCCCTTTTGTCCTAAAAATGGTTCAAAATTGTCCAAAATTTAACCCCCGGCCCTTTTAGCCCAAAAATGGTTCAAATTGACCAAAATTGCACCCCTGGCCCTTTTACCCCAAAAATGGTTCAAAATGACCAAAATTTCACCCCCGGCCCTTTTAGCCCAAAAATGGTTCAAAATTGTCCAAAATTTAACCCCTGGCCTTTTAGCCCAAAAATGGTTCAAAATGACGAAAATTGCACCCCCCGCCCTTTTGTCCTAAAAATGGTTCAAAATTGTCCAAAATTTAACCCCCGGCCCTTTTAGCCCAAAAATGGTCCAAATTGACCAAAATTGCACCCCCGGCCCTTTTGTCCCAAAAATGGTTCAAAATTGACCAAATTGCACCCCCGGCCCTTTTGTCCCAAAAATGGTTCAAAATTGTCCAAAATTTAACCCCCGGCCCTTTTGGCCCAAAAATGGTTCAAAATGACCAAAATTGCACCCCCAGCCCTTTTAGCCCAAAAATGGTTCAAAATGACGAAAACTGCACCCCCGGCCCTTTTAGCCCAAAAATGGTTCAAAATTGTCCAAAATTTAACCCCCGGCCCTTTTAGCCCAAAAATGGTTCAAAATGACGAAAATTGCACCCCCGGCCCTTTTGTCCCAAAAATGGTTCAAAATTGTCCAAAATTTAACCCCCGGCCCTTTTGGCCCAAAAATGGTCCAAAATGACGAAAATTGCACCCCCGGCCCTTTTAGCCCAAAAATGGTTCAAAATGACGAAAATTGCACCCCGGCCCTTTTAGCCCAAAAATGGTTCAAAATGACAAAAATTGCACCCCCGGCCCTTTTGTCTCAAAAATGGTTCAAAATTGTCCAAAATTTAACCCCCGGCCCTTTTGTTCCAAAAATGGTTCAAAATTATCCAAAATTTAACCCCCGGCCCTTTTAGCCCAAAAATAGTTCAAAATGACCAAAATTGCACCCCCGGCCCTTTTGTCTCAAAAATGGTTCAAAATTGTCCAAAATTTAACCCCCTGCCCTTTTAGCCCAAAAATGGTTTAAAAATACCAAAATTGCACCCCCGGCCCTTTTGTCCCAAAAATGGTTCAAAATTGTCCAAAATTTAACCCCCGGCCCTTTTGGCCAAAAAATGGTCCAAAATGACCAAAATTGCACCCCCGGCCCTTTTAGCCCAAAAAATGGTTCAAAATGACGAAAATTGCACCCCCGGCCCTTTTAGCCCAAAAATGGTTCAAAATGACGAAAATTGCACTCCCGGACCTTTTGTCCCAAAAATGGTTCAAAATTGTCCAAAATTTAACCCCCGGCCCTTTTAGCCCAAAAATGGTTCAAAATGACGAAAATTGCACCCCCGGCCCTTTTGTCCCAAAAATGGTTCAAAATGACAAAAATTGCACCCCCGGCCCTTTTGTTCCAAAAATGGTTCAAAATTATCCAAAATTTAAACCCCGGCCCTTTTAGCCCAAAAATGGTTCAAAATGACCAAAATTGCACCCCCGGCCCTTTTGTCCCAAAAATGGTTCAAAATTATCCAAAATTTAACCCCCGGCCCTTTTGTCCCAAAAATGGTTCAAAATGATCCAAAATTTAACCCCCGGCCCTTTTAGCCCAAAAATAGTTTCAAAATTACCAAAATTGCACCCCCGGCCCTTTTGTCCCAAAAATGGTTCAAAATTGTCCAAAATTTAACCCCCGGCCCTTTTGGCCAAAAAATGGTCCAAAATGACCAAAATTGCACCCCCGGCCCCTTTAGCCCAAAAATGGTTCAAAATGACGAAAATTGCACCCCCGGCCCTTTTAGCCCAAAAATGGTTCAAAATGACGAAAATTGCACCCCCGGACCTTTTGTCCCAAAAATGGTTCAAAATTGTCCAAAATTTAACCCCCGGCCCTTTTAGCCCAAAAATGGTTCAAAATGACGAAAATTGCACCCCCGGCCCTTTTGTCCCAACAATGGTTCAAAATGACAAAAATTGCACCCCCGGCCCTTTTGTCCCAAAAATGGTTCAAAATTGACCAAAATTTAACCCCTGGCCCTTTTAGCCCAAAAATGGTTCAAAATGACGAAAATTGCACCCCCGGCCCTTTTGTCCCAAAAATGGTTCAAAATTGTCCAAAATTTAACCCCCGGCCCTTTTAGCCCAAAAATGGTTCAAAATGACGAAAATTGCACCCCCGGCCCTTTTGTCCCAAAAATGGTTCAAAATTGTCCAAATTTAACCCCCGGCCCTTTTGGCCAAAAAATGGTCCAAAATGACCAAAATTGCACCCCCGGCCCTTTTAGCCCAAAAATGGTTCAAAATGACGAAAATTGCACCCCCGGCCCTTTTAGCCCAAAAATGGTTCAAAATGACGAAAATTGCACCCCCGGCCCTTTTAGCCCAAAAATGGTTCAAAATGACAAAAATTGCACCCCCGGCCCTTTTGTCCAAAAATGGTTCAAAATTGTCCAAAATTTAACCCCCGGCCCTTTTGTTCCAAAAATGGTTCAAAATTACAAAAATTTGCCCAAAAATAGTTCAAAATTACCAAAATTTAACCCCCGGCCCTTTTAGCCCAAAAATGGTTCAAAATTGACCAAAATTTAACCCCCGGCCCTTTTAGCCCAAAAATGGTTCAAAATTACCAAAATTGCACCCCCGGCCCTTTTGTCCCAAAAATGGTTCAAAATTGTCCAAAATTGCACCCCCGGCCCTTTTAGCCCAAAAATGGTCCAAAATGACCAAAATTGCACCCCGGCCCTTTTAGCCCAAAAATGGCTCAAAATTACGAAAATTGCACCCCCGGCCCTTTTGTCCCAAAAATGGTTCAAAATTGTCCAAAATTTAACCCCCGGCCCTTTTAGCCAAAAAATGGTGCAAAATGACCAAAATTGCACCCCCAGCCCTTTTAGCCCAAAAATGGTTCAAATGACGAAAATTGCACCCCCGGACCTTTTAGCCCAAAAATGGTTCAAAATTGTCCAAAATTTAACCCCCGGCCCTTTTAGCCCAAAAATGGTTCAAAATTGACCAAAATTTAACCCCCGGCCCTTTTAGCCCAAAAATGGTTCAAAATGTCCAAAATTTAACCCCCGGCCCTTTTGGCCCAAAAATGGTTCAAAATTGTCCAAAATTGCACCCCTGGCCCTTTTAGCCCAAAAATGGTTCAAAATGACGAAAATTGCACCCCCGGCCCTTTTAGCCCAAAAAATGGTTCAAAATGACGAAAATTGCACCCCGGCCCTTTTGTCCCAAAAATGGTTCAAAATTGTCCAAAATTTAACCCCCCCCCGGGCCCTTTTAGCCCAAAAATGGTTCAAAATGACGAAAATTGCACCCCCGGCCCTTTTAGTCCCAAAAATGGTTCAAAATGACAAAAAATTGCACCCCCGGCCCTTTTGTCCCAAAAATGGTTCAAAATTGTCCAAAATTTAACCCCCGGCCCTTTTAGCCCAAAAATGGTAAAAAATGACCAAAATTGCACCCCCAGCCCTTTTAGCCCAAAAATGGTTCAAAATGACGAAAATTGCACCCCCGGCCCTTTTGTCCCAAAAATGGTTCAAAAATTGTCCCAAAATTTGACGCAAATTTTAACCCCCGGCCCTTTTAGCCCAAAAAAAAAATGACCAAAATTTAACCCCCGGCCCTTTTAGCCCCAAAAATGGTAAAAAATGGTTCAAAAATTACCAAAATTGCACCCCCAGCCCTTTTAGCCCAAAAATGGTTCAAAATGACGAAAATTGCACCCCCGGCCCTTTTGTCCCAAAAATGGTTCAAAATTGTCCAAAATTTAACCCCCGGCCCTTTTGGCTAAAAAATGGTCCAAAAGGACCAAAATTGCACCCCCGGCCCTTTTAGCCCAAAAATGGTTCAAAATGACGAAAATTGCACCCCCCCCCGGCCCTTTTAGCCCAAAAATGGTTCAAAATGACGAAAATTGCACCCCTGGCCCTTTTGTCCCAAAAATGGTTCAAAATGACAAAAATTGCAAAATTGCACGCGCGGGCCTTTTAACCCAAATATGGCTCAAAATTACGAAAATTGCACCCCCGGCCCTTTTAGCCAAAAAATGGTCCAAAATGACCAAAATTGCTCCCCGGCCCTTTTAGCCCAAAAATGGTTCAAAATGACAAAAATTGCACCCCCGGCCCTTTTGTCCCAAAAATGGTTCAATATTGTCCAAAATTTAACCCCCGGCCCTTTTAGCCAAAAAATGGTCCAAAATGACCAAAATTTCCCCCAGGCCCTTTTAGCCCCAAAATGGTTCAAAATGACGAAAATTGCACCCCCGGCCCTTTTGTCCCAAAAATGGTTCAAAATTGTCCAAAATTTAACTCCTGGCCCTTTTAGCCCAAAAATGGTTCAAAATGACGAAAATTGCACCCCTGGCCCTTTTTGTCCCAAAAATGGTTCAAAATTGTCCAAAATTTAACCCCCGGCCCTTTTAGCCCAAAAATTGTCCAAAATGACCAAAATTGCACCCCCGGCCCTTTTAACCCAAAAATGGTCCAAAATTACCAAAATTGCACCCCCGGCCCTTTTAGCCCAAATATGGCTCAAAATGACGAAAATTGCACCCCCGGCCCTTTTGTCGCAAAAATGGTTCAAAATTGTCAAAAATTTAACCCCCGGCCCTTTTAGCCAAAAAATGGTCCAAAATGACCAAAATTGCACCCCCGGCCCTTTTATCCCAAAAATGGCTCAAAATGACGAAAATTGCACCCCCGGCCCTTTTAGCCAAAAAATGGCTCAAAATGACGAAAATTGCACCCCCGGCCCTTTTGTCCCAAAAATGGTTCAAAATTGTCCAAAATTTAACCCCTGGTCCTTTTAGCCAAAAAATGGTCCAAAATGACCATAATTGCACCCCGGCCCTTTTAGCCCAAAAATGGTTCAAAATGACGAAAATTGCACCCCCGGCCTTTTTGTCCCAAAAATGGTTTAAAATTGTCCAAAATTTAACCCCTGGCCTATTAGCCCAAAAATCGTTCAAAATGACCAAAATTGCACCCCCGGCCCTTTTGTCCTAAAAATGGTTCAAAATTGTCCAAAATTTAACCCCCGGCCCTTTTAGCCAAAAAATGGTTCAAAATTGTCCAAAATTTAACCCCTGGCCCTTTTAGCCCAAAAATGGTTCAAAATGACGAAAATTGCACCCCCGGCCTTTTTGTCCCAAAAATGGTTCAAAATTGTCCAAAATTTAACCCCTGGCCTTTTAGCCCAAAAATGGTTCAAAATTACCAAAATTGCACCCCGACCCTTTTGTCCCAAAAATGGTTCAAAATTGTCCAAAATGTAACCCCCCGGCCCTTTTAGCCAAAAAATGGTACAAAATTGCACCCCTGGCCCTTTTACCCCAAAAATGGTTCAAAATGACCAAAATTGCACCCCCGGCCCTTTTAGCCCAAAAATGGCTCAAAATGACCAAAATTGCACCCCCGGCCTTTTTGTCCCAAAAATGGTTCAAAATTGTCCAAAATTTAACCCCTGGCCTTTTAGCCCAAAAATGGTTCAAAATGACCAAAATTGCACCCCCCGCCCTTTTGTCCTAAAAATGGTTCAAAATTGTCCAAAATTTAACCCCCGGCCCTTTTAGCCAAAAAATGGTTCAAAATTGTCCAAAATTTAACCCCTGGCCCTTTTAGCCCAAAAATGGTTCAAAATGACGAAAATTGCACCCCCGGCCTTTTTGTCCCAAAAATGGTTCAAAATTGTCCAAAATGTAACCCCTGGCCTTTTAGCCCAAAAATGGTTCAAAATTACCAAAATTGCACCCCCGACCCTTTTGTCCCAAAAATGGTTCAAAATTGTCCAAAATTTAACCCCCGGCCCTTTTAGCCAAAAAATGGTACAAAATTGCACCCCTGGCCCTTTTACCCCAAAAATGGTTCAAAATGACCAAAATTGCACCCCCGGCCCTTTTAGCCCAAAAATGATTCAAAATGACCAAAATTGCACCCCCGGCACCTTTGTCCCAAAACTGGTTCAAAATTGTTGAAAATTTAACCCCCGGCCCTTTTAGCAAAAAAATGGTCCAAAATTGCACCCCCGGCCCTTTTAGCCCAAAAATGGTTCAAAATGACCATAATTGCACCCTGGCCCTTTTAGCCCAAAACTGGTTCAAAATTACCAAAATTGCACCCCCGATCCTTTTGTCCCAAAAATGGTTCAAAATTGTCCAAAATTTAACCCCCGGCCCTTTTAGCCAAAAAATGGTACAAAATTGCACCCCTGGCCCTTTTACCCCAAAAATGGTTCAAAATGAAAAAAAATTGCACCCCCGGTCCTTTTGTCCCAAAAATGGTTCAAAATGGTCCAAAATTGCACCCCTGGCACCTTTAGCCCAAAAATGGTTCAAAATGACCAAAATTGCACCCCTGGCACCTTTGTCCCAAAAATGGTTCAAAATTGTCCAAAATTTAACCCCCGGCCCATTTAGCCCAAAAATGGTTCAAAATGACCAAAATTGCACCCCGGCCCTTTGTCCCAAAAATGGTTCAAAATGACAAAAATTGCACCCCCGGCCCTTTTGGCCAAAAAAATGGTTCAAAATGGTCCAAAATTGCACCCCCGTCCCTTTTAGCCCAAAAATGGTTCAAAATGACCAAAATTGCACCCCTGGCACCTTTGTCCCAAAAATGGTTCAAAATTGTCGAAAATTTAACCCCCGGCCCTTTTAGCAAAAAATGGTTCAAAATTACCAAAATTCCCCCCCCCCCTTCCCTTTTACCCCAAAAATGGTTCAAAATGACCAAAATTGCACCCCCGGCCCTTTTGTCCCAAAAATGGTTCAAAATTGTCCACAATTTAACCCCCGGTCCTTTTAGCCAAAAAAACGAGATCGGGAGGTGCATGCTGGGTAGCCAGCAGCACCTTATCCCAGAACAGACTCCTAGTGGACTTCACATGCCCACAGTGTAGATGGAAGCGCTCTGAAATGCAGAAAACAAACTGTTGACTGTTTTACTACCTCTGCTGGAAGTCTATTCCAAGCATCAACTACCCTTTCAGTAAAATATTACTTTCTGAAATTCGTTTTGAACTTTCCTCCAGTTAGTTTGAGGTCATGTCTCCGTGTTCTTGATTTTGGTTTCATATTGAAAAGACTGCCCTCCGGAACCTTATTTACCAATTTGATGTATTTAATCACTTGCCGACCGATGCATGTACATATACGTCGGCAGAATGGCATGGCTGGGCAAATGGGCGTACCTGTACGTCCCTTTGAATTTGCCGCCACGTGGTCGCATGCGCACCGCCGCGCGCATGTGACCCTGCCACGAGCTCCGTGAGTAGGCATCGCGGGTCCCGTGGACTCGATGTCCGTAGGGATACCCGCGATCGTCTCGCGGAGACGAAGAATGGGGAGATGCTAATGTAAACAAGCATCTCCCCATTCTGCCTAGTGACATTGTCACTGATCATAGCTCCCTGTGATCGGGAGCTATGATCAGTGATGTGTCACTCGTAGCCACGCCCACTCCCTAGGACACACTTAACTCCTTCCTAGCTAGCTAGTGGTTAACCCCTTCACTGCCAGTGCCATTTTATAGCACTGATGGCTGTAAAAATTACAATGGTCCCAAAAATGTGTCAAAATTGTCTGATGTGTCCGCCATAATGTCGCAGTCCCGATAAAAATCGCAGATCGCAGCCATTACTAGTAAAAAAAATTATTAATAAAAATGCCATAAAACTATCCCCTATTTTGTAGACGCTATAACGTTTGCGCAAACCAATCAATAAGCGCGTATTGCAATTTTTTTTACCAAAAATAAGTAGAAGAATACATGTCGGCCTAAACTGAGGAAAAAAATTTTTTTATGTAGCAGCCATAACCCACAGAAGGGCAGCCTTGACTTTTGGGCTTACCGGTTACCTCCTCTTGGCTTGTTGGTGAATGTCCAGGGGTTCCCAGGGTTAGTACCCAACAACTGGATGCTGACACAATAAAAAGTCCTTTTGAAGGTTTTTATTCTGCAGGGGTAACATCCAACATAACTCAGTCTCGGATAGGAATAGAGGGCAAGGGTGAAGAAACTCAGGCACCTTGAACTGCTGACATCCACTGAATGTCTCTAATCAACCCAGAGAGTAGCCACTCGCAGCTGGGTACTTCAATGCCGGATAAACCTCTAGAGGTTTAGCAGCCAACAATGTGATCTGGAAACTTGTAAAAGTCTCTGACACAGAATGAACTTGCAACCGAAGGTGAATAGAAACCTTTCTCACAGTACCTGGAACTTTCTCTGTCTCCTTGGCAGTACTGTGGAAGTGTGGATTCCTTAGTGTCCATACAACTCAGCTTCCAGGCTCTTACTGAGATGCCAGCTTGTTGGCCCTCCTTCGAAGAGTCCTCCGCCGGTCACTTGTATGAACTGTGGTGCCTCTCCAATACTGAGGGCACACCGGGACGCCTTGAATTCTCCTTCAGTTACTGGGCCTTGGGCTGACCGGCTCTGAGATTCGGGAACAGACGGATCATAGTTTCATAGTTAGTAAGGTCCATTCAGTTTAACCTGAGTGAGTCTCTACAATTGTCCCTATCCCTGTACATTGCACACTCACATCGGTCCCTACCCTCAAGGAGCCCACAATCCAAGGTCCCTATTCATATACTAATATTTTTTTTTTTTTTTATTTGAACAGAAGCCAATTAACCTACCTGCATGTCTTTGGATTGTGGGAGGAAACCGGAGTACCCGGAGGAAACCCACGCAGGCACAGGGAGAACATGCAAACTCCAGGCAGGTAGTGTCGTGGTTGGGATTTGAACCTTCTTACTGCTAGGTGAGAGTGCTAACCACTACACCACTGTGCCGCTCAAGACCATGCGGGTCTATGGGGCTAGTCAAACTGACCATGTTGGCGGGACGGCAAGCGCTCCTAGGCCCGGGACCCCTCGCGGGGCTACCCCGGTCCAGAACCAGGCAGCAGGACTGTGGCCGAACCCCAAACACGTGACTTCAGCGGGGCCAGACACGCCCACTGATTGGCTCCGGGGAAGACTGATACCTAAGACGTCCAACCAGGCCTGGTTCTCGGCCTGTCATGGGTACCTCACTGCACCCATGACCAGGCAGAACCCTAGTACAGCCCAGCCATACTGATGCCAACGTTAACCTGTACTATTAACCCTCAGAACCCCATTACTGTTCTGAGGGAAAAAAATAAATTTCCACGTATAGCGCACACTTGTTAAAGTGTGCCCGCTACACACCCCCCTGGTCATTTAGGCCAGGGGTCTCCAAACTATGGCCCTCCAGGTGTTCAGGAACTACAATTCCCATCATACCTAGTCATGTCTGTGAATGTCAAAGTTTTACAATGCCTCATGGGACGTGTAGTTCGGCAACAGCTGGAGGGCCGTAGTTTGGAGATCCCTGGTCTAGGCTACAACCAGGAAAAAATCCTAACATCATTTACAGAAAAACATGCCGTGCTTGAGTTTTAAGTGGGTGTTGGGATAGGGAAAGGAAGGAACACCGTTAAATGTACATATACCACCCAGACTAACTGACTACCTCACCCAATCTCCGGTGAGCTTGACAGTCGATCTCGGTGCATCATGAAAAAAAAACAACAGACAAATGCAATACTATACACTGTACAATTCTTTTAGAAAGCAAAATTTCACCCCATTCTCAGTGAAATTTCCTTCTCTAAAGAGACGTATATTTTTTTTTAAATCTCTAAAATCACTAAGCAATATCTAAAAATGGAAAAGAAAGTTCTCACTACTCCTGTCCCTTTCTGCCGACTCATGCCACCTAGTGGTCAGAGCCACTGTAACTACAAGTCCTCATGCAACCAATTACTGTGATCCGGCAATGTAGATCTTGACGTGTAGTTCTCTCTTCAGCAACTACCTGTTTGTCTAACTCCCACAGTTCTTGTAATTTCTGCAGACAGTCACAAAAAGATGAAGACCAGAAGAAGTTATTTTTTTGCAAGATTCAAAGGCTTGACTCAGGAACAGTTCACCAATAGAAACGTGGGACGGGCAAAACCAATTCTTTACCCGTTTGAACATCATAAGTGGTGATGTAGTACACAGCACTGTCTTTATCCAGTCTGCAGATCACAACCTTGTCACAATAAATGTGCCGACCATAACTTCAGTGCAACTGGAATCGATCAAACATTTCACGGGAAAATGCTTTCTTTCGCAGTGGCTTTGGGACCTTAAGGTAGTCCCAGACATCTTCCGCATACCACTTTTCCCGATTCACTTCCACAATGTCCATGACTTCCCTAGGCACGTAAGGGAATTCAAGTCCATACTCTGTTGCCACCCGCTGTATAAAGTCTCAGAGGCAGAAATCAGCCCTGTCATAATCGGGCAGTGTTCCTAGTTCAGGCAACAGAATGGCTAAAGATTAAAAGCCTTTAAAAGTATAAAACTCGTACTCACGACAGCATGGGTTCGAAGTGGCAATCATCATCTTCATCGGAGCCCGAACCAGTCCGTGAACCCGGCGACGACTCCCCTGCGGGCCGATAATTTTCAGCGGCAGCACTTGCAATTCCCCGTGGTCTGTTCTTAAATACTTTTTTGCAGCGGCAAGGGGTGCTGGGTCGCTCCTTCTCATGGGCGACTGACGCTGCAGCAATAACATTTTCTTGTGGGATTGTGTCCACGACCTCCAGGACAGTCTCCGGAACCTCAGAGGGGGTAAGATCCCTTCTGGCAATCCGAGCCCCAAAAGACGATGCTGGGGCATACACAATCGACTCCTCCGTTGCTATGCCTGTGGCCCAGTCTATATGGAAGGCCCGGGGTTGTGCGGTGGGCTGCTCGACTTTAAAAGTGTGCTCGCCACACCTTCGGCAGCTGGCGAACGGCCGGGGGTTTGCGACCAACCCGTCATCTTTCCCACACAACATTCCGAGGGCCTCCATGTGTTCAACGGTGCACAAAACGAACCGCCCCTGCGGCAGCAGACGAATGCCTGTGTCTGTGATCACGGTGCCGGGCATCTGTATACTTGCTGGACCCATTCTGGGTCTGGATGCAGGCTGCATGCTCGGGATACGGTGCATTTCGCTGAGAAGGTATTGGTATCTTTTTCTCCAACTCCGAGAACTCAACCAAGCCCCTTGAGAGGCATTCATACCTGAAAGATAACGAGTTCGGTGCTCGTTTGGAGATAAGCAAAACCTTTATTTTTATTTTGTGAGTTTTTTACTGTGAGTTTCGATTTTAATGCTTGAATAAACTGCTTACTAAGCTATTATTTAAACGTACTACACTATACGGCTCCCCCTTTATTTTTCACCTACCACTCCGGCGATTGCCGAGAGAGATAAGGCTAAAGATACCAGGAGCCAGGGAAGGAAGAAGGAAACACACACCCTCCTAGGCAGAGCAGCACATCAGAAGAAGAGGACAGCAGAACCCATATCACTATCTTTATGCGGTTAACCCTTTACCGCAAGGTAAGGGTCCATTACTTATCATAGTGTGCCCCGCACGAAGAGGAACGCCCCCCCCACTATTTTATGACACCCCACTGCACGAACACCACTTCTGTATAAGGATCATATCACTTACACCGAGATTTGTAATCACAGTTATCAAACTGTCAAGGACTTTTTTCTCTAAATCACGGACCTATGTGCATGCAGCTTAGTCTGCTACTTGATTTTGGTCCCATTTACCTCTTTACGGATATTTATTTCCAGCCTCGTTCTTATATAACAACTTTGTGCTACTCTATTTTGCATTTTTTTCTGTTGAAATCGCATTTTTTCTGTTAAATCGCATTCTGCGTTTTTTGCGACTCAGTTTTTTGCAAATCGCATTCTGCATTTTTTTTTTTTTTGCAACCCAGTCTTTTTGTGCATATCTATATATGTATAACTCTCTCTAGTCAAGCAGACTAGCTCCACTTATGCTTCACTATCTGCACCTTTAATGCATTGTTCACTTTCATTCACTGTTTAATTTTTTATTCTTGTCAGTGCATCTTACTTTCTGCACTATCATCCTATCATCACATTCCGCAGATTGAGATATCAACTTTTTCTACACTGTATCGCATAGCCAGTGTTATTATATATACCAGCACCTCACAGTTTTACTATATATACCGACACGTCACGGTTATATATATTTATTCTTTGCAGTATGCACTTTATATTTTATATTGATCTACACCATATGTTCACCTAATATATTTTTTATATATTTTATTGATATTTTTTATGTCTCATATTTATGATGTTTTACTAGCTATTATATGAATGTGCCATTAGTCATTTTGACACTCTCGCACTGTTTACATATTTATCTATCGGCCACCACTATTATCAGTATATTTATTGATCGCAGTACATTGTGCTTACCACTAGGTATCATTCACCTCACACTCAGAGTTTGGATCTAACTGGTAGACGAGACAATACCATTGTCCATTACCATTGTATACATTAGGGGTTCACGCTTTTGCCCCAATACTGCCACCTTGAGGCAGATCTAATACATTCCCCTGGGGAACAGCGCAGCATCACCCCCACTTTTCTATACATTGTTCAGTAGGTACGATCTGACCTACATTCGGTGCTTGCAGCAGTCCCCCCTCAGTCAACCCTTCCCTCCCATCCCCCACCCTTCCCTCTCCGCGGTAGCGCAGGAATACTCTATCACATCCCAAGCCCCTTCTCCTTCCTCAACACACTCTCACGCGGTGCATCGTGCGGGGAAAGCGTAGACTCCTCTCACTGGGTGCTGGTGCTGTGTAACTTTGCGGGCTTTTCGGCAAAGGCTGCTCCCACGCTTACGCACCTCAGTGAAAGTCTCTCAAAAATGGCGCTGATCTCTGATGCGCAGTTCAAAAATACTTCACCCTCTATTCCAATACACTGCGAGGTAACTGTAAATCCCGGACTGTGAGCCCCCGCGTGTAGGCTTACCAGTTACCTCCTCTTGGCTTGTCGGCGAATGTCCAGGGGTTTCCAGAGTTAGTACCCAACAACTTTGGATGCTGACACATAAAAAGTCCTTTTGAAGGTTTTTATTCTGCAGTGGTAACATCCAACATAACACAGTCTCGGATAGAAATAGAGGGCAAGGGTGAAGAAACTCAGGCACCTTGAACTGCTGACATCTACAGAATGTCTCTAATCAATCCAGAGAGTAGCCACTCGCAGCTGGGTACTTCAATGCCGGATAAACCTCTAGCCAGAGGTTTAGCTGCCAACAATGCGATCCGGAAACTTGTAAAAGTCTCTGACACAGAATGAACTTGCAACCGAAGGTGAATAGGAACCTTTCTCACAGTACCTGGAACTTTCTCTGTCTCCTTAGCAGTACTGTGGAAGTGTGGATTCTTTAGTGTCCATACAACTCCTCCTCAGCAAATCACACTCCCCCCTTGGCCTCCGCAATTCTGCTTTATCCTGGTTCTCCTCCTACCTATCTCAGCACATTTTCAGTGTCACTTACAACTCCGTCTCCTCCGCTCCATTTCCTCTTTCTGTTGGGGTACCCCAAGGCCCCTCCTATTCTCGCTCTATACATCTTCCCTGGGCCAGTTGATAACCTCCCATGGTTTCCAATACCACCTCTATGCCGACGACACCCAGATCTATCTCTACACTCCTCAACTCACCCCCTCGATCTCCTCACAGATCTCAAACTTACTGAATGACATATCAGTATGGATGTCACCCCACTTCCTCAAACTCAATCTTTCTAAAACTGAGCTTGTTATATTTCCTCCTTCATGATCCCCCCCTGTGACTTCACCATTATTATTAACAACACAACCATTGGTCCCTCCACACATGCCAGGGTCCTGGGTGTAATCCTTGACTCTGACCTCTCCTTCAGCCCCCATATCCAATCACTGGCTAAATCCTGCCGCCTTCACCTCCGCAATATCTCCAGAATTTGACCCTTCCTAACTAATGACACCACAAAGCAACTCATTCACTCCCTGATTATTTCCCGCCTTGACTACTGCAACTCCCTCCTTAATGGCCTACCCTTAAGCAGGCTATCCCCCTTCAATCTATTATGAATGCTGCTGCTAGACTAATACACCTCACTGATCGATCTGTGACTGCCGCCCCTCTTTGACAATCCCTTCACTGGCTTCCCCTACCCCACCATGTAAAATTCAAAATGCTAATCATAACATACAAAGCCATCCACAACATCGCCCCCATCTACATCACCAACCTCATCTGCAGATATCGCCCAAATCGTCCCCTCCACTCCTCCCAGGACCTCCTGCTTTCTAGCTCCCTTGTTACCCCCTCCCATGCTCGCCTTCAAGACTTCTCCAGAGCCTCTCCCATCCTCTGGAACTCCCTGCCCCAGTCTGTCCGATCAGCCCCTACCCTGTCCACCTTTAGGAGATCCCTGAAAACTCATTTATTCAGGGAAGCCTATACCACAAACACCTAACAATTATTGTCCCTGAGCCACCCCAATCAAATCATTCTCTGCAGCTATTACCTTTTGTACCCCCACCCCCTCCCTTTAGAATGTAAGCTCTACGAGCAGGGCCCTCCTGTACCTTTTGTATTGAACTGTACTGTAATTGTGTTGTCCCCCCTATACATTGTAAAGCGATGCGTAAACTGTTGGCGCTATATAAATCGTGTATAATAATAATAATAACTCAGCTTCCAGGCTCTTACTAAGATGTCAGCTTGTTGGCCCTCCTCCGAAGAGTCCTCCCCCGGTCACTTGTATGAGCTGTGGTGCCCCTCCAATACTGAGAGCACACTGGGATGCCTTAAATCCTCCTTCAGTTACTGGGCCTCAGGCTGACCGGCTCCAAGACTCGGGAACAGACGGATCCTTGCCCCAGACCAAGCGAGTCTATGGGGCTAGTCAAACTGACCATGTTGGCGGGACCGCAAGCGCTCCTAGGCCCAGGACCACTTGCGGGGCTACCCCGGTCCAGAACTAGGAAGCAGGACTGCAGCCGAACCCCAAACGCGTGACTTCAGCACCTTAAGTACCCTTCCCCAGACTACACATCGGGGCCAGACGCGCCCACTGATTGGCTCCGGGGAAGACTGATACCGAAGACGTCCAACCAGGCCTGGTTCTAGGCCTGTCATGGGTACTTCACTGCACCCATGACCAGGCAGAACCCTAGAACAGCCCAGCCAAACTGATGCCAAAGTTAACCTGTACTAATAACCCTCAGAACCCCATTACTGTTCTGAGGGAAAAAACGAAATTTCCACGTATAGCGCACACTTGTTAAAGTGTGCCGGCTACATTTATATATTTTTTGGGGATATTTATTATAGCAAAAAGTAAAAAATAATGCATTTTTTTTTCAAAATTGTCACTATATTTTTGTTTATAGTGCAAAAAATAAAAACCACAGAGGTGATCAAATACCACCAATAGAAAGCTCTATTTGTGGGGAAAAAAATGTCAATTTTGTTTGGGAGCCACGTTGCACAGTCGCGCAATTATCAGTTAAAGCGACGCAGTGCCGAATCGCAAAAAGTATTCTGGTCTTTGGCCAGCCAAATGGTCCGGGGCTTAAGTGGTTAAAGGTTTTGGTTATGTCTCCCCTTTCCCTTCTTTCCTCCAGACTGTACATATTAAGTTCCTGAAGTTGCTTGTGATATGTTTTATCCCCCAAACCTTCCACCATTTTTGTTACTGTGTGACATAAAAATATGCAACACCCACCATTTTATTAGGGGTTCTAGATAGTTTTTTAGCAAAAAATTATGTTTTAATCTCTTATGTTAATATTAATATATATATATATATATATATATATATAAATAAATAAATATATATATACACTGTATATATATTTTACATGTAGGAGAGGTATGGGAGAATTGGACTGAAAGTGGTTACAGGGCAAATACACAATCAGACGAGGAGGGAGCATCCACAGAAAACAGTAATGATCCAAATTTAAAATGTTCAAGGCCGTTTACAGTAGGGATCATTTGCAAGGACAAATCTCCTGGGACAGTTGACAACAGATTGGCCAAATAGATATTCCTGGATTATTTTTGCAATCATTAAAAAAAAAAGCCTTATAAATATGCAAATCTGTTGGACCTGATATTTCCCTTGTAAGTATTTACACAATATTAATTCTAACCCTTTGCAGTTCGTTCTAATGTGTAACTGAGCAGTCTTAGTGTTTTATGGCTTGTGATGCTCTATCTCTGTGTATATGTATAGCATCATCACACTGAGATGTGTCATGTGACTGGTCCTCCTCCTCCTCCTCCTCCACCTCCTTCTCCGAGCATCTCTCATCCTGCAGAATCAGCCCAGGCTCCATCACCAAAGCTTCAAACTGCCTACAACCGCCCACAGCCTCACCCTGCCATGGCCAGGAACCGAAAAGAGAGAAACAGCTGGGGTGAGTGTGACATCACAATCCATGGGGGGTCTCCTGGGAAAAAAGGGGGCATAGGTAGTCTGCAGCTCATGGCCAGGGTGTGTTCCGGACTCAATCCATTGTATCTGCATGGTTTCATGTTGTGTGTATGAGCTGCATGCAGGCTACAGCTTGTTCAGAAACAATAGCAATAGCAAAAAAAAAGAAGAGGAGCTAGATTTGCAGCGTAGATTTATCTTTTTCTGCTTGTTTTGTATATGCAATAAAACGGATGGAGCCACCAGGGAAATTCCAGGACTCTTTAACAGCTAGGTGGCACTCGGCGTCTTGTTTAAAGATGCAGTGTCACCGATAGGGATCTGCCTTTCAGGATGCTGCTGCGATAGGCATGGCTTTGATCTGCAAGATTTTCTATGAAATAATGTCATCCACGTACTCAGCCGGTGTTCATCTCTTATTTATGATGGTCTTTGTGTTCATTATTGCCTCAGTGCTGCCAGTCCCAAGACATCCCCCCCTCTGGTCCTTTTCCACAGATACCAATTTTAGTTCATTATTGCTACTTAGGTCTTATGCTCATAATACTTTATACCAGGGGTAATGAATTAAAATTCTAAGGAGGGTCTGGTCAGAAAAATATTCTTTCAGTAGAGGTCTGAATCTCATAATTGTGCTAAGACTCAGATTCTAGTATGTATGCAAGTCATTGCATGTCTTTTAAAAAATAAACAATGTACAATCTCCTTAGCATTTCAATAATATGTATTGTCATTTTTCAGTGTGCTTCCCTTGCATCCATTGTCCCCTTACATTAGGTGTGCCTATCAGAGTGCCCCCTTACATCAGGTGTCCCATCAGAGCGCCCTTTTAAATCGGGTGTGCCCATCAGAATGTCCCCTTACTTCATGTGTGCCCATCAGAGTGCCCCCTTACAATAGGTGTGACCATCAGTGTGCCCTCTTACATAAGGTATTCCCATCAGAGTGTCCCCTTATATCAGGTGTCCTCAACACAGTGCCTCCTTACATCGGGTGTGTCCATCAGAATGCCCCCTCTTACATCATGTGTGCCCAGTACATCAGGTGTTCCCATCAAGTGCCTCCTTACATCAGGTGTCCCCTTTAGAGTGGGCCCTTACATCAGGTATCCCCAACACAGTGCCCCCTTACATTAGGTATGTCCATCAGAATGCCCCCTTACATAAAGTGTGTTCTGTACATCAGGTGTCCCTATCAGAGTGCCCTCGTACATCAGGTGTCCCTATCAGAGTGCCCTCGTACATCAGGTGTCCCCATCAGAGTGCCACCTTACATCGGGTGTGGTCCACAAGAGTGCCCCTTTACATAAGGTGTCCTCATCAGAGTGTCCAGTTATATCCATCCAGTGTCCCTATTACTGTGCCCCCCTAGATCAGGTGTCCCCATCAGAGTGCCCCCTTACATCAGGTATAACCATCAGAGTGTTCACCTACAACCGGTGTCCCTATCAGAGTGCCCCTTTATATCAGGTGTGCCCATCAGAGTGCCCCCTTACAGCAGGTGTCCCCATCAGACTGTGTCCTTATATCTGTATCTGGTGTCCCCAATACAGTGCCTCCTTAAATCGGGTGTGCCCATCAGAATGCCCCCTTACATCATGTGTGCCCCTTATATCAGGTGTCCCCATCAAGTGCCCCCTTCCCATCAGGTGTCACCATCAGAGTGCCCCCTTACATTGGGTGTGACCATCAGAGTGCCCTCTTACATAAGGTATTCCCATCAGAGTGTTCCCTTATATCATATGTCCTCAACACAGTGCCTCCTTACATCGGGTGTGTCCATCAGAATGCCTCCTTACATCATGTGTGCTCAGTACATCAGGTGTCCCCATCAAGTGCCTCCTTACATCAGGGGTCCCCATCAGAGTGCGCCCTTACATCAGGTATCCCCAACACAGTGCCCCCTTACATCAGGTGTGTCCATCAGAATGCCCCCTACATAAAGTGTGCCCTTGTACATCAGGTGTCCCCATCAGAGTGCCCTCGTACATCAGGTGTCCCCATCAGAGTGCCCTCATACATCAGGTGTCCCCATCAGAGTGCCACCTTACATCAGATGTGGTCCAAAAGAGTGCCCCTTTACATCAGGTGTCCTCATCAGAGTGGCCAGTTATATCCAGTGTCCCTATTACTGTGCCCCCTTAGATCAGGTGTAACCATCAGAGTGTTCCCTTACAACAGGTGTCCCCATTAGGGTGCTTTCTTATACCAGGTGTCCCCAACACAGTGCACCCTTACATCGGATGTGCCCATCAGAATGCCCCCTTACATCATGTGTGCCCCTACATCAGGTGTCCTCATCAGAGTGTCCAATTATATCAGGTGTCTCTATCACCATGCCCCCTTAAATTGGGTGTCCCCATCAGAGTGCCCCTTTACATCATGTGTCCTCCATCAGGATGCCCCCTTACATTGGGTGTGTCCATCAGAGTGCCCCCATTACATAAAGTCCTTCATAGTTCCCCCTTATATCAGGTATAACCATCAGTATGCCCCTTACATCAGGGTGCCCCCTTACATCAATGTGCCCCCTTACATCAGTGTGCCCCTTACATCAGGGTGCCCCCTTACATCAATGTGCCCCCTTACATCATTGTGCCTCTTAAATCAGGTGTCCCCATAAATGTGCCCCCTTACATCAGTGTGCCCTCCTATCTTTCTTTTACTTGAATTTTATTGAAAAGAATGAAGGAAAATGGGTACAGTAAAAATGTTTTCATTCTTTCCAGGTGTCCCCATTATGATGCAGAAATATAAATGTATATTAAGAACAAAAAAGGGGAAGGGGAACAACAAACAAGCACAGCGTGCCCTCCTATCTTTTAGCACCAGGCAGGTAGAGTTGGGGAGCCAGAAGCCAGAGCAAGTTACACATTTCCATCCTCCAGTCGCTCTGGGGGCAATGCATATGTGACATCATTGGTTGTAAGGGTGCAGCCAGCACTAACAACATTTATAACTAAAAGCTCATCCTGCCACCAGTGTTGCCCCAAATACCTGTTCTAGCTTGCTCATTCTTTTAAAAGTCTATGACCCACTCATACCCACAGCATCCTGCTTCAGTGCTTCCTTTAAACACTCTTAATGCCAATACCAGCAATACTACCTGTGCAGCCAATTTATACACCATCCTATACTGTAAATATCAATGTGTCTTATAGAATATGCCTTCTAGATTGTACACTGCCATCCCTGCCAACGATGTCAGCCTGTCCTTGCCAATAAAAGTAATATCTGACCACAAAAACTAGTGCAATATTTATGCCATCCTGATATCTCTCCCTTCCCTCCATGACCGATGCTGCGTCCTCGGGCCTGCCTGGCCCATCCCTGCGAGATGGCTGCGCCCAGCCTGTTAACCAGTGCAATCCTGTATGTAGATCATGCCACCTTGGCCTACCTGTGCCAATCCGTAAGCCACGGAGGATTAGCAGCACAGTTTTTTTGTCCACCAATCAGATTTAGAGCGATGTTGTCAATTTAAAAAGGTTACCAATTGTCAAGATTACAGCAAAGGATCATAATATATACAGGAGCAGATCCGGAAAAAAAAGGCATATGCAACATTTATTTTTATATGGAGTGCAGTGATGTTACCTACATAGAGAACTAATGTTACAAAAGTAAAAAATTGTCATTCCTGGAGAACAATGATGTCATTCTCTGATGTCATTATGCTAAGAGATAACATATAGGAAGTACAGCTGTGTCATATGAATGAATGAATAAGAAACAGGAATGGATGGAGATATTACCTCTCCCTCTATGGCTCTGCAGCCGTTACATTATGCCAATGTAAATCCCAAGTCCATTCTGTTTACTAAATAACTGTGTACTATATATATATATATTTTTTTTTTTAATAACTTTTTATAAATGTTGTTTTTACCCTATGTTGCACATGCACTGCTAATCTCAGGCAGCCTATTTGCAGCGACTTCCTGTGCTGCATGAGGGCGGGTTTTCCAATGGTAATAACAATGAGCAATGTGCATCAGCACGGCTTCTTGTAGTCTTCACTGTAAAGCCCCATACACACAGTTGGATTTTCCGATGGATTCTGTCCTATCGGACAATGTTGTCGGAAATTCCGACCGTGTGTAGGCACCATCGGACATTTTCCATCGGATTGTCCGACGGACAAAGTTCTATCTCCTGCTCTCAAATTTTCCGACAACAAAGTCCGATCACACCAATTCCGATCGTGTGTAGCGTAGTCCGACGGACAAAGTGCTACGCATGCTCAGATCACATTACAAGACCCAAGCTATTGGCTACTAGCCTCTACGTAGTCCCGTCGTAGGCAACAAATGTCACCATGTTCAGAATGATCGGATTTTCCGACAACTTTGTCCGACCGCGTGTATGCAACACCAGTGTCGTACAAAATCCGATGGATTTTGTGGTCGGATTTTCCGACCGTGTGTACGGGGCATAAGAGCATGTGACAGAGTGACAACGGAGAACCATTGGGAGACAGAACCAGAGCGTTTTCACCCTCTAACAGGAAGAGTCTGCATATGGATAGGGACCTTCACATCAGGATCACCTGGTGAATAAAAAATACTGCAGATTTAAAAATATTGCAAATGACTTTTAAAATAACATTCAGATGCCAAGATTTATAGAATTTTAGGAATTTGGGTTTGAATTTACTTTAACCACTTGTCTACTGGGCACTTTCACCCCCTTCCTGCCCAGACCAATTTTCAGCTTTCAGTGCTGTCATACTTTGAATGACAATTGCGCGGTCATGCTACACTGTACCCAAACTACATTTTTATTATTTTTTCACACAAATAGAAAAAAAAGTTTCTGTAAAAAGTTTTTGCAAATAAGTAATTTTTCTCCTTCACTGATGTGCGCTGATGAGGCTGCACTGATGGGCACTGATAGGCTGATGAGGAGGCAATGATAGGCCGCACTGACAGGCATCACTGATGGGCACTGATAGATCGGATTTTCCGCGGACAAATGTTGGATGGCAGGCTTATAAATTTTCCGCAGACAAATGTCTGCTGTCGGATTTTCCGAGCGTGTGTACACAAGTCCGTCGGACAAAAGTCCAAAGTACAAACACGCATGCTCAGAAGAAAGGACGAGCCAGAATCGGTTGGTCTTGTAAACTAGCGTTCGTAATAGTGAATTAACTTTTGTGACGCAGCAAATTATGAAATCTAGAAATGCAGCGCACAATTCTCTTCTTCTTTAACCACTTGCCTAGCAGCCACGAACACCTCCTTCCTGACCAAGCCATTTTTCAGCTTTCAGCGCTGTCGCATTTTGAATGACAATTGCGCGGTCATGCAACGCTGTACCCAAAGAAAATTTTTATCATTTTTTCCCCACAGATAGAGCTTTATTTTGGTGGTATTTGATCACCTCAGCGTTTTTTATTTCTTGCGCTATAAACAAAAGAAGAGGGACAAGTTTGAAAAAACATAATATTTTTTACTTTTTATTATAATAAATATCCAATTTTTTATTTTTTTTTTAAACAAATTTTTTCCTCAGTTTAGGCCGATACGTATTCTTCTACATATTTTTGGTAAAAAAAATCGCAATAAGCGTATATTGATTGGTTTGCGCAAAAGTTATAGCGTCTACAAAATAGGGGATAGATTTATAGCATTTTTATTATTATTTTTTTTTTTACTAGTAATGGCGGCGATTTGCGATTTTTATCGTGACTGCGACATTGCGGCGGACACTTCGGACACTTTTGACTCATTTTTGGGACCATTCACATTTATACAGCGATCCGTGCTATAAAAATGCATTGATTACTGTATAAATGTGACTGGCAGGGAAGGGGTTAACGCTAGGGGGCGCTGCAGGGGTTAATGTGTACCCTATCTTGGTGATTCTTACTGTGGGGGGAGGGGACTGACTGGGGAGGAGACCGATCGGTGTCCTATGTACAAGGGACACACCATCGGTCTCCTCTCCTCTGACAGGACGTGGATCTGTGCGTTTACACACACAGATCCACGTCCTGCTCGATTACCGGGCAATCGCGGGTGCCTGGCGGTCATCGCGACCGCCGGGCACGCGCAACGGGGCCCCAGCTACGCCCCCCAGTGGCCAAATTGTAGACGACGTCATATGACAGTGGGAGGTCAGCTAGTGGTTAATGGGATAATAATGAAGCTGCTTTGCTGGTGATACTGATGGAGTTATTGCAAACGGATTTTCAAAGCCTTTTTTTTTCTAGTGATATCAAGAATAATATTATTATGCTTTTTTTTTGTGCAAGTTACCACAACACCATTATCCTGTAGTTTTTAAGATCAAAGATACAACTATGTTGGTGTCCCTTGTCAATTTTACATTGTATTTTTTTAAATGTAACTGCCGACTCCCAAACTGTCATTTGAAGTAAAACACACAGCCAAGTATTATTCTCCACAATTTTTTTATTGTACATTAAAAAAGAAAACAAATAAAATTAGACATGCTATCTGCCAATAGAACTGCCAAAAAGTGCATTCTATGCATCCCAAAATATATAAAACATACCAAAACAAATCATTATTATTCAACCAAATAATAAAATAAAAGCTTCATGCATGTGTCCTGCTTCTTAATATAGGGGGTCAACAATGCCATGAGTTGGTGAAAGCAGGGGTCCATCATCCAGAGATAATTCTAAAAATCATCTGGATTATTCTCCTGGAGCTCCCACAGCAAAGGCATATGACATAATTGGTCACGATTAAAAAGGCATTAGATTTTTGGTCCAAGAACTCCTCCTCCTCCTGTTCCTGGACTGGACTTGGGTCAAAGCAATAACTCCAAGGCCAATAATAAATAACACGTTATCTCCTCCGATTACGCAACATGTCTGGCTGACGAACGGCCGTTCAGAAACTAACTGAAAAGCGTGAATTAAAAAAAGCAAATTAACACTCACCAAACTTCTACTAACACAAAATTAGCAGAAGGAGCCCACGCCTTCGGACAAAAGTCTGATTTTTTTCTTACGGAAAATCCGATCGTGTGAACGAGGCTTTAGATATGGTGGCTGCATTTGTTTTTTAGGCTTTCTTTCCATAATTTACACCTGCTGATCCTGCCAGTAATTCTGTTGTTTTTCAACAGAACAAGCTGTCCTGCAGATGTATTAATTAGGGGGTTTAGACAAACCATTAAACACTGACAGGGGTGATTACAATGATCAGCTTTTATTTATTTATGTAAAACCTTTACCAGAAAGGAACAAAACTGTTTGCTGTAACTGCTAGCTGAAATAGCTTCAATTTGTTAGTGTATCTAAATATGCTAGTGAATCTAACACTCCCCTCCCCCAGATTAAGAATGCTCCTGTCTAAAGGTGTCTTCGTTGCTCTTCTGTTCGGAGTGGATGCACTCTAATACAGGAGGTGTGTTATTGGCCAGATCAGCAGGTGAAAACAGAGCTGGGAAAAAGCCTAAAAAAGAAAAATAATGCAGCCACCTCATCTAATGATTGGCAAGCTACAATATATTACATTTTGGGTTTGGGGTTTAATACCGCTTTAATGCTTTAAGCATTTTAAACTAATGGTTTAGATGTGTTTATAACTTAACAAAATCTTTATTTTACAAATTATTAATACAGGATGTACTTAAGGTGTCAAAAAGGTATTATGGGCTTAAGAGAACATGCAGCAGTAGGTTTCTGCTTTTCAATGTATATATGAAGCCATAGGGACAAAGGGGGCAAGGGGGTTTCAGTCACCCTCAGCTGTAAGCAATCGACAGGATTTTTCAGCAAAGCAGTGAAGATTAGCTTGGTAAACATAAAAAGGAGCTTAAGGTTCTACCTACTGTCTGGGAATTTTTTTTTTCTGTTCTAAACATAAATCAAGTATAACTAAAGGCAAAACGTTTTTATTTTAGTTTTGGATAGAGTGGAGAGGGATTAGAACCCCTGTCAGTTTGTATTGATGTATGTGTCTCCGTAGTGGAGATTCACCCTCTCTATTTGTCCTATTTACCATGATCACTGAAAGTAAAAGTAAGGCTGGGTTCCCACCATTGTGAATTGGTAGCGGGTTGTCCGCATCCACTTTGCAATAGCAGGAGATTTTGACTGGCTCTTTATGGAGCCGGTTCACATATCTCGCCAGCGGGTCCGGTGCGTTTTGCGTGGTGCATCTTTTGGTCCGTTTCAGGTCTGAATTGAGACCAAAATTCGGGCTGAAATCGGACCTGAAATGGTGAACCAGGATGCACTGGACCACCTGCTGGACCCACTGCTGTGAGCCGGATGCGGCAATGGTGTGATCCCAGCCTAAAGGAAAATCCAAAATTTTAGTTTGTCCCCAGAAAAGAAATAGAGGGGAAATCTTTCAATGAGGGCACTGGTTCTGGTGGGAGGCTCCAGGGGATTTAACCCCTTAATTTGCAGGGATTTCCTTTCACTTCCTTTTTGGCTATGGGACAGGAAGTGAAGGGAAATTTCCCCAATAGGACAAAGATGGCAAAAATAAACCTTACAGGGGTTATAACCCTCCCTTACAGTATCCAAAATAAAAAAAAAAATATATATATATATATATGTTTAATGCACAATATGATCCCCTTAACCACTTTCAGACCGGACCAATTTGCAGCCAAAGGACCAGGTCCCTTTTTGCGATTCGGCACTGCGTCGCTTTAACTGACAATTGCGCGGTCGTTCGACGTGGCTCCCAAACAAAATTGACGTCCTTTTTTTCCCACAAATAGAGCTTTCTTTTGGTGGTATTTGATCACCCCTGCGGTTTTTATTTTTTGCGCTATAAACAAAAAAGAGCGACAATTTAGAAAAAAACGAATTCTTTTTTTATTTTTTGCTATAATAAATATCCCCCAAAAATATATTAAAAAACATTTTTTTCCTCAGTTTAGACCGATACGTATTCTTCTACATATTTTTGGTAAAAAAAATCACAATACGCGATTATTGATTGGTTTGCGCAGAAGTTATAGCGTTTACAAGATAGGGGATAGTTTTATAGCATTTTTATTAATAATTTTTTTTTATTAGTAATGGCGGCGATCAGCGATTTTTATTGCGAACCTGGAAGTGCCGGTCATTATATTTTCCTCTATTCACGCTGACAAGGCACGAGTAGAGGAGAGCCGATAAGGCTGAAGTCACTTGCTCTGATAGCAGTACAAATCTGCGATGACCGAACGCAAAGTAGCTTCAGAATTGTAATACACAATACACCAGCCTTTATCAACCTTTTTGCCTTAAAGGCCTCAAACCAATTCCTAGGTGGTCAGTGAGAAGAATGCTTCTTACATTGGTGGTCAGTGAGAAGAATGCACTTTACATTGGTGGTCAGTTAGAAGAATGCTCCTTACATTGGTGGTCAGTGAGAAGAATGTTCCTTACATTGGTGGTCAGTGAGAAAAATGCTCCTTACATTGGTGATCAGTGAGAAGAATGCTCCTTACATTGGTGGTCAGTGAGAAGAATGCTCCTTACATTGGTGATCAGTGGGAAGAATGCTCCTTACATTGGTGATCAGTGGGAAGAATGCTTCTTATGCCCCGTACACACGGTCGGATTTTGTCTGACACTGGTGTTGCATACACACGGTCGGACAAAGTTGTCGGAAAATCCGATCATTCTGAACGTGGTGACGTTCCTTGCGTACGACGGGACTACGTAGAGGCTAGTAGCCAATAGCTTTGGTCTTGTAATGTGATCTGAGCATGCGTGGCACTTTGTCCGTCGGAATTCGCTACACACGATCGGAAAAAGTCCGATAGGACTTTGTTGACGGAAAATTTGAGAGCAGGATCTCAAACTTTTTCCGTCGGAAATTCCGACGGAGCCCACACACGGTCGGAATTTCCGACAACATGGTCCAATAGGACATTTTCCGTCGGAAAATCCGACCGTGTGTACGGGGCATTACATTGGTGTTCAGTGAGAAGAATGTTCCTTACATTGGTGGTCAGTGGGAAGAATGCTCCTTACATTGGTGGTCAATGGGAGGAATGCTCGTTACATTGGCGGTCAGTAGGAGGAATGTTCCTTACATTGGTGGTCAGTTGGAATAATCTCCCCTATATTGGAGTTCAGTAGGAAGAATGCACCTTACAAAGTAAGACAAATTATTTGTCAACTGGCAATCAATGTACAGCTTTTAACAATGGTATATCAGAATATAAGGTACAGGTGTCAAACAGAAGGACCACGGGCCGAATCTGGCCCGCCAGGCCATTTCATGTGGCCCTCTGTCCTTCAAACAGAAGGACCACGGGCCGAATCTGGCCCGCCAGGCCATTTCATGTGGCCCTCGCACCTCTGATGCAGCTGCGGAACCCCCCATGTCCCCGCCCCCACTTTGTTCTAGCAGGCAGCAGCAGAGGACAGAACTCCTCCACCAGATCCTGTGCTTCTCTGTGCAGCCACAGCAACCCCTCTTCTCCTCTTCCTCTGGTCTCAGCATTTAGCAGACTCCGGCAGCTGACTACAGACCTCCTCTGGTCCTCCTACTCCAGACCCTGCACTTTCTGCTACTCAGCTCTACCCCCAGCTTGTTCCCGGCAGCAGCACAATATAAGGGGGGGGGGGGTGCACTGTGATTTAAGGAATGGTGGGGGACTCTTGACTTGTGATTGTGGGGCGGCTCTTAACATCTGATGTCAGGGGTGTAGGGTGTTCTGGATATCAAGTCTTACAGATACAATACAACCAGCCTTTAGAGAGTAACCATAATGCTGATGAAATTGAGTTTGACACTCCTGGATTACATGATTGATAACAATTGTAGCTGACAGCGGACTACAGTTATCTGGTACTGCAGACTCCCCTCTCCTGTCTTGGACCGTCTCTGTATTCCTCTAGTGCTGTGCTTGAAAATACTTGCATCATCTTCCTGAGCCCAGCAGAGAACAGTGTGGGGACTGTAGTTTCCTGAACAGACATCCTGGATCTGCAGAACTATCCATGGACTACACATACCAGCATGCCATCTGCTCCAGCGAAATAACTCTGGGAGAGGCTTTAAAAGGGTCAGCCAGTTAGGCCCAAGCCTCTTGCTTCCCGGGTTCCATCAAGTAAACACCCATCCGCTGCTGTGTGAGAGGACTGCAGCCTACCACGCGGCAAAATGGCGATCCCAGCTCCGACCCAGACGGGTCCAACGCCGCTTACCACACAAGGGGCATCACCGCAGCGTCGCTGTAACCAGCCTGATCAGATGACTCGCGGTCGAGGCAGCCGGTCCCGCATCTCAGCCCGTTCTGCAGAAGGATGCACCAACTTGAATCACTCTTCGGGAGGTTCCTGTGCTGTTCTTCAGTTTGGTGAGAGGGCATCCGCCCGCCAACACAATCTCTGCTTGATCTTCACAGAACACTGTATATAGACACCTCACACCTGGAATTACCCTAAGGATTACAACTAGCCAGGCACAACTGCTTGCTTTGATTACACATCACTGTGCCACATTCAGGATTCTTGTTCTATGAGCTCCAACTTGCCGGTGAAGATTATTGCAAGGCCTTGCATCCTGGATACTGTTATCCTATTGCTATTTAAAGGGACACACCCTAAGATCTAGAATATCCAGTCTCTCATTAGGATTAAAGGTATAACAGGCCCTCCTGGGATCCCATTTTAGCAGTGATAGTATATACAGCAAGTAGTAGTTTTCCTTAGATATTCATTCATTTATTGTCTGCTTCTATGTTTATTGCTATTTTATATCTGCGATTCCAAGTTGTTATTCCTTTGCCTCAGGGTACCCTTTCAACTGAGTTTTGGCTGTTTACCGAGGACTTAGCTGACTAATACCCTGTTACATGACTCTCCCTTTTAAATGAGTAAAATCAGAGAGAGATAATTAACCTGCATTGTGTCGGTGTATTATTTAAAGGTACATTCAGCATGTCTGAACCTAGAGTGTCAGGAGGGCTGGAAAGTTCACAGGGTCAGATGAATATGCAATTCTAAGTAACCCCCAAGGGGGCAGTGCTACACAATGATAAAATATACAAAGGTTTAGATTGAGAGTTAAATGTAGGAAACATTTTATTGACATTAGACCAAACAAAGAGGAAGGAAGGACAAGGGGGACAGTTGGGAGCAGTTGGGAGCCGTGCTTTAACATAACCAGGGAAAGGGGTATGGCTGAACATGACTGGCCCAGGCTGACCTGGAACATTTCAATCCATCCATCCTGGCTCAGCCGAACCTACAATCATGACGCTCCCTCCCTCCATTATCTGCTCTACCCCGCCTCCATCTCTTTAATTTATTATCCAGTAATTGTAGCCAGTGCCACCTTTGTGTGGAAAATCCATTAGTTTCTACATTCCTGGAATATGTCATGTTGGGTGGGGCTACAGCATTGCAGATAATCCTAGGCTTCAGCTCCTCACATAAACATTTTTGCAATATGCACACAAAGTAGCATGCTGTGCTATAACTATCATTGCCTCCCCCTGTGCCCTACATTACAGCAAGCATTTCTTTCACTCTACAGAACCCAGTAGGGGTCCAAAAGAACTTGGGCAGGGCCAGCGTTCTACGTGCATGGTGGGCAAACCAGGGTCAGGCAGCTGCTGAGGAACTAGATGTCCCAGCTTGCCCAATAATTGGCCATACTGGGACTTCTGGTTCAATAGCAGCTGGAGGCCCGGGTCTAGTCTACTGTACTGGGGACAATAGTAAGGTGACCAGATTTTTTAAATGAAATCCGGTGATTTATATATTTTTTTTTTTATTCGCAAATGGTAAACAATTTTATAAGCATATTTTCCTCAAATTATATATGCAGTGTATGTGGTATGTGTTTATGGAATGATTGTATGATATATACAATACTTCTCATATTTCGTCTATTCGTATATTTTGTATTTTATCCTTATCAAAGAAGGGCAGAGGTGCGCTATGTACTGAGTGCAGAGTTCAGGGGTGCGCTATGTGCAGAGTTCAGGGGTGCACCCATAGATGGTTCAAATCTTAGCAGGTCCATGCTAAATCAGGCAAGATTCTAATCATCTATGGCTGGCTTAACTCACACTGACATCAACAGTGACACTAATATAATGATCAGCTTGGGGAGAGGAGTGCAGACTATATGGTGGTGGGTATTATGTGCAAGATGGTTTCAGTAGGTCAGTGGATAGAGTCAGTAGAGCAATAGACAGTGTCAATTTTTTTTTTGTTTATTATTTTATTTCTTACTTTTTACAATTTTATTTTTGTATTATTTTTTTTACAAACATTTTGTGAGGGCGGTTGATTCATTCAATTCGTATTCGGAATTCGTTTTATGTCTTTTTCAAATTTTCTTTGAATTTACAGATTTGTTTTCTATTGAAAACAATCGAATCGATACATTTTAAATCAGGCGAATCGAAAACATTAGATTTTTTGTTTTTTTCGATTAGAAATTTACTAGCAGCCCTGTTTAGGACAAGAATCCTACATAAAAAAAATAAAAAAAAAAACTACTGACACTGTCCACTGCTTTACTGACACTATCCAGCCATAACCGTCCATCCATAACCGTCCACAGCCCCCCACCCCCAACTTAAGCACTGTGAAAAAAAATTAATAAAATAAAAATTAAATTGTAAAAAATGTAATAATAAAAAAAAAAACTACTGACACCATGTCATTATTATTTTTTTATAATTACATTTTTATTTTATTATTATTTTTCGGTTGGGGGTGGGGGGCTGTGGACAGTTATGGCTGGATGGTGTCAGTAGAGCAGTGGACAGTGTCAGTAGTTTTTTTTTTTTTTTTTTATTTAGCATCCTTGTCCTAAACAGGGCTGCTAGTAAATTTCAAATCAAAAAAAACAAAAATATCTAAAGTCTTCAATTCGGCTGTTTCAAAATTTATCGATTTCAACTGCTTTGAATAGAAAAAAAATCTGTAATTTCGAAGAAAATTCGAAAAAAACACAAAACAAATTCCGAATACAAATCCTGAATACAAATTGAACGAATCAACTAAATTTAACAGAACTAAATAACTAGATTAACGAATGAAAGCGGAATAAAACAAATTTTTTCGTCATGCACATGTCTATTGTCTATTGGTTTCATGCACATGGCCATACAGGGGTCATACAGCATGCAAAGCCTTTGTAATGACATTCCGAGATCTGCTGCATTTCTAGGTCCCTGATGGTGACACCAGTAGCCAGTACAGTACCATGTGTGTTTGTAGTCTTCATTGGAAGAGAATGTGGTAGGGTGACAACTCAGAAAAAGGATTGGGAGAATTAGGGGACAGGGGGCAGAGTGTTGTAAACTTATAACAGGAAGGTATGATTGAAGGTATGATTGGAAGTCGATTAACCCATTACTTATTTAAATTATTGTACCAACATCCGTTTGATAGTAAATGTTAAAAAGAATAGAGATATGGGATTTTATGGGTACCTTATACAAGTGCTCATTGAGTTAAATACTCCAATACACAAATTGAAATATTGAAACATATTTTATTAACAAAAATAGAAAAAGATAAAAAAGTGAACAAACATGCAAGTATCCACAGTCTAAAGTATATACACCTATTCCTATAATAGACATAGATACTGCAATATTCGTTGGTGTGTGGTCACATGTTCAACAAGCTTCTACATGTTTCGCCTATGAAGGCTTCATCAGGAAAGTTGACATGATCACAAAGAGTTAAAATTTTCAAAGAATAGTTTCGTTCAAGTATCAAACCTTGGGTGTATGAATAAAAGAAAAACATAAGAAAGAATGGAATTGATTCAGCGTAAATAAAGAGGTAATATACAAACAGGAAGGACTTTTGTGGAAGGATCACCCAGTATTTAAATAAAATCTGCACATTTTAAAACGACTGAAAAAAATCACTTTTGAGATGACATTAACAGTTTAAAGCATATATGAGATGTTTGTAATCAGATTTACATCTACTTTAATAAGTGAACATGTAGTTTGTTGAAGTATATTCTAAAGCTGTCTCCTATTGCCTGCAGGTGGATTTACTGATCGCAATTATGACTGGAGCTCAGAAGAGGAGGAATACGAGAAGAAGGCGCACCCAGTGCAGGTCCTGGTCGTTAAAGACGACCATTCCTTTGAGTTGGATGAAGGGGCATTAAATCGCATCTTGCTTTCGGAGGCTGTGAGGGAGAAGGAGGTTGTAGCCGTGTCCGTAGCTGGAGCATTTAGGAAAGGAAAGTCATTCCTCATGGACTTTATGCTGCGGTACATGTACAAAACCGTACGTAAATGGCTTCACTTAACATACCCTTCATACAGTGCCTTGAAAAAGTATTCATACCCCTTTGAAATAGTCCACATTTTGTCATGTTACAACCAAAAACATAAATGTATTTTATTGTTTTTTTTTTTTTTTTTTATAAAAAAGAATAGAAAATATATATACAGTGCCTTGAAAAAGTATTCATACCCCTTGAAATTTTCCACATTTTATCATGTTACAACCAAAAACGTAAATGTATTTTATTGGGATTTTATGTGATAGACCAACAAAAAGTGGCACATAATTGTGAAGCGGAAGGAAAATTATAAATGTTTTTCAAATTTTTGTACAAATAAATACAGTAAAACTTTAGATTGCGAGCATAATTTGTTCCAGAAACATGCTTGTAATCCAAAGCACTTGTATATCAAAGTGAATTTCACCATAAGAAATAATAGAAACTCTGATGATTTGTTACACAACCATTTAGTCATAGGTCTTTCAGTTTATAGTCCATATAAAAAGATTATAGCAATGTGATAGGTTGTGTGACCATAAAATGTCCATCCATAAATGGAAGCCTTCACAAGGGGATTAGAAGCAAAATCCAGCAGGAGCTCCAGAGTATAAAAGAGAAGAGAGGCGCCTCTAAGTGTAGCAATATGGTTACATTTAATGAAGGTACAACATTTAGCAACTCACATGATTGATGATTAAAACAGGCACATCTAAGTATGCAGGCATCTGGGGTAGATCTGTCCATATAGACCATCCCCTGTACCGCCGGCTCTCACTGCTGTCAGTCTGCTATCATGACCGGTAAGACTACCCTGCAGTAGAGTGATCTGAAAGCGAGGCTTGAAAAGCTCGTGGAGTGCAGCGTGGAAGGGATGACATTGATCGCAGTGCGGAGGATGGTCTATGTAAGGGGTAACTATGGCCCTCCAGTTGTTCAGGAACTACAATTCCCATCATGCCTAGTCATGTCTGTGAATGTCAGAGTTTTACAATGCCTCATGGGATGTGTAGTTCCGCAACAGCTGGAGGGCCGTAGTTTGAAGATTCCTGGTCTATGTGGACAGCTTTACCACGGATGCCTGCATACTTAGATGTGCCTATTTTAATTATCAACCATGGGAGTTGCTAAATGTTGTACCTCCATTAAATGTTACACTTAGAGGCACCTCTATCCTCTTTTATACTCAGTTGTGACATGACGCTACTTGTATATCAGGACATCGCTTGTGTATCAAGTCAAAATGTATTAAAAAAATTAGCTTGTCTTGCAAAACGCTCTCAAACCAAGGTTTTACTGTATCTGAAAAGTGTGGCGTGCATTTGTATTCAGCCCCCTTTACTTTCATACCTCCTAACTAAAATCTGGTGGAACCAATTGCCTTCAGAAGTCCCCTAATTAGTAAATAGAGTCCACCTGTGTGTAATTTAATCTCAGTATAAATAGAGCTGTTCTGTGAAGCCTTCAGAGGTTTATTAGAGAACCTTTGTGAACAATGAGCATCATGAAGGCCAAGGAACACACCACACAAGTCAGGGATAAAGTTGTGGAGAAGTTTAAAGCAGGGTTAGGGTATAAAAAAATATCCCAAGCTTTGAACATCTCACGGAGCATTGTTCACTGTACCATCCAAAAATGGAAAGAGTATGGCACAATTGCAAACCTACCAAGACATGGCCGTCCACCTAAGCATTAATCAAAGAAGCAGCCAAGAGGCCCATGGTAACTCTGGAAGAGCTGCAGAGATCCACAGCTCAGGTGGGAGAATCTGTCCACAGGACAACTATTAGTCGTGCACTCCACAAATCTGGCCTTTATGGAAGAGTGGCAAGAAGAAAGAAATTGTTGAATGAAAGACATAAGAATTTGCCGTTTGCGAGAAGCCACATGGGGGACACAGCAAACATGTGGAAGAAGTTGCTCTGGTCAGATGAGACCAAAATGTAACTTTTTTGCCTAAAAGCAAAATGCTATGTGTGGCGAAAGATTAATGCTGCACATCACCACTGTGAAGCATGGTGGTGGCAACATCATGTTGTGGGGATACTTTTCTTCAGCAGGGACAGGGAAGCTGGTCAGAGTTGATGGGGAGATGGATGGCGCCAAATACAGGACAATCTTAGAAGAAAACCTGTTATGCCGCGTACACACGATCGGACTTTCCGGCGGACTTAGACCGGCGGACCAGAGTCCATCGGACAATTCGATCATGTGTGGGCTCCAGCGGATTTTTCTTCCCAAAAGTCCGGTGGACCTAGAAATAAGACTGGCTTCAAAATTGTCCGCCGGACTCGAGTCCGGTCGGAAAGTCCGGTCGTCTGTGTGCTATTCCGACGGACTAAAACCGACGCTAGGGCAGCTATTGGCTACCTGCTATGAACTTCCTTATTCTACGTCATCACGTTCGAATCCGGCAGACTTTTGGAATGATTGTGTGTGGCCAAGTCCGTTCGCTTGAAAGTCCGGCGGACCTCAGCTGCAAAGTCCGTCGGATTGTCCGTTGGACTAAGTCTGCCGGAAAGTCCGATCATGTGTACGCGGCATTAGAGTCTGCAAAAGACTTGAGACTGGGGTGGAGGTTCACCTTCCAGCAGGACAATAACCCTAAACATACAGCCAGAGCTACAATGGAATGGTTACGATCAAAGCATATTCATGTGTTAGAATGGCCCAGTCAAAGTCCAGACCTAAATTCAATTGAGGATCTGTGGCAAGACTTGAAAATTGCTGTTCACAGACTCTCTCAATCCAATCTGACAGAGCTTGAGCTATTTTACAAAGAAGAATGGGCAAACATTTCACTCTTTAGATGTGCAAAGCTGGTAGAGACATCCCCAAAAACACTTGCAGCTGTAATTGCAGTGAGAGGCGGTTCTACAAAGTATTGACTCAGGGGGGCTGAATTCAAATGCACGCCACACTTTTTACATATTTATTTGTAAAACAAAAATTGAAAACCATTCATCATTTTCCTTCAACTTCACAAATATGTGCCACTTTGTGTTGGTCTATCACATAAAATCCCAATAAAATACATTTACGTTTTTGGTTGTAACATGATAAAATTTAGAAAATTTCAAGGGGTGTGAATACTTTTTCAAGGCACAGTATATATATTTTCTATTTTATTTATTATATTATTTATTCAATAAATATATTTAAATATGTAAATGTATTAATTATTTTACTTAGTATTATTTATTAATTTTAACTTAATGTATAGTGATATTTTTTCGAGTTTTGGAAAGAGCAATAAAGGGTTAAAACCCTGTATGTTTATTTATGCTGCCTGTGTTCCATTGGGGAGCTTTTCTTTCATTTTATTGCCCAGAAGTGAGAAGAAGACTCTGCAAAGTGAGGGGACTTGGGCTCACTTGTCGCTGGAACATTTGTCTCCACTTGAAGGATTACCCTAACCTCTTGCTCTGGTGACAACTGTAAAATGTTAGATTTCCTATCTCTTGCTGTCATCCTGCCATTGGTCACCAAAACAGATATAAAGGGTGAATCTACGTAGCAGGAACACTGACAGCAACATACGAAAAAAAAAAAAAACTTGTCAAGGGTTATAACCCTTCCCTGCTCTATGAAAACACATACACACACACACACTCCATGTGCCATCCCTACCGGGAGAAGACAGTGTTTGTTGCTAGTGGCTATACCAGCCGCTAGCAATAATTGCAAGTAAAATCTATCAGGCTGGTTGTACCCAAGTTGATCAACTTGATACATTCAGCCTGCCCATACATTGTTCGAATATTGGCCGTTTCCTGCTGAACTGGCCACTATTCAAACCCCCTGTGGCCAGCATTACAATCTAAAGTCCCTAACTAACTTCCATACATATTCATACAGTCAGGTCCATAAATATTGGGACATCGACACAATTCTAATCTTTTTGGCTCTATACACCACCACAATGGATTTGAAATGAAACGAACAAGATGTGCTTTAACTGCAGAATTTCAGATTTAATTTGAGGGTATTTACATCCAAATAAGAGTTTGTATATGTGCCTCCCACTTTTTAAGGGACCAAAAGTAATGGAACAGATTAGGAATCATCCATCAAACTTTCACTTTTTAATACTTGGTTGCAAATCCTTTGCAGTCAATTACAGCCTGAAGTCAGGAACGCATAGACATCACCAGACGCTGGGTTTCATCCCTGGTGATGCTCTGCCAGGCCTCTACTGCAACTGTCTTCAGTTCCTGCTTGTTCTTGGGGCATTTTCCCTTCAGTTCTGTCTTCAGCAAGTGAAATGCATGCTCAATCGGATTCAGGTCAGGTGATTGACTTGGCCATTGCATAACATTCCACTTCTTTCCCTTAAAAAACTCTTTGGTTACTTTCACAGTATGCTTCGGGTCATTGTCCATCTGCATTGTGAAGCGCCGTCCAATGAGTTCTGAAGCATTTTGCTGAATATGAGCAGATAATATTGCCCGAAACACTTCAGAATTCATCCTGCTGCTTTTGTCAGCAGTCACATCATCAATAAATACAAGAGAACCAGTTCCATTGGCAGCCATACATGCCCACACCATGACACTACCACCACCATGCTTCACTGATGAGGTGGTATGCTTTGGATCATGAGCAGTTCCTTTCCATCTCCTTCTCTTCCCATCACTCTGGTACAAGTTGATCTTGGTCTCATCTGTCCATAGGATATTGTTCCAGAACTGTGAAGGCTTTTTTAGATGTTGTTTGAACTCTAATCTGGCCTTCCTGTTTTTGAGGCTCACCAATAGTTTATATCTTGTGGTGAACCCTCTGTATTCACTCTGGTGAGGTCTTCTCTTGATTGTTGGCTTTGACACACATACACCTACCTCCTGGAGAGTGTTCTTGATCTGGCCAACTGTTGTGAAGGGTGTTTTCTTCACCAGGGAAAGAATTCTTCAGTCATCCACCACAGTTGTTTTCCATGGTCTTCCGGGTCTTTTGGTGTTGCTGAGCTCACCGGTGCGTTCTTTCTTTTTTAAAGATGTTCCAAACAGTTGATTTGGCCACACCTAATGTTTTTGCTATCTCTCTGATGGGTTTGTTTTGTTTTTCAGCCTAATGATGGCTTGCTGATAGTGACAGCTCTTTGGATCTCATATTGAGAGTTGACAGCAACAGATTCCAAATGCAAATAGCACACTTGAAATTAACTCTTTACCTGCTGGACCTTTTATCTGCTCCTTGTAAATGGGATAATGAGGGAATAACACACACCTGCCATGGAACAGCTGAGCAGCCAATTGTCCCATTACATTTGGTCCCTTAAAAAGTGTGAGGCACATATACAAATTGTTGTAATTCCTACACTGTTCACCTGATTTGTATGTAAATACCCTCAAATTAAAGCTGAAAGTCTGCAGTTAAAGCACATCTTGTTTGTTTCATTTCAAATCCATTGTGGTGGTGTATAGAGCCAAAAAGATTAGAATTGTGTCGATGTCCCCATACTTTTGGACCTGACTGTATATTAGGGCCAATGTAGACAGAAGACAATTAACCTACCAGCATGTCTTTGGAGTGTGGGAGGAAACTGGAGTACCTGGGCAGGTAGTTCCACGGTTGGGATTTGAACCAACAACCCTAGTGCTAGCTATGTGGAAGTGCTAGCCACTGTGCTGTCCTTGAAATCCAGTCTGACTTTACCTTAGTTTGCTATTGCATCTCACAGGTTCATATGGATTAATCTATAGATCCTAAAAACATACAACGTGTATATTTATCTATTTGCAGGAACCTGTCGACTGGCTTGGTGATTATAATGAACCGCTATCTGGTTTCTCCTGGAGGGGTGGTTCTGAGCGGGAGACCACCGGAATCCAGATATGGAGCGAAGTCTTCTTGGTGGAAAAGCCGGATGGGAAAACGGTAATGGATGGATGTCACAGATGACTCTTGTTGACTTTGGGGGAAGTATTCAGAGAGATGCTAACTAATAATGTCAATGTTTCAGGTGGCCGTGTTACTGATGGATACACAAGGAACATTTGACAGCCAGTCAACCCTAAGGGACTCAGCCACCGTATTTGCTCTCAGCACCATGATCAGCTCCATTCAGGTGTGACATTTTTATACTTCAAGAGAACGTCATGCAATGGCCATAACTACCGTATTATGTCAATTAAAACAAGGATGGCGTACAGTAGACCATGGTTCTCAGTGATCTCGTAATTGTTAGCAGCCTTTTTTACAATGTAAAATGTATATCTAGATAAAAGTTTTTAGAACTTTGTAGTGTTGAACACTGTAGGGAATCATTGGGATAATTTGTCCTGGTGGTGACCATTGTAGTTGATAAAGTAAGTAGAATAAAGTAATTATGTATTACAAAGCCCTTCAGTGGCACGCTGTCGCCGCTGAAGGTACTTCCATCTTCACCCGGTCTTCCGGGTTCATGGACTCTGGCTGTGTGAGTGTCCGGAGCTGCACAGGCCTCTGAAGGAATGGCCCAGATGACATCACCTGCTGCATCTGCAGTAAATATCTCCTAAACGGTGACCGTTTAGGGGATATATACAGTACTGGTCTGCACAGAGTCCTGACCTCAACCCAATGGAACACCTTTGGGATGAATTAGAGTGAAGACTGCGAGCCAGGCCTTCTCGTCCAACATCAGTGCCTGACCTCACAAATGCGATTCTGGAAGAATGGTCAAACATTCCCATAAACACACTCCTAAACCTTGTGAACAGCCTTCCCAGAAGAATTGAAGCTGTTATAGCTGCCAAGGGTGGGCCAACTCAATATTGAACCCTACGGACTAAGACTGGGATGCCATTAAAGAGGTTGTAAAGGTTCGTGTTTTTTCACCTTAATGCATCCTATGCATTAAGGTGAAAAAACACCTGGCAGTCACCGGCCCCCTAGCTCCCCCGTTTTACTTACCTGAACCCCTTCATCTCTTCAGCAGGGACTTGCTATCTCTCTCTCTCCATGGGGTCACGGCTCTCGATTCGATAGATTGATAGCAGCGCAGCCATTGGCTCCCGCTGCTGTCAATCAAATCCAATGACGCAGGTGCCGGGGGGTGGGGCCGAGTCCGGCATTCTGTGTCTATAGACGCAAATGCTGAACTCGGGAGCGCCGGGGGTGGGGCCGAGTCCGGCATTCTGTGTCTATAGAGGCAAATGCTGGACTCGGGAGCGTGCACGCAAGGTAACCCCCTCGAGGAAGCGATTCTCCGAGGGGGTTATCAGATGTGGGGAGGAGCCGCGAGAGCCGCCAGGGGATCCCAGAAGAGGATGTTCAGGGCCACTCTGTGCAAAACGAGCTGCGCAGTGGAGGTAAGTATGATATGTTTGTTATTTTAAAATGAAAAAAAACAAACCCTTATAATCACTTTAAAGTTCATGTGTGTAACGGCAATACTTTTGGTAATATAGTGTATATTATATATATAGCAGCATGTCAGCATTTCTAGTCTAGGAGAAAATTACACTCGTGTCCCCTGTCCCCCTTATGCATGCTATGATGTGCCGCAGGGCTTTGGGTCCTGAGTGAGCCCTATGGCCCCTAATACGCACATGCATGTTTCCTGGGCATGCACAAATGCAGGCTACTATGGAGATTCCTTCGCCGTCTTTGCTCATGCAAATCTCCTGCATATGCATAGTTGAGCCAAAAGGCCCTGCCAGAACCAGAAGGCTGGGCAGAGCCCTTCGGAACACCTATGCATGCACCATATTGGTGGCGCCAGGGGAAGCCAGTACAGGGAGGACTGGTGGCTTATTCTACCAAATTGTGTATGACCAGCTGGAGGCTCTTGCAACTTGCATAGTTGTTGGCAGATCTAAAGAACATTGTACAGACCAGTTGCAAGACGTATGGTTAGCTTTACAGACGTTAGAGGTAAAAAGGAAGTTGTCACCAATGGGGATCATTCGTAGAGCAGGCAGGAGGCGGGGGAGTGACACTTAACTCTTTCTTCTTCTTACACACAAAAATGAATGTAACCTGATCTGTTACACTATTCTATGAAAATGGACACTCAATTCTCTATATGTTTTACCTTCAAGGTTTACAACTTGTCACAGAATGTTCAGGAAGACGATCTGCAGCATTTACAGGTAAAGATAACACAATGATATAGGATGGCATTGAAACCTTGTACATTTAATTGGAATGGCTCTGTCACACAGGAGTTGAAAATAGACAGTTTGGTCGCGTTTTTAACGTTTCCCAATCGCCTATTAACCTACCACCCAACTGTCAATGATTTTGAGGGACTGTCCCTGATTTGGAGCAATGTCCCACTGTCCCTCATTCCTGCTCATTTGTCCCTCATTTTGGTCTGATCTATATAGATGTATATAAAATGCACTTTTTCTATATCAAAAGGTGTTTCCCAGTGCTAAACCTTTCATTTGATTTCTAAATTGCTGCATTTGTAGATTCCAAAAGCCAATATAAAGGAATAGTAGTGGTAAAAAAATCACTTGTGGGTTTAACCAATCATATTTTTTTTTTGTACAATTCTCCTTTAAAGGAGTGTGGCAAGGGGTGTGTCTTATGCCTGCATACTTTTGTTGATAGGTGTCCCTCATTCCCATCTCAGAATGTTGGGAGGTATGCTATTAATGCCACTCAAAATTGTGAAAATGGGGAGCAGATTGAGGTGTTCGCACTGCAGTCTTGCGTTGCGGTGAGGCAAAAATAACGCTGCCTGCAGAGTTTGGCAAACGCTGAACTGTTTGCAACTGCCTCCATTTACTTTTAAGCGCACAATAAACACACTGTAAAGCGCCTATGGCATTTACAGTGCATTTAAGGTGCGGTTGCAAAGCATCAACAGTGATAATTTCCCATTGTAGCCTTGTTCAAAATAAAAAAAAAACATATAACAGGGTGTTTGAGGAGTGTTGCCTGACACAACATGAATGCCTGTACAACACATCCGAAATTCTCAGTAATGCTATAGGTAGGTTAACATGCTTTAAGACTGCTTTAGAATTCAACGCCTGTGTGAGAGAGCCCTGAACGTGCCTAAAATGTAACTCCAGGTGGATATAGGAAAACATTATTTAATGCAGTTGTGAATTAAAAAAATAAAAAATAAAAGCATTTTTAAATGTAGCTAACATAAGTACCTGGATCTGTCTTGATAAAAGCCTCATGAGCTCAGATTGGGAGCGGGAGGGCCAGTACTCCAAGCAGTTGCGGCTGGTGCTCCATTTTGGGAGGGGGGAAATGGCAAACAAACCACCCGCCACCCCTCGGTCGGTCGGTTGCCTCCTCCCCCACCCTGTCGCTCGCTCATCTGTCTGCCCACCAGCCCCACACTTAGCCCATCTAGGTTCCTCTGCAGTTTTGGATCCTTCCTGAGTCTCCTCTTCCTCGGTGGCTTCCTCCTCAGCGGCCAATGCGGTCGCTTCTCCTCTCGGCCAATCGGGTCTCAGGACCCCGCTTCCTGATTGGCCAAGAGGAGAATCAGGAAGACAATAGCAAATATTAATTCATTATTGTCACACAAGTGGGTGCTCACCAGGCCCTGAGCCCACCCTCCGGCTCTAATCACATGCTTCGAAAAAAATACAAAAACCCCCACTGGAAGCCATGCATCTGGCACCTCTTATGTAGATTAGGGCCTGGACGCACGGATTAGGGGGGGGGGGAGGCCGCCACTGACTCCAAGTCTACCAGGTGCACACCCATGTGCTGACAAGGAACCTGCTGACAGGTAGAGAGAATAGAGAGATTAGACCATCAGTCTCCTGCTCCTTAACCATCCAATGAAAGACTGGGAGAAAGTTGGGAGAAAGTTGTTGAACAAACTGTATGGCTTTGCTGTTTGCCAATAACATGCAAGAGAAACACAGTAGCAAGGAGCATGGATTAAAAGCGTGTAACAAGTTTATTGGTAAACAAAGTATCACTTACAAGGAGGAAAACTGTGATGGGTTCACCATGCTGGTAGGCAGTGTGTCAGCATGGCCGGATGGAACATCCGTGAGATCAGCTAGCCCAGGAACAGAGTGCAGGACCCGCCAAAATAATATGTCAACAGCGTCTACAGTTACTCTTGATGCACGCTCAACACAGGTAAACTCAGCCAAATGTATGAGAGGACTCAGGAGATGGGTGGAAACATGTTTCAAGGGCTCCATCCTCTTTATCAAGCCTTTTATTGCTGTCTTCTAAAACTATATGTAAATCTCAGGACTGGCTAGACAAAATTACAAGCCTATTGGCAAGTAAAACAGCTCCCAGATATGTCTTTTATTTATTTAGTTGTTTTGCTTTAAAAATCTATTTTCACTATTGATAATGCTAGCCTGTAAAACAAGAAGTGCTATACTTACCTTTTCAATGGGGGTGTTCAAAATAGTCTTAAAGAGCTTTGGGTGGCGGTGCCAGTGCTATTCCATACTTCCAGGTGTTGTATAGCATGTCCCCTGCTTGTAGGTCAGTTAGGCCTGATTCACACTTAGGCCTATTTCACACCTATGCATTTTTAGTGCTTTTTGCATTTTGCAGATTTGCACTACAGAACTTGTTCCATAGGAAACCATGTTAAATGGACTGTAGTGCAAATCTGCAAAAGGCAAAAAGCACTAAAACTGCATAGGTGTGAATCCAGCCTGATGCAGGTTGTAGTTTGCATATTGCAGGTGCATTTTGCGTTTTTCAATAAATGCTTTTCATCCATTAAAGTTTATGGAACCAAAAAACTGAAAAAAGTCCCTGGCCCTTTCCATAAAATGCACAGATCTAAACTACATCCATAGGAAACCATGTTAAATGGACTGTAGTGTGTTTCTGCAAAACTAAAAATGCGTTAAAAAACTTATAGGTGTGAACCAGGCCTTAAAGTATAACTAAAGGCAAAACTTTTTTAAATTTTTGTTTTGGATAGAGTGGAGAGGGATTAGAACACCTGTCAGTTTTTATTGCTGTCTATGTCCCTGTTAGGGAGATTCACTCTCTCTATTTGTCCTGTTATAATTAAAAGTGAAAGTAAAAGAAAATCCCAAATTTTGGGTTGTCCCAAGAAAAGTAATAGAGGGGGAAATCGTCCAATGTCCAATGGGTACACTAGTTCTGGTAACCCGGGGCTCCCCAAGAGATTCCCTTAACCACTTACGGACCTCCAGCCGTCGTTATACGTCGGCTCTTTGAAGTGGAATATCGTTGTTATAGCAGCAGCTAGCTGTCATAACTCCGGTATCCACTTCTTCAGCGGGCAGTCCACATTAAGATAAAAGTGGTCTCAGTGGAGGATTCGCCACAAGATCACTTTTATCAGCGGTGAGAGAGGGCGCCCCCATTGACTCTCTCTCGTGCCCTCCGCTGCTTACCGGAGCCGCCGGAGGCGATCGGATCCTGTCCCCTGCTTGGCATGGAGCTGAGTGAGGGGAGGATGGCCCCAACCCGACTCCATACCATTGCAGGGCGGAAGCGACGTCAAAACTTCACTTCTGCCCATAGCTCTTAAAGGGACATTTTTATTTATTTTATTTTTTTCAAACAACATTTTTATTTATTTATTATTGAACTAATATATATATATATATATATATATATATATATATATATATATATGTGTGTGTGTATTTTTTTTAAATAGTTAGATAACAGATTACTGGGTATTTTCCCTTACTGTAAAAAAGACATACTTTAAGGGCATTTTTTTGCCCCTTGAAAGGAGCATGCGTCTGGTTTACCTGTATGCTGAGCATATAATAATAAGTTACAATGTATCGGCCATCAATGGCTTATAGCTGTGTAGACTGAGATAGGAAATCCAGTCTCTTTGTCACCTCCATAGAAACATAGAAGAGAGCAGCGCCATCTAAGTGCAGCGTGATAAAAAACATACTACAGTCTACAGAGCCCATTGTAGCTTGTTATGAGCCGGCAGCCATTCAGAGTAAACACTTCTGTGACCATCTACACACCTCTTGCTGCATTTGAACTCTGCAGAATGGCAGTACAATGCTTCTTAGTCGCCTTATGTGACTCACTTCTGTCTGACACTGCAGAGTCT